>OU862923.1:18403769-19003769 GCA_917880885.1 Limnephilus marmoratus
CCTTCCAATTTCCCGACGTAGAAACCACTGGATCACTGGAGCTGGAAGGAGAAGGAGAAAGACCCATTAGACTGTCATCCGGCACAAAGCTGGAGACATCGTAATCGTCATACGACAGTCTCTTCGTCTCAGACGCGATATAAGGATTGCTGTGTTTCTTTTCCCATGATACACACAATTTAGACAACTGATCAAAATGTCTTTTCCAATACATAAGTTTACCATTTAAATTTACCTCAATTTTATAAAGTTTTTTTCCTAATTGTTTATGTACCTTCCCTGGTACCCATTTATCATTGTTTTGGTCTCTGAAATCTCTAACCATTACCTTTTGATTAATCGAAAAACCCACCGATTCTTTATTACTTCTCTTATAATAATATATTTGATTTTCCTGACATTTAGACATTTTAAATTTTGTTTCTTTCTTAATTATATTATCCTTATCTCTCCCCCCTCTCGGTACAAAACTGTTTAAGTTTGACCTTAGTTTCCTTCCAAACATTACAACTGCAGGTTCTAAGCCAGTTGAACAGTGTGGTGCATTTCTGTAATCAATTAAAAAAATTTCCTAATTTTTCCTCATAACCTGACTGAAACTTATTTCTTATCATCATTTTTTTTTTTAAATTTTTACACGTTCGAACCGCGTTTTCTGCTAAACCGTTTGATTGTGGATGATTTACCGGAGTAGTTAAATGTTTGATGTTATTCATCTCACAAAACTCTTTGAAGTCCGCTGACATGAAAGCGGCTCCATTATCTGAAACTATTGTCTGTACACTCCCGAAATAACTAAATAAATCCTTTAATATTTTAATAGTGTTATACGAATTTGGAGAATGTACCTCTACACAGTCTAACCATTTTGAGGTTGAGTCAATAATCACAAGAAAATATTTATTTGCAATTGGGCCCGCATAATCAATATGCACCCTACTCCATATTTCTTCAGTTATAGGCCACGGAGTCAATTCGCTCTTTGGTTGAGAAGGTTGAACCTCTGAACAAATTTCGCATCCTCTCGCTAAAAATTCAATATTACCATCTATCCCTGGCCACCAAAATATACCTCTGGCTAAACCTTTCATCTTTGCTATACCTAGATGAGATCTATGTAACAAGTTTAAAATTTTTTCTCTTAAAATTACTGGAATTATTAGCCTATGATTCCAGAAAAAACAATCATCAATTATGGATAACTCATTCCGTTTAATCCAGTAAATCCATTTTGAATCCTCCTTGTTAATTTTATTTGGCCACCCTGTTCTGAGATAATGTTTAATTTCCAATAAAATTTTATCTGTACTTGATTCCGATTTAATTTCCTCGACATCTATAGGTAAATCTCTGTTATTTTTAAATAAACTTAGAATTTGAGTATCAAAGTCATTCTCTACGTGAACTGGTTCCTCGACAGGAACGCGAGACAAATAATCCGAACAGTTCAATGCCGATTTCACGTACTGTACTTTATAATTGAACGACGAAAGAATTACACCATAACGTTGAAGTCTGTTACACGCTAATACTGGGATACCTTTCTTATCACCAAAAATTCTACATAACGGTTCATTATCTATTTCTAAAATGAATTCCCTTCCATAAATATACTCAAAAAAATTTTTCAACGCAAACACAATAACTGTTGCCTCTAAGTCCAAAATTGAATATTTCTTTTCTGCTTCAGTTAATTTTCGAGAAACAAAAGAAATCGGTCTCTGTAAATTATTATCGTAACAATGCAAAAGTGTCGCCCCCAACCCTTTTGTTGAGGCATCTGTAACAATCTTCAATGTTACATCCGGATCATAATGAGCTAGCACTCTATCATCACATAAAATTGACTTAATCTTATTAAAAGCTTCCAAGCAATTTTGATTAAACTCAAAATGTGTATTTTTCCTCAATAAATTATGTAACGGATCTAGTAGTACCGACATATTAGGTACAAATGACCTGTAAAAGTTCACTAACCCCAAAAAACTTCGTAATTCAGTAATGTCTTTACGTTGCGATACTTTACTAATAGCGATAGTTTTGTCTTTCAATGGTTTAATTCCTTCTTTTGAAACTTCAAACCCTAGAAAAGTTACTGATGACGCCTTAAAAATACACTTGTGAATATTTACACTAAATCCACAATCTTTTAATCTATTTAACACTGCTGTTAAATTCTCATTATGTTCTTCTTCCGAATCTCCTGTTACCACAATATCATCTAAAAATACAGCTGTTTTTTTCAAACCTTGCAAGCATGAAGCTATCGTTTTACAAAAAATAGCCGGTGCGCTATTAATTCCAAACACTAATCTCGTGAATTTAAACAATCCTAAATGAGTAGATATAGTTGTGAAATCTTGACTTTCCTCATCTAGTTCTAATTGTAGGTACGCTTGCCTTAAGTCAATCTTGGAAAAAATTATTCCACCCGCCATTTGAGAAAACAACCATTCTATCCGTGGCATCGGATATTTATCTACCACTAGCTGTGGATTTATTGTTGCCTTATAATCACCGCAAATCCTTATTTCCCCATTACTTTTTACTATGGGAACGATTGGTGACGCAAACTTACTATAGTTTACCGGAACTAAAATATCTTCCAATTGTAAACGGCCCAATTCCGATTCAATCTTTGCTTTTAAAGCAAACGGTATATTTCTCGGATTGCAGAATTTCGGTTCCGCATTCTCTTTTAATTTCAAATGTACTTTATATTTATTGAATCTACCCAGTTTCTCCGAAAAAACCTCAGGGAATTTCCGAATTAATTTATCTACTACACTAGTATTATTCTCAACCATATTGTGAGAAAAATTTTCACTTCCCTCCTGGGATAAAGTAGATTGTAACCCCGTAAATCCAATATTAAACTTTTTAATGAAATCACGCCCTAGAACAGTAGTTGTTCCACTTTTTACTACGCAAAATTCTAACATTTCCCTATAACCGTTAAAATCAACTGTTAATAAGATACAACCCAATAAATTCAACTTACAGTTAGCGTAACCCGTTAAGGTTAAATCCTTTGATTTTAAATCCAAATGTTTGAAATGTTTAACATAATCTTTGTCTGTTAAAATCGAGACTGCAGCTCCTGTGTCTAATAACCCGTTTAGTTCCACATTATTCACTAAAACTTTGCACAATATTGGTTCACAATATACTGAGTTTATCCGAAACATTTTTTTATGTTCCTGCGTATTGACGAACACTGAAGAAATGTTATTATTATTTAAACCGCGACATATCTTCCCAATATGCCCTTTTCCTCTGTATCTATAACAAAACACGTCTTTCAATTTACAATTAACTGAATCGTGATAACTCCCACAATGTTTACATTTTGTTCGGTCCGCTGACCTCGCTCTGAACGATGTAACATTCTTGTCCGAAGTTCTAGAAAAATGTTTACCCGCCGAATTTTGTTTTTGTGACAAATTGTTCGATCTATTTTTAAATTTATTTACTATATCAACACTTTCCGTTTTAATTTGCTTATTCATTACCTCGAACGAATCCATAGCAATAGCACATTCTATAACCTTTTTTAATGAAAAGTTTTCAGCCTCTACATATAATTTCTCCTTAATACGCCCCACTCGAAGACCGGTGACAAAAACATCTTTTAAATTATATTCAAGTCTGTCCTCGAGTTTGCAAAATCTAACGAGATTTCTTAACCGTGCTATAAAATCATTAACCGATTCTGTACTTTTTTGTTTCGTAGCAAAAAAAAATTCGCGCTCTTTGAACACATTTCGTTTGATATCTACATGTTTCTCTAGTAATAACAATAAATTTTCGACCGTAATATCTGTAATTTTTTTAGGAAAACACAAATCAATCAATAAATCTATTGTCTCTGTGTGTAAATGAGATATTAAAACCGCTATCTTTTTCTCTAACGAATTTAATTTGTCATCATTGACAAGGATGAACTGTTCGTATTGCAACACGAACGTCTCCAGTTTGTCCCTCAAATGACAAAACCTGGGCAGTTCTCCCCCTTCCATCTTCACACAGATACAATCAATAAAAGCATAAAATTTTACAAACAGCACTCAACTCACGACTCTGTTGACTTGATGCTGCTGCTCCGATCTCGCCCTTCCGCGGACCGTCTCCTGGCTCCTGTACCCTGGTCGTCCTTCTAATGCCCCGACACGCCTTCCGTGAGGTCTGCACATGGTCTCTGAGCTTCTCCTGAAGACCCGGACTTCTCCATCCACGCCTTACGTGTATGTTCCTCCAGGTTCTCGGCACTGAATAACCCTATCCAGCGCCTTGAAGTTCCACGGATGCCAATTCTGCTGCTCTTGCTCTTCCTGAATGTGATCTGGCCTGATGCTGCCCGATCACCTATTGTCCACTGTAGCCTCAATCTCGGATGTTGCCAAATGTGATTTTGGCTGCTGCGTAAATTTTATTCCTTTATAGGCTGCGCCAAATGTGATGACCGTGGCCGGTTATCAACATTACTCTCTGGACTCCGATGGATGGATCCAGATTCCTTGGGATGGTGATCTCAGTACAGGGTGAGGTTGCCAATAATAAGTCGTAGGTAGACTTTTGATGTTTATTCCGAGATTATGTACAGAGGTGCTTCGTAGGAAGCCTGAATGCAAAGAGGACGAGAGACAGCAATCACACCCTTTTATAAGTTACTCATGCTGTCTCACTCATACATGCATGTCTCTTTTATACCGCAAGACATACGTTCACCACACATATTAAAAAAGGCATATTCGAAGTTAAATTTATATTTGTGATGACTGCGTCATAGACAACACAGAGAAGTCGCAATATTTAATACTGCTCCAATTAGGTATCACGAAAGGCAATTTTAAAGAAAATCGTACGCAAAATTCACGCTTTTATAATTTTTTTATTTTTTTTTAAATCATAAAATATGGGTTAAATGGTCAAATGTTGGTGCATTCAATTGGCGCTTAAAATATTCTCATGTTTACGGACCGACGACGCGCGATGGCACAAAAAAGTTAATAAACGTACGTTCCTTATCAATCACTATAATGCTGAAGCTCTTACTTATTTATTAAATAACGGTGTGACAAAAGATGAGATACAATGTACCTACTCGTATGTCTCATATTTAGTCTATTTATTCCTTTTTTGTATCGTCGCCGTTTCATAAACGTGGGAATTTTAAGAACGTCCAAGGGCTCTTTTAGATTAAATGTACTATATAAAAATTCAGAGGTATGATTTTTTGAAAGAGGGCGGAATTTTCCAAACTGATAACTCGCAAAAACTTCCGAGAAGAACTTCCTACTAATTTCCAGGCTGAAATTGATTATGCAGTGGAATTTTCCAGTGGGTAGGGAACATCAACCTACCTTTACAGGAAATTAAAATAATATTTAGGTATACTTTAATTAAGAACGATCAGTCTATTTAAAAGACGTAAACTTATCGTACTTACGTAGTCCTGCTTTGATATGTAAAATATTCTAAGTTTTACCGTTATTTGTTTTTGGGGTGTTATGCCGTGTTGCGCTACCTCCTTCTTTAGCCAAAGTTTCGGACAGCGTTACAGTGTCCATCATCAGGGCAGATGTGCCATGGTGATGGACACTGTAACGATGTCCGAAACGTAGTAGTAGGAGGAGGTAGCGCAACACGGCATAACACCCCAAAAACAAATAAACAAAATACTTTTGGCCGTGAAAATCTTAAAACTTATCTAAGTTTTACCGATTTATCCGAGTCCGGCGGCTCTTCTCAGATAATCAGTTCATTTAATCTATCGGTGACTTCTATTAATTCTTCTTTTCTAACCAGCAGTAGATTAATAAAAAAAATTGTATGGATTGTTGCATTTCAAAATATGTACAATTTCAGTGCGTTTTTTTTACCTGAAGACCGTAAAATGAGTTAATAATATCTACATTGTCAGCAAGTTTGTCATGGATCTTCATAAACTTCAGTATTCGGACATCGAAATCGTAAGCAGCATTGCATGTCACCTTCAATTTGTTCATTTTATTCCAGCTATTACTGTACACTATATTGTGCGGAGAAAAGTCAATAATTTCAGCTATGTCCAGTTGTTCGTAGCAGCTGGTCAGTTGAGAAACCAGCGCCTGCATTCGAAATGTAACCATCCAAATATGAAGCAAGTATTGAAAGATAACAATATTTAGTACGAACAATGTGATGTACATTGAAATATAATCCTTTAATAGTGGACCATTCCAGGCATAAATATCAAATAAAAAAACGAAACATGGGTATAATCCAGATAACAAGGAAAAGCCAATCAATTTTCGCATTGCTGTATAACACTCTGCAGGAAGTTCGAGTAGTCTGTCAATACGTTCTATGTTTTCCAAATATTTTAAGGGTAGTTGCGAATTACCAACTATTGGAAAAGATATTGAAAATATGACTCCGATTATTCCAACAAAATACGTAAAATTATCGGTGAAATTTAATGACAATCTGGATGACGCAATTTCTCTTCTTATTTTTGTGCTTATTACAAATACGAAAGAAACAAAAATAATGCACAAAAGTAACAGAGAATAAGCTTTGCTTAAAGTGGTTTTTGGTAATAATTTGTTCCTTTTATAAGAATAACTTTGAATACCGAAAAAGAAAAATACATGATTCACTGGTGCAAGGGCGAAATGTACATTCATTTTTTTGTATTTATCTTCAAAGCCTCAACCATTTCCCGCGTCTTTCTGTCAACACTAAACTTTTGATACGCAAAAGATTGTTGATTTTGTAGATTTGTTTTTTTAAGGCAGAACGCGACGCGACATGAAAAATTACGCTTTATTAACGTACGTTTGTTGTTTTATGATGTTACCAACTGAGCCTTATTGACACGAAGGTTGAAAACATAGGTAATTAGTCAATTTTCAGAAGTAAAAATAATAATTATTTTAATTAATACATTAACAAAATGAAAACAGAGGCTCCTTGCAACGTTTTTCTAATTTATTGGTTTTTTTTAATACAAACATGCATAATACGACATTGTATTGAATCCATAAATTTTATTTTTCGATAAAACTAATCACCTAAATGCGGAAGAATTCATGATGTAAAATAAAGAAATTAAAATGTTATTTTGATTATGAGCCATTTATTATTAGCCAGTCTTTTATCTGAGGGAGAATGATAGTGTATGTGGCAATGGTGGCCACCAAACTGAAGAGCAAGGAGCTGTCCACTGGGAAGAGGCCGCATGCAGTACTCACAAAGGATCTCGATTTCATCATGTTCTCCAACAGCGCCATGCGAGTGCAGTGCCGACCATCTAGATCTGGAATTATAGAAAAATATTAAGTGCGAGTAAAGTAGGTACACCCTGTGATCTGGTGGAACAAAATTTTTGGACAGTCAAATTTGCTAACAAAGTGTTTGTTCCAAATAAAAAATGAAAGAAGTCATCACATCAGAACACACCCATAACCAGAAGATATATCTAGCTAAAAGCAATAGACCACTTGCATGGATTTCATAACGACTTGGAAAAAATCATGTGGATAGATCTTTTTACTAAGATTAAGAAAATGTTAGTAAAATTGTTTAGAAATGAACAGTTTTTTTTTTTTTAAATAAATAAATCCATTATTTGGGCTCGTGACGTCACTACATGAAAATGTCCCGTCTCCGAAAATGTTCCTATTAATTTTGTAAAATTCCACACTGATTTATTTTTTTATATGGCATCACTTTGATTTCAGGCGAATTTTTGAATTCGTTCACTAGATTTATTGTTTGTTCTCTGCGAAATTATCATTTGGTTTCACTTTTTGGCAGATGTTCTGAAGAGAACCCCGTACATTTAATAATGTACGGGGTTCTCTTCAGAACGTGAAGATGATGTCGGTACGTGATTTAGAGGTATAATGATTATGGTGCTGATTTTAACAAAATAACCTTTTATAATATTCTTGTTATTATTATAATTTACAAGTACAAGAAAATTTTTTTAAAAAATGTGATGCAAGTGGCCTATTTGTAGGTATATCTCTAATAATGTCTCATGTTTGCAAGGTCTTCAATTTCAATGGAACTTATATTGATTACGAAATGTAGTAGTAAATGCATACTTTTAATTTCTACGTCCAGAATCAGCTTGTTGATAATTACGATTCCTCTTTTGTTTTGAAACTTCATCGTCTCTCCAAGTAGAGTGATAACGAGCAGCCCCAAAGCGTAGTGGATAAAACAAAGCAATTCTGCTGCAGTAAAAATGGCGTTCTAAAAATAATTCATAAAGCTCTTAATAGTATTATTAAAAGTAACCAAATAAAAAATGTTATTATTCCGCAAAGGAGTTAATAATCAACATTCACGGCGATTTTTACCCTGATGTCCAACAGTCAACCGTGAAATTTGGTGAAGGTGGACAAAAATAGACCGGTATATTGGGGATGAGCAGTATTAAATAATTAGGTAAGAAATGAGAAACCTGGGGCATACCGTGTGTAGTAAAACGATGTACTTTAAAATATATATATATATATTTTTAAATATAAATACATCACAAGAGTCCCAGCTGCTCCCGCCTGGAGTCAGTGAGACTACGGCATTCTAAGACTAAGGCTGAGGGTAGTGGGAAGGGCAAGGAGATGGGGATGTGGAAGGTGGGAAAATACCTCGCAATTCAGATCTGGTCACAAAACACGGCTAAAGCCATTTCAAGCAACGCTTCATTTCTGATTGGTAGTCTTACACCAGGGCGATACTTCCACTCTGTTATATACTACGAAAGGTAGGTAAAGCCCTCTGGGAGTTTAGGTTATGGTGACCGAACAACTTAGAATCATACAACTTCAACACCGCCTTTGAAAAGTCATTAAGTTATGAAAAAAAAAAAGTTTAAATAGGTTACGTTAGGTCGGGTTGTGGGCTATTTTTGCATGATCCTGAGTTGTCATGGAACCTAAATTATAATCGATGAATAAAAAGAATTGCGTGAAGGCCTTAACATACGACTATTGCTAGGTTGGTGTAAGCGTTTTAAAGACAAATAACACACTCACATCGTTATTTGGATAAACATCGTTTTCCTTTTATAAATTTCCATTTGCTGCCTGTGAAATAGACTAAAACGCTGTAACTACGACGAATGAAATCTGAAAAACGAAATAAAAATACGTTAAAACGAGCCAATTTATTGATTCAAATAAAAACGTGTTTTTATTTTAAACTACGTTTATTCATTCTATCAAATTTTCAATCAATGCATTTAAGATTTAAGAAAGAAAATGCATTAAAGGTTTTATAAGAAACTTGCTTAAGAGAGTAAACCCAGAGAAAACCAGAAATATTTCATTTTTAAATCAGATTTTAGACGTATTGACTCTTTTCCACAAAAAAATATAAATTGATTTCGAAAGATTATTCTTTTATCGCATTCGCATGTTTAAAATTTTGAGAAAAAATGTTTATTTTTAGTATAATAAGGTTATAACCACAGGTCGTCGGCAGATTTGTTAAATTTTCAAAAAAGATTTATTATACCACACCCATTTCAAATCATATAATCATGCAGTAAAATAAATCAATACGTTATCTGTTTTATTGTTAACTAATTTTATTTTTAGTTTAAATAAAATCATTAAAAAATGTATACGTACATGTGTTTCTTGACCAAAATTGGTTCGTTTGTATATTTATTTGCGCACTTACAAACTAATATATTTCAGTTTTTTTTTACATTCTTTTTTAACGTAGACATTATTGAAAAATGATAAATACTTATAATAAAAAAATAATTACAAAAAGTACATTATTTGAATAGTTTTATCATCCCTTTCAGCATTTTTGGATGTAGGTATAAATTAAAGCAAATTTGGAATGAAATAAAATCAATATTGAGTTATAATTTTAAAAAGCTGGTACCAATAATAATTAAAATTTCTCATTGTAACCGCCCTGAACGATCGTAAGAACAACTTTCGACGAAATGTGGATTTTCGGCCGCTGGCTGGTTAAACGCTCTTAAAAGTTGTACGTAAGTAGTAATTATTTGTCTGATAGAAAATCAACATTACCTGAGTCCGTAAGATGAGTTGATGTACATTATCTGCTAGTTTATCATAATTCGTCATAAGCCTTAGTACTACGTCATCGCGTTTTTTTTAACGGCTTTTAGGACGATCGTCGATGACATGCTTACGATCTCTCCCTAGGACTGGTATAGCTTACAGATCATAGATAATTACAACACTATAATATTATATTTCAATAATTAAGACACTCGGAAAAAAGCAATTCAAAATAATTTTTGAGTAGGCCACTTGCATGGATTTCATAACGACTTGGAAAAAATCGTGTGGATAGATCTTTTTACTAAGATTACGAAAATGTTTAGAAAAAATTTTTAGAAATGTACAGTTTTTTTATTTTTAAATAAATAAATCCATTATTTGGGCTCGTGACGTCACTACATGAAAATGTCCCGTCTCAGAAAATGTTCCTATTAATTTTGTAAAATTCCAAACTGTTTTTTTTTTATATGGCATCACTTTGATTTCAGGCGAATTTTTGAATTTGACATTTAACATTCACTAGATTTATTGTTTCTGTGCGAACTTTTCATTTGGTTTGACTTTTTGACAGAAGTTCTGAAGAGAACCCCGTACATTTTAGATGTCGGTACGTGCTTTAGAGGTATATTGGTTATGGTGCTGATTTTAACAAAATCAAATTTTATAGTATTCTTATTATTATTATAATTTTCAAGTACAAGTATATTACATTGGATTTAGTAATGTAGACGTTTTACATTATAATGATTTACGATCAATAAGATGGATACAGGAAAAAAATATTTATGACATGTAATATTTTTGGTATGCCTCGTTATTCTCCTGTGCCATTCGTGTGGAAATCGTTCTTTTTTTTAAATGATTTTCGGCGATGTAATTATAGTTTTTTCGCACCTATAAAATTATGTCCCGTCTTTCCGGTTTATAAAAAATGGTCTGATTTTTCGGATTGAAATTTTCAAAAAATCCCCAGGGTTACAAAAATACGATTAAAAAAAATATAGAATGTCTTAGAATATTTGCCTAAACCGGATTATTTTTTTTTTAAATGTGATGCAAGTGGCCTATTGTATCAAATATGTCGTTTTGTCGTAACGCATCGTGACCTCACATGGCGGATAGGAACCTACCGTAAAATCACCCTTTCCGGAGCGCGTATTTCCTTTTTCGTGTTCAATACGAGGCAACCATGCGTCGAAATCAACACGAGTTTGTAACGCCATTTCTCCTCCAAAACCGTGTTCAGTAGAAGGCAAGCGACATCCTATTGTGTACGGGTTTGTAACGCCAATTTCCAAATAAACCCAATAATTCGAAGTAGGTACTCTTATGTTTTTATTTTGACGAGAATTTATTTTATAAGATTGGTACTTCCGACAAATGTCATATTTGATTGTCTATTAGTTAAAAAAAGATTATTCCGTATTATCCATGCATTTAACTCCGACAATACGAACGTTCCGTATTATCCGTTAGGTGGACTAAATTCACTTTTACCAAAAAATGAATAATAATAAAAAATTATTTAAAAAATATGATACGAAATACTTTTTACATCATACTTACTTTTTATATTTTAAAGTGTTTTTTTTTTAAATTTTATTAGCCAGGCTGTTTGCGTTTTATTGCCCATCCATTATGTTGTGCGTGTATGCACACACTTCCTTTTTTATGTTATAATCACGTTTGGAGGACGCGTGCCTCGTACTGAACACGGGGTTGGAAAGAAAATTGGCATTACAAACCCATGCACAATAGGATGCCGCTTGCCTTCTACTGAACACGGGTTTGGAGGAGAAATGGCATTACAAACCCGTGTTGATTTCGAGGCATGGTTGCCTCGTATTGAACACGGAAAAGGAAATACGCTTCCGGGGCAATTTAAAATGTCTATCTTTAAACCGTTATACGTAGCTTTGTTGTAATGAAAACGAAATCCAAACGCAAAGTTTTTTTTTATTCATTTCGCGTTGAATTTTTTTTCTCAATTCGACTGTATTTTTTTTTTTTTTTAATGTTTGTTACCTCAGAACTTTCGACTGGGTGAACCGATATTGATGATTCTTTTTTTTTATTTGAAAGCTGGTGCTTCCCGTGTGGTCCCATTTTAATTTGGTCCAGTTCTGATAATGGCATCCATGAGAAAATCATATAAGTCTTAAATTTGCATCAAGTATGTGCGCTACAAATGGACGAATAACTCAATATCACGCCAACTGATTTCGATGATTCTTTTTTTATTGGAAAGGATGTACTTCAAGGGTAGTTTGAGAGTTTGGTTAGGTTTTGATTATGGGATCCATGACAAAGTAACGGAACTTTCCAATTCTGAAGAACAAATTTACGATACTCGGCCGAATCTTAATCGAATTAGTTAGTGTACTTCAGATTCACTAAAAATCTAAAAATAAACCAAAATTTTAACAAAACAAAAAAACGACTTAAAAAAAATGCACTAAAAAGTAAAAAAATAATTTCGTATTCTTCTACAACTTTATAATCAACTTACCTTTCCTACTCATCAATATGTACGTACGATTGTTATTTTTGGAGTCGGTGTCGGCGGGAGAGGAGCTGTCAAGTGAACACGCCGGGCCGCGGGTACCTTGGTTGACACCGACTCCAAAAATAACAATTGTACCTACATATTGATGAGTAGAAAAGGTAAGTTGATCATAAAGTTGTAGAAGAATACGAAATTATTAAAGTCTTTGCTCCACACCGAAGGCCCTGATGAAAATAATTCCCCTCAGAGCATTTTTCATGAGTGACGGACGTATGAATCGATTCCTCCCACTGCAGTGCAAGGCGATGTTCCGAGAGACTTTTGATGGAGAGGTCAAAAGTTCTCCCTCAACCAGTCTCTCAGAAAGATGCATTCACCGCCAAGACCCTGAAAATATTATTTATTCCCCATTATCTCAATTATTTTTTTAGAATCAGCACTTGTAACTATCGGTTTTTATTGCGTAAATGTAATGCGTGATTGGCAAGCTAAAGACCAGACTAATTTCTGTGTTAGATATTATCACCATAAGAAGAGATAATAGGCACAGCATAATTCTATTAATTATTTATTTATTTATTTTCGGGAAATCGACAGTTTACATTTTTACAGTTTGTGCATGTTTGTATAGCCAAAATAAAACCAATTATGGATTTCCTCCATGTGACTTTACCTCTGATTAACAGCATAATAAAAAAAATTAAATAATAAATTTATAATAAAGCAGTATGAGATCAAAAATTTTATAAAACAAAAGGTTAAGTATATCAAAAATTGTCTATGGATTACCTATTAACTTGACGTTGCCTGTCATCTCCTTGTTTATTTACGAAAAAAACATTAAAAGTTTAATTAATTCTAGTGTAAAGTGCTTAATTTCATTAAAGCGAATGTCGCGCTCCGACTGTGCCCAGTCTCACTCTTAAATATTATCACTATCAAGCAATATCTGCCTTCAAAACATAATCATTCAATCACCAAATAAATCGTGTGTTCTCCCGACCAAAGTTAAACATTAATCGAATTCAGCAAAGTTGTGGATATTCTACCTTAGTGATACTATCACAGTGAAACCAGTGCCCAAATAACTCGTATAATTTCAAACACTGACAGTTCTAACTTCGACGCAAACTGCCGCTGTTGTTGTCAAAAATACAATCTACCTGCCATCGCGGAATCAAACCAAAACATAACCTGTGCTATTGTTTTTGCCTGCCTGCAGGCGCTACAGACTGTGCTATTGATTTTGCCTACCATCAGGCGCAACGTACAAAATAATAAAATTTTAACAATCATAATACTAGAAAATCAAACTAAAAAAGTGGTTAACTCGTCTAATCAGGAGAGTGCGCGTTGGGACAGTGAATTTTTTATCCTACAAAGTATCTCGCTAAGGCGGAATACTCGTCATTATTCTGGTGTTTGTACCACAAAATACAACTCAGTGCAAAAGTGACTCGATCATTATATACACAAAAAACCTATCCCAAAGGCGTTTTTAGCGTCACAAAGGCTCTGCCATCTCTCATACAAGAAACAAACATTGTGTCGTTTTTTTTTTTTTGTGTGAAATTTTGAAATCAACTACCTTTAAAATGAATACACTGTGCTCCACCTGTAAAAAAAACATTGACACCCCGTCAGACTTCATCTCATGTTGTATCTGCGACGAAAACTACCACTTCATTTGTGCCGATATCGCAGAGACATCACGACGAGGAACTAAGATTTTACAGTGGCGCTGCAAATTTTGCACAAAAACACAAAAAAACTCAAAAAAAATACGTCTGAAAAAAATCTAGAACTGACATCTATCGAGAAACCAAATAAACAGCCATTATCAACACCTAAATCTACAATTGCCGCCTCATCATACGCCAGTGTGAACTTACCACCACCAACCACAGATGGCTCTAGTAATCTGACAATCGAGCTATTTTTAACTGAAATTGCTAATTTTAAAGACTCAGTTATTGAATCTGTTGGAAAAAAATACGATGCAATCCTGCTCCAGAATAATGAAATATTAAAAACCATTCAAAGCATATCTCAACAGCAAGAAGATTTAAAATATCGAATAAATAATTTGGAAAAACTACATGAACAAGTAAACTCAGCCTTAAATTCAAGACTTGAGGATTTAGAAAAAGATAGCGGAAAAAATAATGAAAATGAAATAAAAATTTGTCTCTTGACAGAACGAAATGAAGACCTAGAAAAAAGAATAATAGCGATCGAAATTGACCAAGAAAACAGGAACAGACGATTGAACAATACTTGTTTGAAACTTCGAGGGCTTCCAGAATTCAAAGAGGAAACATCACAAACCTTAAAAGACATTATATTCAACACCAGTAAAACTGTAGACTGCCAACTAAATACAAATGATATTTATAATATATATAGAGTATCACAAAGAAATAAAAATATTCCTCCAACAGTTAAACCTAGGTCAGTGGTAATTAATTTTAATTCAATAGCGTTAAAAGAGGAGCTCCTTAATGCTATAAAAAAATATAACAGATCTTGCGAAAAGATTGGGGACAAACTAAACACGGGAACAATCGGATTGTCTGGCCCCATTACACCCATCTACTTCTCAGAACTCCTCACGTCTAAAGGCAAACGGCTTTGGTATCTAGCTCGCCAACGTGCGACTGAATGTAAATATAGGTACGTCTGGACGAAAGCAGGTCTAATCTACATGAAAAAAGATGACTCTTCTCGACCTATATTAATAGATTCAGAACAAGCTATACCGAAGCTCTGACTACATGCTCTTTATTCTAATTATCGTGATAAAACTACTCACTACCGCTTTATATCGCCATTCCATACTCTATTACATAACAGCACTATATTATATGAACACCTAGGATTTTGCATAACTCCTATTTGTACTGGAATAATTTTAATTCTAATTTTAACTTTAACTTTAATTTTATTCTTTATTCTCTCTAGAATGGTAACTACACTTATTACAAGATTATTGATTGATTTATTAGTAATATTACTAATAATTCGGCAAAAGAGAACTCTAATCAACATATTTTATATAACCCAGATATTGCTTATTTTTCATACTTATACTACTTTTTACTGTCTTTTGAAAGAGAAAATGCCACACACTAAATACATACGTTATTTATTTCCTGGATTTTATTTCAGATATTATTTCTTACTCAGATATTATTTATTTTTCCTAACTACATCATTTTGTTTACAGTTTTTTCGCTACATATTTCGTACTACAAGTATTGATATGATAATAAAATACTGTTTTAAAACTTTACCCAGAAAACAACAATTAATTTTTGAATTCTAATGGTAATAAACGATCTTCACCATGAAATCGATAGTATCATAATGCCAAATACTGAAATAATTTTTGAAAACATTAACAAAATTATGCAATTTAATTGGGAATCAAATAGGATTAATATTGTTCATCAAAATATTAGAACGATGGGAAACTTGGATGATTTTCTTATATTTTTGGAAGAAGTAAAATCTGTGGTAAAGTTCCATGTACTAATTCTCACTGAATGCAGGTTAAATGATTCATACACAGCCAAACAAATTTCAGGCTATAACGAATACCATACAACATCGCATATTAACCAAAATAGCGGAGTAGTAGTATATATCGACAACACATTAAATTCCTTAGTACAAGAAATAAACATAAATCAGTGTAATTGTTTAAAAATCAACATTAATGAGAATTTAGGTATCCTAGCTATCTATCGATCACCATCGTTCAATGACATCCAAGATTTCCTGGAAAATCTTATTGGTGAGTTAAAAAAAACTAAGGATTACGCACAATACGTACTGATCGGGGACATGAATATAAATACTATAGGAGAAGTATTGCATAGGCAATCCGACGACTACTTATGTGCTATGGCTGAAAGTAATTTTATTTCCAATATTAATTCTCCAACTAGGGTACAAGGTAGCTCAAGCTCATGTTTGGATCATATATATACCAGAAATATAACAAATTCAAATGCATTTGTAATACAGAATACAATCACTGATCATTACACCACTGCAATCAGTATCCCAAACTCAACACCCAAAAAACATAAAATTAATCACAAACAGATTATCGATTATGAGGCTTTATTAAATGATCTTAATAATAAAAATTGGGAATATGTATATAAAGAGACTGAAGTTAACAATGCTCTAAACTATTTTATTAATGAAATCAATACATTCATAACAAAACACACAACAACTAAACGCATTCCATATAGTAAAATACATCTCACCCCATGGATTACCAACGGCATTGTTAAATCTATACACAAAAGAAATCACCTTCATAAAATAGCTAAACGAGACCCATTGAACGATACTAAACAGCAAAACTATTACCGATACCGTAATATTTGCAAAACCGTTATTCGCAAATGTAAAGAGCGTTATTATAAATCCTTACTCGATAAGGATAATTCCAGCAAAAACATGTGGAATGTTGTCAGAGACATAACCAAAAGTAAAAGAAATACCAGTACATCTATAACTGAATTAAATACCGGAAATTTGATTATAACTGACAATCAATCAATTGCATGTCATACAAATAAATATTTTGCATCTGTTGGGTCAAATCTAGCAAAAAAAAATTTATTAGAAACCCAGAAAACGGAAGACTCTTTAGCATCGACAATTGAAACAAAGGAACAATCTTTTTCATTTGATATTAAACCAACTACTGTAGAAGAGGTCTTAAAAATAATCAACAGCCTTAATACTACACATGCAAAGGGTCCAGATAGTCTAAATACACAAATACTAAAAAAAATTAAAAATCAGATTTCTGCTCCGTTATCATATATTTACAACTTAAGTTTTGCATCAGGAATATTTCCTGATCACTTTAAAAAATCAATAATTGTCCCAATTCACAAAAGTGGACCTAAATCTCTTGTAGAAAACTATAGGCCAATATCACTTTTAAGCGCGATATCCAAAGTCATTGAAAAGCTTTTCAAAACTAGGTTAAACGAATATGTGGAGGAACATAACATTCTAAGTCCAAACCAATACGGCTTTCGGTCGGGTAAGGGAACGGATGATGCCATCGCATGTCTCACGGAAACTATTGCAGGGAATATGAACCGTGGCAAGAAAACTATTGCCCTTTTCCTGGACCTGGCCAAGGCATTTGACACAATATCTCATAAAATTCTTTTACATACACTTAGAAATATAGGAATAAAGGGAAAAGCTTTTCAATGGATAGAAAGTTATATATCTAATAGATTTCCACAAACCAGAATTAACGAGGCTATTAGCACTTCACTAAAATACACTTTTGGGTTACCACAAGGAAGTACACTTGGGCCCCTTCTCTTTATTATATACATAAACGAACTTTATAACCAACACATTGGTGGCAAAATTATCACGTTCGCTGACGATACAGTTATTTTGTTTGAAGGAGATGATTGGAAAGAAACACACCACCTTGCGAACACAGGTATAAACAGAGTAAAACTGTGGCTGGACAGTAATTTGCTTACACTAAACATACAAAAAACAAAATATCTCACATTTAGCGCTACCCTTGCAGGTCAACCCAAAACACCCCATTACCTCACAATACATAATATTAAGTGTAGCCTTGGAAATAATAACCATACTTGTAAATGCGAAACCCTTGAATGTGTTAAATCTATTAAATATTTAGGTATAATAGTGGATAACCACCTTAAATGGAAACAACAAATTGAAAACACAGCTAATAAAGTGCGCAAGCTTATTTATATATTTATAGCATTGCGGGAAATTATAAAAACTCAAGACATTAAAAAAATATACTACGGACTCTGTAACTCCGTCATAACCTACGGTTGCCTTGGATGGGGTGGAACAGGATTAACAATATTATACCCGCTACTGAAGACACAGAAATCCATTCTACGCGTCATTATGAAGAAACCCTTCAGATACTCGAGCGACGCTCTCTTCAAGGAGTTTAATGTGCTTGATGTTCGACAGTGTTACATAAAAAAAATAACAATCTGCGTCCACAAAAATATAAACAAAACAATAACAGTCGATCATAATCATCAAACCAGAAGTAAGAGCAGAAACGACCTTTCTATTCCAACAAGCAATACTGCGGCTTATCAAAAAGTTTTCTCATACCTGGGACCAAAAATATACAACAAAATCCCCTCTCAATTTAAACTGTGTGAATTATCATCCTTCGGTAATAAAATTACAAAATGGTTATTAGACTTAGGTAGGACAGATTCCGAAAAATTATTAAAAAACGTAGTCTGAGTTGATTTCTTCGATTTTGTATTTTGTATTTTCCTAAAAAATATATTTTTATTTTTCTTTCTTACATTTATATATTATATTTTAATTTTATATTTTACATGTATCTATCTGGATTTTATTGTTTATTACTGCTAATTTGTATTTTCCTAAAAAAATACTTTCTTTATTTTTTCTTTATTTTTTTTTTTTTTTCTTTCTTACATTTATATGTTATATTTTTATTTTATTTTATATTTTACATGTACCTACCTGGATTTTATTGTTTATTACTGATGTATACCTAGAATAACACAACTTATATCTGATATTGTACCTAATATCTAAGTAACTCCCCCAATATGTACCATTATTGTTAATTATTATTTAATCCATTAATGTGAAATTATGTACACTCAACCTGCCAATTTGACTGTCCTAAAACGGGAAACCTTCCTAGTTGGACAGTCAAAGCTTCCTTTTATATTGTTATATCTTGTATGTAATAAATGTAATAATAAATAAATAAATAAAAATAAATATAAAACTAAAATTTACATAAAACATAAAATATCAATACATTGGTAACCATAAGAAGCCAGATTGTACATATAAATCAAATCATAACAGAATTAAAGATAAACGATAGAAACATAGACACATAACATATTATGAAACATCAGAGAAATACTCTTTTATGTACCTCTTATATTTGGGAGGTTCGGAATTGAAAATGTCCACCTTGGATAATATGCTATTGTAACTATTACATAGTCTGTTCAGACAAGAATTTTGCTTGCAGTTTGTCTTGCATTGATCAACCCTGAACAGGACAGAAGAGCGTGTTGTACGCGCAGGTACATTAAATTGAATTTTATTTAGCAACTCTGGGCATTGAATATTATTGTTAACTAATTTATACAGGAATATTGCATCCTTATGATGCCTTCGTACACTCAATGAATCAATTTTAAAGTATGAGGCTGCCTCTGCATAATTATTAAATCTTACATATGACTTGTAACAAAGATATTTGAGGAATTTGTTTTGAATTGCTTCAATTTTGTTCGTATGGATTTTATAAAATGGAGACCAAACAACTGACGCAAACTCCAAATGACTTCGTACGTAGGCAAAGTAGAGTTGCTTAATGATGTTGATACTATTAAAAAGTTTTGTGTTTCTCATGATAAAACCTAACATTTTAGCAGCTTTATTTGTGATTTGTTGTATATGAAGGTTATATTGTAGTTTACTATCAAGGGTTATTCCAAGATCACGAATATCTGAGACTGTTGCAATGTTGTTGTTATTTATAGAATAATTAAATAATGTTTTATTTTTATTTCTTGAAAAAGTAATATGATGACATTTTGAGACATTTAGAAATAGTTGATTTTGTTGGCAATAGGTAAATATATTGTTTAAATCATGTTGTAAATTGACGCAATCGTTTAGACTTTTTATTGGCTTGTATAGCTTGGCATCATCAGCAAATAATTCTATTTCAGAGTATTTAACAACATTGACCAAATCATTGATATATAAAATGAAAAATAATGGTCCGAGATGTGAACCCTGTTGGATCCCAGAGGAAATTTCATTGAAATCTGATTCGAAACCCTTTATTGCTACTGCCTGTGATCTCTTGAGTATATAAGATGTAACCCAACGAAATAAATTACCACGTATACCTAATGACCAAAGTTTTCTGAGTAATAGTTTTTGATTAATTTTATCAAATGCTTTGGCAAAGTCTGTATAAATGATATCTACTTGAGTGCGGTTGTCCATGTGATCGACAATGAATTCAGTAAGAAGAACGAGGTTACTTTCCACATTTCTGCCTTTTGTAAAACCGTGTTGCTTTGTTGTAATGATGTGATTCAGTTGTGGGCTTAGATATTTGTAAACAATTTTTTCCATTAACTTACTGAATATTGTTAGTTTTGAAATCGGCCGATAGTTTTTAACATTATTTTTTTCACCATTTTTGTGGATTGGTGTTACATAGGCTCTTTTCCATATTTCAGGTACCGTGCCTTCGTTCATTGATTTATTATATATAATGCAGAGAGGTTTTGCAAGTGTTTCCGCGCAATTAACTATAAAGTATGAGGGAATGTCATCACACCCCGCGCTTGTGTTTATGTCAAGAGCTTTTATTTCTTTTAAGATTATTTCTCGTGTGAATTTGACCGTGGTGATATTTATGTTATTTGTGTTTTCTGATATGTCGAAGTCTGGTAGGTTATTATCGTTTATGTAAACTGATTGGAAATATTCCATGAAAATATTGCATATGTCTTGGCCATTTTCTGCTTTTTTGTCATCTAGGTGCATCGTCCTTGGAAGAGACGATTGTGTTTTTTTCATGTTATTAAAATGATTCCAGAAGAGTTTAGGATTAACATTTATGCTATTTTCAGCAGTATGTATATAATTAATGTAGAGTTGTTGTGCGATACGTTTTTGTCTAGATCTTAAGAGAGAAAACGTTTGATAGTCACGTGGATTTTGAAATTTTTTTTAATTTTTATGGTATTTATTTTTCTCTTTAATTATTTTTATGAGAGATGATGTGTACCACGGCGGATAATTACAATTTTTAGCTGGTTTAGTTGGTACATAATTTATTTTAATATTGTTTAATATGTTGTAGAAGACGTCAGTTGCGGGTTCAGTATTCAAATGGTTAAGTTTATGATCCCAATCAATTTAATTTAGTTTTGTGTTTATTATTGAATAATCTGCTTTTCTGTATAGTAATATTTGTTTTGCGTTAGTTTTCAGGTATTTATTTATTTTTTTAATAGGAATTGAAATTAGCAGTGTTTTATGATAAATATCTTCTGGTACTAATGAGATATTATTGTGCCTAATTTTCAGTGGTATGTTGCTTACAGCTAAGTCGAGAATGCGATTATTTATACTATTACTCTGAGAGTTATATTGTTTCAGATTATTAAATGATAAAAATTGTGTAAAGTTCAAATGGGCGGGATTCAATGAATTGATTGGTTCAGTACACATATAATCACAGTTCTCATTAATTGGTAGCCAATGTAAGTGAGATAGGTTGTAATCTCCTACCAAAATGAAACTATCATTATTGTTGTTATCTGTCATAATTTGTGATGTTTTGTTTATGTGAGACATAATATTTATGAGGTGTTTACTGTCAGGTGCAATATATGAAGTGCATATGTGAATTTTTTTACCGGGAAGTGAAATCGTTACCCATATGTCTTCCGCCTCTGATCCCCATTCTATTTTTTGTTCAGAAATTAATTTATTTTTTACTGCGATTAAAACTCCACCACCGCGATTCTGTTTGAGGTTATGGTAATCTCTATCTCTTCTGTAAACATGGTATCTTGGATCGAAAAGTTCCTCATTAAATATTGAATTGTTAAGCCATGTTTCAGTGAGACATATAATGTCATAGTTGTTTAATAGTACATTTTGAAGAAAGGTGTTCGTTTTAGTTCTGAGGCCTCTTAAGTTTTGATAATATAATTCTAGAGATTCCATTTTAATGATGCAATAAGTTAATATGATGGTTCTTATGTTAATATGAATATGGTTAATATGAATGTTCTAAGCGTTATTGATGGAAATATTGTATTTTTTTAGTTTTTCTAGGTCGATAAATGAGTTTATGCAATAGTGATCTGAGTTTTCGTTTAGTCTTACATAAATTTTACAGTTTTTTATCCAGCAAAATTTATATTTGTTAATTTTGGTGAACTCTCTGACCTGTTTGTAGAGTATTTTGTTTTTGTGTGTTAAATGTTCATTAATATAGATCCTTTGTTTTCCATTCAAGTTTATATCCTCTGCTGTTAGGCCCCTTCTCGTTCGGATTGCTGCCATGATATCATCTTTTTGTTTTCTGCACTTCAGTTTAACGATAATATTTCGCGGTCTTCCTTCGATCTTCTCCTTGGGGGTTACTCGGGTGGCGTATTCAATTTCTTCAGGGCTTACTATTTTTAATTCAGAATAGATGCTTTTGATAATCTCCGTTAGGTTTTCTTGTTTTTTTTCTGGTATTCCAATGATCTCTATGTTATTTATGCGTGCGTGTTGTTCGTTAGCGTCCAATTGTTTTTGTAATTCGTTAAATTCCCTTTGAATTACGGCGTTTTGTTCCAGACTTTTTTCAAGGTTGTTGTTTTTTTTCGTGTCAATTTTTTTTTTCAAGAGTTAATATTTTATTTTTTAATTCTTCGATTTCTTCTTTATACTCCTTCCTCACGATTTCCAGAAATTGCACCTTAAATTCTTCAAACTTTTTATCAAGGAGTTGGAGGAGTTGTATGTCTGTATTATTTAGTGCAGTCTTTGCAGTTGCTCTTGTAGTCATATTGGCACGTAATATTAGCTAATATAACTGATATAACAACACTTCACTATTATAAACTTATTGAAATATAGATATTTAGGTTTTAGCTTGAACTTTTATTTTATTTTGTGAAATTTCTAGAGAGAATTAAAAACACGACAGCTGTCATTGAATCTCCATCTCGACACCGGAATGCCCTGATGAGATGAGCGGCTTATGATTTTTATTGTATTACAGTATTATTTTCTTGAATACATAAATAAATAGGTACAGCGATTGATGGAAAAAATAAACACATTAGGATGTTATAAAATAAAACATACAGCAAAAACTAACCCAATTGCGTTGAAGTATTTTTTCTTTAAGATGTACTTCATTCTAAAACTTATTAAAACGACATCCTTTTTTTAAGTTTTAATTCCAGAAAAAGGAAAATTACATTTTTACATAATTATCTTGGAATGTCTAAATACATTAAACTAAACTAAATACATTGCATTACAAAACAGTATTATTCTATTTCGTTATTTTATTAAGCCGAATTTCTGCTGATTTCTTACATAATATTCCCCTTAAACATTTGAAGTTTTAAAGCTCTTAAAAAATATATGTTACTAGCTGGTCCCGGAATGCGTTGCTATGCCATTTAATAAATAAATTGTTTCTCCCTGCGTGTCCTTTCCCATTCGTCCCGTTCCCCCTCCGCCTTCCCTTTCTCTCCCGCGTCCCCTTCCCCTCTCGCATTACCACTCCGCCTCCTCCACCTTCCCTCTACCCCTCCATCCCCATCCCGCAAACCCCCCTCCCGAGTTCCCCTCTCCCCTCCCAGGATCCCCTCTCCCCCCTCCCGCGATCTCCCTAGGGGTCGTCCATTAATCACGTTATGTTTTTTTAGCAACTTTTTAACCCCCCCCCTGGTGATATGTGGTGAGGTTTTAGACTAACCCCCCCCCCAAAATCACGTGTATTTTTTTTAGTGCAAAGTATTTTTAAATTTTTAGAATATTGTCACTAAATTAAATACACGTGATTTCTCATTTAATCCCCCCCCCCCCCCCGTCGTGATATTTCGTGATTTTTTCCGAACCCCCCCCCCCCCCTTTCGAGCCTCACGTGATTAATGGACGACCCCCTATCCCTTCCCCGCTTTTCAAACAGCTGGCGTGCCACCTAATGCATTTTTTTATACAAGTTTCATAATGCCAGAGCTCACCGGTATTTCTATACTATACAAACCTTCTCCTGACAATAACGAACACAAAAAAAAAACATTATTCAATTTGGTGCAGTCGTTCGGAAGTTATGCGCGTACATACATTTCGGCGATTCATTTTTATTTATGTAAGATAGATAGATAGAAGATAGATTTTTGAAGATAATATATCTATACATACCCCACGCCGAAGCGCAAATTATATGAAACTTCCTAGATGGAAAAAATATCGCAAAATATGCTCCGAAAATTATTATTTTCAAGTCCGATTCAGTTATTTTACGTATAATAAATTCACAAATTCTTTAAATGCTGTTTTAGACAGCCCCCAAGAGATTGGTGCTCTCTTTTAAACGAGTCGTGTTTTATAAAACATTTTCACAATTTTCGATTCAATTTTACCGTTGTAAATATTAGCGCACTCTCTCCAACACTCGTAATTACATATCTCTCCGTCTTCTTCTTTTTGAGCGGGGATACAGCGCGAATATATATATTTAAACTACCCAGCCTTTCTCATCATTAATATCGTGTTGGAACTCGTAACCAACGAATTCCTTACCATATTTAGTGTGAATGGTATTTAAATGTATGTTGTCGTGTAAAGTTTTTGTGTACTTGGGACGTTATAACGAATTCAGCGTTTTTATATATGAGTTTATTGTTTATTTTGTATATAAGGAGACATGTATTGCATTCACATTACTTTTCTTACTGTTAATTGTGTTGTTTCGACATGTAATTTTTTTGTGGATCTTTTGGATCAGTGGTGAAATAGTATTATGATTACCTTGTTTTGTATTACCCGTTTCTCATATGCATTGATCATATTGTTTATGTTTTGCCATAGGAAAAAACAAAGATCCATGTAAGTGATAAGGTGTAAATATCATTAAGGATCGATTTATACAAAAAAAACATGGTATTACCATCTTTTTTAGATGTAAATTTATTCAAATGGCTCTAATTCAGGGGCGTGCACTCCATATAGGCACATAAGCACTGCCTACCCTACCGTATTTGTAAAAAATAAGTATGTAAATAATATTGTAATTTATTAAATTATTGCTAAAAATAAATACACACTTTCAAAAATTAGCGCGAAAAAGCTGAGCAACCGAAACCACGCGAGCGCCTCATTAAACTGCAAACCACAAATGTGGCATTAACTGTAACTAGAACACTACACGCGCGCCCTCCGACTACCTCACTAAAATGCGGCCTTAAGCAGGAATTATTTCTGCTTGGAGCTATCTTCATACAAGTTATAATATCAATGTTTACGAAATGCACATATCGTAGAGTAGAACTGTCGGTTTGAATTTGCTTCTATGAGGTTTTTTGTTAGTATCAGGCAGAGCTTTCTGGGACAAAATTAGCAAATGGCAATCAGTGACGACAGTGACATCTGTTGTTATCTATTTCTACAACTAGTTACCAGCAGCAAGCACACTTAGCGAAAACTTGTACGAAGGGAGTTATTTGTAGCTAGTTTTATTTATTTAATTAAGTCAATTCGGCGGTTTTCCAGCTGCCTATCCTTATCAAAAACTCTCGGCATGCCACTGCTCCAATCTATTATGTACGTAGCCGGTGCCGTTGAAGTGTTTTACTGGCTCGTTCATAGAACAGTATCCTAACGTTTTGTTAGGACAAATATATTTAAATATTTTTAAAATAGTTACAGAAAGATGAAGAAGCTGAAGATACACGACAATTTTAACATGCGTTATGCCCTAAAACCGATAAATTACTTCTTCCTATTTTTTGGCGTTCAGAACTATTCGTACAAAAGTAACAAAGTGTCAACAAAAACAGCTATCAGTAAAGCATATTCGATGTTAATACTATGCATTTTAAATGTTTTTTTCATGTATTTGATGGCCACAAAAATTGGAAATGAATCGATGTCATCAAAATTGACTTTCTTTGATAATATTTCGTATTTTTTTTCAATCTTATCAGCGAACTTTGCGATTTCCTGTCCGGTATTTTATGACTCGCGACTTGCAGTAAAATACTTGGAAAATGTGGAAAGCATCGATAAACTGTTTGGTCTTCCACCGGAGTGGTATAAAAAAATACGCGGACTAACTACTATTGTAACTCTTTTAATAATTTCTTACATCAGTTTCACAATTTCTTTTGGTCTTTTCACGACGAACAGTGATTCACAAATTCATTATATTGCATTGTACATCGCATTGGCTATAATAGATGTTTTTATTTTCCAATACGCCTTATGCATTTGGATGGTTACTTTTCGAATGCGGGCTCTAGTATATCAACTGGCTTGCAGCAATAAAAAATTGTGCATAACTAATAGCATTGACTTTTCTCCTAACAATTTGCTATACAACAGTTGTTGGAACCAAATGAACAAATTGATGAGTAAAAGCAAAGATTCTCTGGATTTCGATGTCGGAGAAACGAGGCTTATCTACGATAAACTTGCAGATAATGTAGACATTATAAATTCATGTTACGGACTTCAGGTAAAGTAGTTGACATTTTAACAAATATATAGGCATTAGCCTTTAGTTGAACTGCATTTATTCATTTTTAAATATACGCGTACATATATAAAATTTCCCTTGGTCATGCCATAACTTCAGAACGACTTTACCTATTTCATGCATCTTTTTTTAAAGTATTCTAATACTTTATAGAAGGTTCTTACGGAAAGAAAAATTAAGAAAATTGCGTAGAAAATGGAATAATTTCAGAAAACTTAACGAATATTTTGACTTTGCACGTTTGACAGTTCGCGCATTTGATGAAATTGAATTTGGCAGGCAGCTGTTTTTTTTTGTATTAAAAAAATTGTCTATGGATTTTTGAAATTAGAGATATTTTAAATAGGTACCTACTTAATTTGATTGATTGTTCATGTAATAATATATTCAAAAACAAATATTTGTAATATACGAAAAATGAATATTTAATAAAAAAATTGTAATAGGTGGCACGTGAGCTGTTTGAAAATTGAATGTATTGGGACTGAATATATGGAACGCGGGAGGGGGGTTTGCGGGACGTGGGAGCGGGAGAGGGAAGAGGGCGGGCGGGGAAAGTGGAAGGGGAACCCAGGAGGGTAAGGGATGCGGGAAGGGAACGGGGACGCACAGGAAAGGACATACAGGGAGAAACAATTTATTTTTTTGAATATGGCGTTGCAACGCATGCCGGGAACCAGCTAGTACTTCTTAATATTTGAATTTCGACTTTTCGTGAATAAATGCAAATCTCGGAAGTAGAAATTAACCCACTTCTCGATTTCCGATCGAGCTGAAACTCGGCAGATGGACTCGTTGTCGATGACAATGTATATAAACTTTAGTGGTACTAACGCACATACACGCATTACCCTGAAATTGGTTGAAATTATGACGCAATTAGGTCGTGCTGTTCGATGAAAAATACCGTGGCAGAAAGTGGAAACTGTTTTACTACATAATAAAATAGATGTAGTATAGTAAAAAAAGTTATTATTATGGGTTGATTTTTTTCCATTTACTACATTTTCTGTCAAAAAAAAACACTGACAGTATTATTTACTATCTAAATAATGTGTAATATAATGACAAAATTAACGTAGGTTTTAGAAAGAATGCTGTAATAATTTGTCATGTTTCAGATTTTATTCGCCATAGTGACAGCGTTATTGTCACTTCTACAAGCAGTAAATGGGGTCATAAATTTGAGAACTTATTATGGCGTGGGGGAAACCCAAGATGTGAGTATTGTATTTTACTTTCAAGATATTTCAGTATATTTCAATACAAAAAACTTTTTTTATTTTTTATTTTATTTTATTTTTTTTTTTTTAATTTATTTTAGATAAAGTTGACAGCAAATCAGAAATTACAAAATAATAAAATAATAGGATATTAATTATGCCAATTATGAACTTTCCACTGATGATGCTTATAATAATAAAGTGTGATATGTAAGTTTTATTTTTTAGTTACAAAATATAAAAAAGGGGGGGGGAGGAGGAACATAGGAATAGGATTAAGAGGCAAAGGACGGGAATATATATATAGGGATTGAACTTTCTAGTTTGAGTCATGGTGCTTGGTGAGTTTTCGTTTTATGTCATGTAAAGTTGAGTTAAAAATGTCAATGTGGTAATAATTTCAGTTAAATGAGTGTGTGGATCTGTAGATAAATGAGTTCTGTTTGGAGTTAGTCTTGCAAAGAGGGAGATTAAACGACTGTCTGCTGTTGCGATTTGGAACATGGAATGATAGGCGTTGAAGAAGATCAAAACAATCGATTAAGTTATGTGTAATTTTAAATTTTTAACTCTAAACAGGTATTGGGTAATTATTATTATGCGCGAAAGCTAGACTTTCGCCGTCCGAAGGCATTATTGTGGGTGGTTTGGTATATGTATGGCATTATTCAAATGCGGTGAAGCCATTAATTTATCAGACCATCTATTTGTTTTACTTTTACGTAGGTACTTATCGAGAGAATCTTTCAACAATTTACAAATTATCACTAATGCCCTAATTAATTTGTACGATAATTATTAAATATTTAAAATAAGTGAATAAGAAATGAGGTCCTTGAGGCACGTTATTTACGTAAATTTCGATGATAGGAAAGTACGCGACTATTTTTTACTTGAAAGTCAGATTTGACACGTGACTGCTAAGCGCCTCGGCGTCTGAAAGGGAATTATTTCAACTATTCTGTGGCTTATCGGAACTTAACCTGTCAAAGGCCAGGAAAAACACGGAAATTCCCTTATAAAGCACCACTTTGAATTGAATGTTTTGTGGATTAATTTTGAGCTATCGTATATTTTATAGACCGAAACACATTCCTAGAACAATAAACTATGTACCAAAATAACATTACTTGCGTTAATTACGTAAATTGATAGGTTTTACGATGTTTTCGTCAAGTAACATGCATCGGACTTTGACAGAAAAAATTGACATGCAAATTGCAAATTTGACATTTCGATGCCACAGATAAAATCATTTAAAAATATTCTGGGATTGCCAGGTGAATGAAATGTTTGCCTATATCACGGGCAAATGTTGGTGCAAGCGATTGTGACCTTGTCCTTCATATGAATTCTGTACATAGAAGGGTCAAAATCACAAACAAACATATTATTTTCGAATTTTTTTCCGCGCGCATGCGCAAAAACCGCTCGTGAATTTGCGTCTCCGGCAAATAACAGGTAAATAACGGCCTATTTAGCTCGCTAAAATTTGAGTGAGGAATATCCTACATAGCGAGAATCCGGACTGATCAATATACTGGACCGTAAAGTGTTTCCGTACGAGTTCCACCGTGGCACAAGTACTGCAGAAACGGCTCGAAGGATTAATGTTGTGTATGGCGACGGTGCCGCAAAAGAAAACACAGTGCGTTTATGGTTCGTTTTCGTTCTGGAAATTTCGACCTGCAGAACAAGCCCCGTGGACGGCCAGAGACCAAAGTTGATAATGAAGAATTGAAGGCTATTGTGGAAGCGAATCCATCGCAAACTACGTCCGAGTTAGCTGCAGGCTGCGGTGTTAGTGATAAAACTGTTTTAATCCAGTTGAAGCAAATTGGGAAGGTGAAAAAGCTTGAAAGGTGGGTACCTCACGAATTGAGTGAAGCAAATCAACAAACGCGCGTTAGAACGCTAGACCATACACTGCACAACAGACGGCTACCAAATTAGAGGAGCTTCAATTGTAATGTCTAAGATATCCACAGGTAATCTGTTGGGGCAAAGTCCGGAGAGTACTCCGGACCTTGCCCCAACTGATTACCATTTTTTTAGAAATTTGGATAACTTCTTGCAAGGGAAAAAATTCAACTCCGATGGGGCAGTCCAAACTTCCTTCAAAGATTTTATTGATTCCCGTCCGAATGGTTTTTTTTTGTAAAGGGTTCGATGAACTACCTATGAGATGGCAAAAGTACGTAGATAGCAATGGTACATACTTTGATTAAATAAATATATTATATTTAAAAAAAATCGACTTTATTTTCCTCCAATACAAAACGCCAATTTCATATGTAAGGACCTAATATCTAGACATTGCCCGTGCCGAAACGGAAATTATATAAAATTCCCTCGATAGAAAAAATCGCAAAATATGCTCCAAAAATTATTATAAACACGTTTGTTTCAGTTATTTTACAAGTTATTTGTATGACAAAAATCACAGTTTTTCTTTAGATGCTGTTTAAGACAATGCCCGCAAGATTTTTGCTCTATTTTAAACGAGTCTTATTATTGTTTTATTGACATTTTCGCAATTTTCGCATCGATTTTGTCGCTGTAAATGTTAGCGCTCTCCTCTAACATTCACAATATCTTATCTCTCCATCTTCTTCTTTTCGATCCCGGTTGTGGAGCCTTAAAGTAAATACTCTAATTAAGCTGATTTTAATTCTTCATATACTCGCTACTTGACTAGCCGTAAACCGTTCGCATTAAAATCAAGTAGAGAGTACATTCGTACATTCGTGGAAGATGAACAGGCGCATTAAAGTAAATCCGCTAATTAACCTGACTTTAAGTCTTATTTTACGCTTATTTTAGAAAAGGTGTAAAAATAAATTAGTAAGATGAAAATAAATAAACTATGGACACAAAAGAGATTAATAATAGCAGCATAAATAAATAATTTTAGGGTAGCATCTTCGCTCTATTACCACCACATTTCCGCGCGTCTATAAATGAATTCTGCTAAAACGGCAGGTTCGCTCATGTGCGCAGGGATGTGTGGAGGCCATACTGACCCGAAAAATAGAAAGAAATGAATAATTGAACCTACTAAAGAGTTGACTAACCCACTCTACCAAAATTACGGTGTTCGGACGCGTTTAGTTACTACTATCCTCTCCACTCGACTAAAATACTTGAAGTGTCCGAACGGCTTTTTTGTGTCCAACTTATGCCGCGAAAGGAGGTCGTTGCTCCTCATTTCCGTAATTTTAGTTAGAAACAACTATCAATATGAATAATATAATGTTAGATTATAACAAAATATTGTTAAACCTAACGCCATCTAGGATCTGTTATGTGTAGCTCAGTGTACCTACATGTTTTACTTTGCGAGAATAAATTCTTTGTTCAAGCCTAATTACCGTGTTTCATTATGTTATGGGCCCGGTAGCCATAATTCGCGTTAAAGTAAAGTTTTCTCATGTAAAATTACTTTTAAGTGGACAGTCTGTGAACAGTGTACCATAATCTCCAGAAAAACAGAGTAAATCGCTGCAATAATAACTGTTTTTGGGATTGACAATCTGTTACCGCGCTCTCGGTCCCGGAGTGTTATTTTTCAATATGGCGGGAAGTTACATAGTGAATATACCAAGATTGAAGGGTCGCGAGAATTTTAATGAATGGCAATATGCTGCTGAACACTTTTTGATGTTGGATGGTGTCGATATTCACAAGCCAGAATCATCTGATTGTATAAGTTTGGATGATAAAAAGGCAAAAGCTAAACTTATTATGGCGATTGACTCCTCTATTTATGTTCTCATCAAAAACGAGCAAACAGTACAAGGTGTATGGAAACGTTTGAAGGCCTTATATGACGACTCTGGCTTCACACGTCGCATCAGTTTACTCCGTCAGCTAATATCTATTCGACTAGAAGACTCGGAATCAATGGGTGCCTATGTAACTCAAATGGTTGATACTGCGCAGAAACTTAAAGGTGCCGGTTTCCAGATAACGGACGAGTGGATTGGATCTCTTTTGCTCGCTGGGCTAACGGATAAATTTGCTCCTTTAGTAATGGCCATTGAGCATAGTGGTATGATTATCAGCACAGATGTCATAAAATCGAAATTGCTGGACATGAGTTCCGAAGTTGGCAGCTCTGGAACAAATAGTGCATTTTTGTCAAAAGGTTGGCAGCACCGACACAGCAAGAGAAATGTCAGCATTGGTAGCCCTGCATATAAGACAAAATGAAAAACGTCGACGCCACCGCCATCTTCGAGTTCTGTCAAAACAATCCGCTGTTACAAGTGTCAACAACTCGGTCATTATATGAATAAGTGCCCGAATAATACACAGAAAAAAAGTGAAACCAATGCATTTAGTGCAATATTTTTAAATGGAACATTCAATAATTCACATTGGTATGTGGATTCTGCTGCAAGTTCACATATGATTGTTGATAAACGTTGTTTATAGGATGTTTCGTTTAATCACAAAGTGAAAGACATAGTTATTGCAAATTACGAGAAAATACCGGTTATATGCTCAGGAAACACGATGATTACGACAGTAGTGAACAATTCGGAGCTTGATATCCCTGTCAAAAATGTTTTATGCGTGCCGAATCTATCAACTAATTTGTTATCAGTAAGTCAGCTGATTCAAAGTGGGAACAAAGTTAACTTTGAAGCAACAGTTTGCGAAATACGCAATCGACAGAATGTACTGGTAGGTGTTGCAAATTTAGTAAATGGTGTGTATAGATTAAATATTAAGTCAGAACATTTGTTTGCGTGTACAGCAACAAATGTGACTAGTGAAATATGGCACCGAAGGTTGGGACACATTAATTGTAAAACTGAATGCGATGAAGAACGGAGCAGTTGAAGGTGTGACATTTCAACAAAAAAATTGTGAAATTGATAAATCCAGCTGTACGATATGCTGTGAGGGCAAGCAGGCGAGGCTGCCTTTTCCTCTGAGTACTAGCAAGAGTCAGGAAACGCTGGAATTGGTTCATAGTTATCTATGTGGGCCAATGGAGAATAATTCACTTGGAATGGCCAGATATGTTTTAATATTTGTGGATGACTATAGCAGAATGTGTTTTGTATACTTTCTACAGTCAAAACATCAAACATTCAAATACTTCAAGGAGTTTAAAAATTTAGTTGAGAATCAGCAATCAAAGAAAATAAAAATATTAAGATCTGATAATGGCGGCGAGTTCTGCTCAGCGGAAATGAAAAATTACTTGAAGCAGTGTGGTATAGTGCATCAGAAAACAAACGCATATACTCCAGAACAAAATGGGCTATCCGAAAGATACAATAGGTCAATTGTGGAGAAAGCACGGTGTCTCTTATTTGATGCATAGTTCGAAAAGAAGTTTTGGGCAGAGGCTGTAAATACGGCGGTGTATCTTATAAATAGGTCACCAACGGCGGGACTAAGCCGTGGTACTACGCCTTATGAAATGTGGACAGGAAAAAAGCCAAATGTTTCCCATTTACGAATCTTTGGCAGTCGAGTGATGGTCCATATTCCGAAATAAAAGCGCAAATAATGGGATAAAAAGGCAACTAAAATGTTCCTAGTTGACTATTCGGAAAACACCAAAGGCTATCGATTGTTTGATCCAGAGACACAAAAATTAATTATTGCTAGAGATGTTATTGTCATGGAAAATACAAATAACAGTTCAACAGCAACTATTTTCGTCGAAGACACACAGCAACCTGACTGCACGGAGGAAAGTCAGGTGAACAGCACATGTGAAGAGGATAATCTGAATGATGTTACATATGTTCCTGAGGAATCGACTAGTGAGTCAGAAGACACTTTTTATGAGACGTTAACCCCGGCCGACACAGATGTTTTTCCGGAAAACACTAACATTGCTCCGGAAAAACGAGTCAAACGTAAACCAGAGTACTATGGTTACACGAGCATGTGTACAGAAGACGTGTCGAGTGAACAGATTTCTCTCACTGAGGCTATAACTGGACCTAAAAAGGTGAAATGGAAAACAATTCATTTGGGAGCTAGTGGATAGGACTAATGACGACACAGTGATAAAAAAAAATAAGCGTGTGCTTAAAGATATATAAAAGTAACGGTGAAGTGCGTCTATATTTAAGGTATTCTATCCTTATACTATAATTTGCCTTAAGTGTAAAATGAATGTTTATTGAATTTAGGTTACAAAAATTCCAAATATGAATCTTGTCTGTTTATAAAAAGTAATAATGATGTTAAAATATTTGTTGCATTATTTGTGGATGATTTCTTTGTATTTTATAATTCAGAAAATTATTATGAACAGTTAAAGACTGAACTTGTCAATAAATTCAAGATAAAAGATTTAGATCAAATTAAACAATGTCTAAGAATGAGGGTAAATGCTCAAAAAGATTGTATTACTATTGACCAAGAACATTTTGTAAACAATATTTTAAATAAGTTCAATATGTCAGATTGTCATACTTCAGAAACCCCTATGGAAGTTAATTTAAAGTTGGAAAAAGATTTAAATAATAATTATGATATTTTAAAATATCCATACCAACAGCTGATAGGAAACCTTATGTAGCTATCTGTATTGACAAGACCAGATATTGCTTATAGTGTAAGTTATTTAAGTCAGTATAACAACTGTTATAATGAAACTCATTGGAAACATTTAAAAAGATTGTTAAAATACCTACAGAAATCTAAAAGTTATGGTTTAGTTTATAAGAAAAATGATTACCCTTTACATGGTTTCGTGGACGCGGTTTGGGCGTCATGTACTTTAGATAGAAAGTCATATACTGGTTTCTGCTTCATAATGTTAGGATGTGTCATTTCTTTTGAATCCAGAAAACAAAGAACAATTGCTTTGTCAAGTACAGAAGCGGAGTACATGGCTTTATCCGAGGCCTGCAAAGGGGCTATTTACTTAAAGAGTTTATTGTCAGATATGATTTCTATCAATAAAAATATACCTGTATGTTTGTATAGTGATAGTCAAAGTTCTATTAAATTGGCTGTTAATCCACTGTTTCATAAACGTACCTAACATATTGATGTACGACATCATTTTGTTAGAGAATGTGTATTTGATAATAAAGTGAAAATTGATTACGTTTCAACCTCCAATATGCCAGCTGATTTATTGACGAAAAGTCTGTGTATAAATAAACATTATAAATTTTTAAGTTTCAATAGGCATATCGGAAGTTCAAATCTAATTGTTTTTTATTTATATGAAATTTGGATTATTTTGTTACGAGAGGGTGTTAGATTATAACAAAATAATGTTAAACCTAACGCCATCTAGGATCTGTTATGTGTAGCTCAGTGTATCTACATGTTTTACTTTGCGAGAATAAATTCTTCTTTTCAAGCCTAATTACCGTGTTTCATTATATAATCGTATTTATGTTTTAGACCGCAATTTATACAGCGGCAGGATTGCTTTGGTTTGTTCACTACGCCTTGGGGCTGCTCGTCATCAGTCTATTTGGAGAGACGATGAAGTTTGAAAATAAAAGAGGAATCGTGATCATCAACAAGCTGATTCTAGGCGGACAAGTTAAAAGTAAGCAATACCCTAATAATTATTATGTATAATGTATTTAGAAAAAATTATCCACGTGGGTACCCCTTTTATGTTAATAATTTAATCGTTTATAAATATTTGGTTAGTTGGTGTGAGGATATCTTGAATGGTTCACTTTATGTTGGGTTAACAATATTAAGGATATCATGTGTTTAGATTAACAATACTCAGATTAAGACTATCTCAGGGCCTGTGACCTGTGACATATTTGGAGATGCAGTGTGGAGGATGCAGTCTGTAGAAATATGATTAACTCTAGAAAGATAATCTGCGTCTGAGAGACGTAAGCGATGCACAAGAAATGCTGCCTTCTTTATTTAGCAAAGTAGCGCGCTGTCTTTCTCAGTTATTATTTTTTTTTTTTTTACATGAGCTCCACACAGGAGGCCCTGAGGAAAATAATTTTTCTCAGGGCCTATGTCATCTTTGGGGATGCTGTGTGGAGGGTTTTTTTTTAAGGAAAGGAAGGAGAGGAGAGTTCTGGGAAGGAAAAGGGTTTAAGGGGTGGGTAGGAATCTGGGGTTCAGTATGTCCTGGTCATCCGCCTCCAAGACCTAGACAAACCTCACCCCATGAACCCGGGCACCCCTGCTAAATCACCAAACGTAGCGAACCACTTGGGGTGATCTATGGCAGAGGTGTTGGTTATCCAATAAAGGTTCCCGGTTAGCTCAGTTACCGAGCAGAGTTTGCGCGGGGCGGCTCTGTCACCACGGTAAGTACAATAATTATGGATGTACGTCCGAGAGACGTGTGATTACCTTTTGAGTAACTTTCAAACTTGTCCGTATAAAGGTGATTTGGCGAAGTAAAAAAAAAATAAAAATATGTACATATATATATGTGTTATTTTTAAGTATAACGATTGATTAGCATTTAAACCTTCATAACATACAAAAAAATACGATTTAGACATAAAATTAAACATTATTTTTCATTTAAAAAAATACTTAATATTTTTTAGTAAATTTTTAAGAGATTTACAGAATTTTGTTGTTTTTTTTAATTACAATATATTTTTTATAATCATTTTGGTTTTATTTAAAGTACAAAACCCTAAACTAATTATTCAACTATCTTTAAACTGTGTAATTGTGATAATATTAGGTCCTTACATATGAAATTGGCGTTTTGTCTGGAAGAATATAAAGTCGATTTTTTTAAAAATAATATATTTATTTAATCAAAGTATGTACCATTGCTATCTATGCACTTTTGCCATCTCATAGGTAGTTCATCGATCCCTTTACTAATAAAACCATTCGGACGGGAATCAATAAAATCTTTGAAGGCGGTTTGGACTGCCCCATCGGAGTTGAATTTTTTCCCTTGCAAGAAGTTATCCAAATTTCGAAAAAAAATGGTAATCTGTTGGGGCAAGGTCCGGAGAGTACGGTGGATGTCTTAGACATTCCAATTGAAGCTCCTCTAATTTGGTAGCCGTCTGTTGTGCAGTATGTGGTCTAGCGTTCTAACGCGCGTTTGTTGATTTGCTTCACTCAATTCGTGGGGTACCCACCTTTCAAGCTTTTTCACCTTCCCAATTTGCTTCAACTGGATTAAAACAGTTTTATCACTAACACCGCAGCCTGCGGCTAACTCGGACGTGGTTTACGATGGATCCGCTTCCACAATAGCCTTCAATTCTTCATTATCAACTTTGGTCTCCGGCCGTCCACGGGGCTTGTTCTGCAGGTCGAAATTTCCCGAACGAAAACGTTGGAACCAAAAACGCACTGTGTTTTCTTTTGCGGCACCGTCGCTATACACATCATTAATCCTTCGAGCCGTTTCTGCCACACTAGTGCCACGGTGGAGCTCGTACTCGTAAATAACGCGATATTTCAAGTTTTCCATTTTGTAAACTCAGTGACGCAAAGAAAAACAACAATTATGGAAAAAACAAATCTATAATATAAAAATGTGTTGGTAAGCGCAAATCTCGAGATCAGCTGAACCGATTTCGCTAATTCTTTTTTTAGAACATTTCTTGAAGTACGAGGATGGTTCTTACGGAGAGAAAAATTAAGAAAATTGGACAGAAAATTGGATAACTTCAGAAAACCCGCACGTTTGACAGTTCGCGTGTTTGAGAATGACATTTTGCAAAACAATGATTATTTATTAAATCAGGATTCTATTTTTGAAAATCCTTAGTTGATAAATTTATTTAAAGTAGATACTCCCCTAATAGTTTGAATCGAATCAAGAATTTTAGATATTATAGGTACCAAATTTAATATACATGAAAAATGGAAATTTGAATTAAAAATTGTAAAAGGTGGCACGTGAGCTGTTTAAAAACTGAATGTACTGGGATTGAATATATGGAACGCGGGAGGAGGGTTGACGGGATGAGGGAGCGGGAAAGGGAAGAGGAAAGGCGGGGAAGGTGGAAGGGGAACGAGGGAGGGGAAGGGGACGTGTGAGGGGGATGAGAACTCGGGAGGGGGGTTCGCGGGACGGGGAAAGGGGGAAGGGGGGGGGAGTGGAGTGGGGAGAAGGAAGGTGTAGTTGACGGAGTGGGAACGCGAGAGAGGAAGAGGACGCAGGAGAAGAAGGGGAGGCGGAAGGGGAACGGGACGAATGGGAAAGGACACTCAGGGAGAAACAATTTCTTTATTAAATGGCATAGCAACGCATGCCGGGACCAGCTAATTAATTATAATTTTCGAAACACAAATACATGAGTAAATAGCTGTATTAATTTTAATTTGGAATTCTTAACCAAAGAGAAGATATTTGAGATCAAAGTTGCCAGTACGGCAAAACGCCAATTTTATATGTAAGGACCTTATATGTGAAATATTCACTTTTAATCTTCATTACGTCTCTCAGACGTATGATTATCTTTAAGATATTTGACACTGTAGTGTCTTCTGTTACTTTTGACACTGACACTTCTGTAACTTTTGACACTATAGTGTCTTCTGTAACTTTTGACACTGACACTTCTGTAACTTTTAACACTATAGTGTCTTTTGTAACTAAAATACCTATTAGAAGGAAGATGGTTTTTTAAAACATTTAAGGGTATTTTTAAGGAAAGGAAGGAGGGGAAGTTTTTGAAAGGAAAAATGTATGAGGGGTGGGTAGGAATCTAGGGGTCAGTGTGTCCAGGAGTTACGGGCAGCATGTGGGTAGCGATCTGAACACGCCTCATCCGATGAACTCGCTAACCTGCTTAGTCACCAAACGTGGCGCAAACCAATGTACTCGGGGTACCCATACTCGCCTCCCATAATACTCCATTTAGCATTCTTCAAGTTTCGGAATTGAGGAACCTATCCAACGCTTTAATTAATTAATTAATAATTTTTATTACAGGCCCAAATGGGCTATTACAAACATTAAACATGTATAATAATTTAGTGGACATTATGCAAGAAGTAAAATTTGTTAAAAAAAAGTTAATATTTTTTTACTTATTGTTACCAAGTCTATTTTGTAGAATTTCATTTTAATTTTTTTAAATTTTATATATATATTCAATAACATTATTAGTTAATCTGTAAAAATTGCTTATGCGTAATTATTATTACGCGTGACAGCTGTTTCGCCCTCTGAATGACTGAAATCGCAAAGTTGAATTGCGCCGTTAGTTGAGTTGAATTGAGTTGCCAACCCGTTTTCGGTTTCTCCGTGAGCGAAGGTCCTAAAAGTCAAAGGGCCCGCATACACTGGATACAACAATCGCTGATACCAACTCATAAATGCAATTCCATTAAACAATAATATAATGATATAATGAATGAGAACATTTTGTCTGATCTCTCAACCCTTTGTTATTAATTAATATATTTTTATCACTTATTATTTTCTCTGTTTATCATTTTATTTTAAAATTTTATTATTTTGCTTGTACTTAACTGTTTTGCATGACCGATATTTGCGTGTGTTATTTTTATTAAATTGTGAAATTATTAACCCTGATACAGGCGAACCCTAGTGGGGTTAATAATTACATGCTAAAAATATATGTATATAAATTGTGAAGAAGCAATAAATAAATTTAATAAATAAATAAAGCGAATTAAAAGAAAACTCTAGAAACAATCGCGGTTAATAACGGTGGCCGGACACCTCAGCCCAACTGATCTCAACTCAACACCTCCTTTGAAAAGTCATTGAAAGTGCTGATACAAATGTAGCGGTTACTTAACCCGCTCTGCTAAAACCATCGCAGCGCCACTGGTTAACGATCACACCAAAAATAAATATCTAGGTGCGAGCCGCTGCCGGCACTGTAAGTACGTCTAACGCCTTGTAACAATTAACGCGGCAACCTACTGGAAAGTTCCCGACTGCACAATACTTTATCAACACAGCGACTCGACTGTTCTCGAACGTTCTCACCTTAGGCGCGGCGGTCGAATTTCACACGCCGTTCTCGAAACTACTTGCCCGACCGGCAGAGTATAAAAGCCAGCGCAGCCGCATGCAGCTCAGTCTGAAGTCTAGTCTCCAGTCACACATACAGTAATACAGTGTATACCTTATCAGTTATCAGTGGATTCGCTCCAGTGCGGTCTCGGCTGAACGGCCAGCCCCGGCGACTCAAAGCCGGCACCTGTGCCCGTTGCGCCCGCAGCCTTCGAGGACCCATCATCTCGCAGCTAACATGGTCCACCGCACCATCAGCTTTGGAGAATCCTTTACCCGCGACTACAAGGCCCGCCGCGTCTTCTGTCAAGGGTGCAGCAACATCTCAGGCATAGCGAAGCCCGTCGCGCTTCGCTGCCACGTCATGGTCTCCTCCACCACCTCGGTGCAGCGCTACATGCTGGTGACATGCAGACCCGTGGTCTACTCCACCACAGCATCTTCGACCATCATCATCAATCACTGCCAACACCACTTATGACTTGCACTCGCCACTACTCGTGTCAACAACATCTGACTGTTTGCTACGTAGCTCTCCAATAAAGACTTCGACTCACTACATCGACTGACGCCTTTCATTTCATTTATCTCGTCCCGTCTCTACCGATACGGCCTGCTCCCTCACAAATATAAAGAAAGATGGTTAAATAGGTTACGTTTGGTTAAGTTATGGGCTATGTATCTTTTTTCACAGCTTTTTTTGACATTTTAAAAAAGCTTTGAGTTGTGTTGATTCTCAGTTGTCATGGAATCGTTTATAACAGCTATGCGGCAAAAAAACATTGATAAAATTATGATTAAACTAGCTTTTTCCCGCGGCTTCGCTCGCATGGTGTAAGGGGGGTTCAAACTCCGCCTCCTCCACCTCCCCCCCTCCCCCCTCTCAACTACTCCTTCTGCCTATAATTTGTATAATTCAATTTGGTTGCATAGGAGATATAATCATTTATATGAATATTTATCCTTTATCCAGCATTCAGTGAGGATAATAATATCTAGATTTATTTTTAGATACTTAAGAGCGTTTAACTAGCCAGCGGACGAAAATACACATTTCGTCGAAAGTTGTTCTTACGATTGTGCAGGGCGGTTACATTGAGAAAGATTAATTATTCTCCGTACCAGCTTTTTTAAATTATAACTCAATATCGAATTTATTTCAATCCAAATTAGCTTTAATTTATACCTTCATCCAAAAATGCTGAAAGGCGTGATGATAAAACTATTAAAATAATGTACTTTTTGTAATTATTTTTTGATTATAAGTATTTGTCATTTTCTAAAACTTCTAAAACTTGCGTTTGCTAGATAATGTATTGATTCATTTTACTGCATGATTATATTATTTGAAATGGGTGTGGTATAATACAAAATCTTTTTTGAAAATGTAACAAATCTGCCAACGACCTATGGAATAACCTTATTATACTAAAAATTAAAAAAAAATCTCAAAATTTATTACATGCGAATGCTAGATAAAAGAACAATCTTTCGAAATCCATTTATAATTTTTTGTGGAAAAGAGTCAATTCGCCTAAAATCTGATTTGAATATGATATATTTCTGGTTTTCTCTGGTAATGCCCTCATAATTAGGATTTGAAGCTCATCAAAGTTTTTATTGATACTTCGTATATTCCTTCAAATTGCAATAGCAGTTTTGGTGGTGCATTGTTTCTTCTATCTGAAACCCTTTTTACTTCAATTATTTCGTTGTATTGGTTTTCCAAACCAGCCACCGCCGCAACTCTTTTAACAACTTCTATTTGCTGGGTACCATTTTTTTGGGGAATGCCACCTTTTTCAAGATAATTAGAACGAGACTTGTACTACAAATCTGAAATTTTTATCTCAAATTGTTTAATAATTATGTTCTTTTCCTGTTGTTCTTTTTTATGTTTTCAAATTCTCTATTAATTTGTCGTAATGACTACTGATAAAATCAATGCAATTAATTAAGTAGCAATCACATCATTATTAAACAATTAAGAAAACATTATTAAAGTACCCCACAGAATAAAGAATCTGCTGTCAAAATTATTTTTAAATAAATCGGTTTAACCGGTAATAAATCATTGTAGATTCGATAAAAATTGAAGGAGGGTTGGGTTAGGTTAGGTTGCTAAAAATGCGGGGAGGTGGGATAAATAGAATCGTATAAATAAGTCTCAACGTGAAACAGCTTTCACAATATGAAAAATACTTAAGATGTTATTTTATTATGTAAATCCTGAATCTATTCGTATTTAGGAGGGAGATTTATTATATATTTGCCAACACATCAATTTTTTACTTTGTAGATCGTCATCACTGTACTGGCCTAGTCCAATTGAAGAATCTGATGAAGTCCAGACCCCTTGTGGCTACTGCATGCGGCCTGTTCCCATTGGATTGCTCCCTGCTCATAAGTTTGGTCGCCACCGTTACAACTTACATTGTCATTATCTACCAGATAAGAGACTAAAAGTCGAACTTCTAACAATAAATAACAAGCAAATAATTTAACAAATTAATTTGTAACGTTAATCCTGAATCCTTCCTTATTTCGGGGAAGGGTGATAGGGGGTTTATGAAAAATGAGAATATGCCGCGCAGTGTTGTCGTCACCCCCAGTGAATCGCTACGTTTGACCTTTAGGGCAGGACTTTTTCGACCCATCGCCTTGCACCGCAAGTTGGAGGGATAGATTCATGTGTCCGTCACTCCTGGACACACTGACCCTAAGATTCCTGCCAACCTTTCATACCTTTTTCCTGCCCAGAATTTCCTATCTTTCCGTTCCTTAAAAATATCCTGCACACAGCAAATTATTTTCCTCAGGGCCTCCTGTGTGGAGCTAATGTAAAAAAAATATACAATACTAATATATTATAATATAAAACAAATATAAAACTTTTTTCACTTTAATTTTATTGACCGTAAGCGGTTTCAGCTCGTTAAAGCCATCTTCAGACTAGTACAAATTATTCTTAGTCTACGGTTTATATGAAAAACATAAGGGGGAGGGGAAGAGGTCTTAAGAAACTTTTATAGGTGCATTTGAATTGTATAAATTATACTAATGAATTATATATTGCAACGTCATGATATAACAGTTTCTTCTTTAAACAATGGAGAAACGTCAAGGCAACTTGAATTTATCAAACACGTTTTTGCCATCATCTCCACGCGTCACCTCTTTTTAAAAACTCCCCAAATAAATGTCGGCCGCAATCTTCGCTTCCTTCTCCGGCTCTTCTCAGTGCGGCGAACTTCTTTCAGTCAAAATTTATATCAGCTTTGTCCAGTTTCTCGTAGCAGCTGGTCAGTGGAGAAACGTAATGTATATAATCCAGATAACAAGGAAAGGCAATCAATTTTCTCATTGTCGTGTAACACTCTGCGGGAAGTTCGAGTAGTCTGTCAGTACTTTCCATCTTTTCCAAATATTTTAATGATAGTTTCCAGTTACCAAAAGGTTACCAGGAAAAGTTACCAGGAAAAGAGAAAGATATTAAAAATATGACTCTGATTATTCCAACAAAATACGTAAAATTAACTGTGAAATTTAATGAAGCTCTGGATGACGCAATTTCTCCTCTTATTTTTCTGATTATTTCAAATAATAATGAAACAAATATAATGCATAAAAGTAACAGAGAATAAGCTTTGCTGAAAATGGTTTTTGCTAATAATGAATTCCTTTTATAGAAATAACTTGAATACCGAAAAATAAAAATATATGATACCCTGGTGCAAGTGCGTAATGTACCTATATTCATTCTTTTATTTATTTTTAAAGTCTCATCCGTTTCCAACGTCTTTCTGTCAACACTATACTTTTGGTACACAAAAGATTCTTGATTTTTGTTGATTTGTTTTTGACACACAAACGCACCGCTATATGAAAAATTACGCTTTATTAACGTACGCTTGTTGTTTTATGGTGTTACGAACTAAGCCTTATTGACACGAAGGTTCAAAACCTAGGTAATTAACAGGTTCGCTGCCGGCGACTCCGGTCGGAGCCATTCGGCGTTTTGCACTGGGTGCCGGCGGCTCCGGCCGGAGCCATGAGTAGTATGTCTGCACAAACATCATTTCCTGTCGGCACTTGCGGCGGATGGTTATTTTTGTAGCTGGCGTTATTGTTGACAATTGTATCAACATTTTACAGCGATCGGTTTTCAAAGAAAAATTAGTTTATTGTTGTAAAGGGCCATTGAAATCAGTACACGATAAGTGAAAAAATGAGTAAAATTTACTATCCCGACAGAGAACTCTCCCTTGATGAGAGTATGATATTGTGGCGTGGGCGATTATCGTTCAGACAATACATACATAATTAACGCCAAAAGTATGGTGTGAATTTTGAAATTTCATGTGTACGGGGGATCGGCTGATGCAAATGTAGGTGGAAAGGGTCATCCAAGCAAAGTAGTCATGAAATTGATCGAAGGTAATCTGAATTGTGGTTACACGTTGCACATGGATGTGTTGCTATTTTTGTTTGATTTTTATCAAAATAAAGAGTAGAGAGTAAAAAAAGTGCGACTAAACGGACGAAACCGCCGGCACCTGCTAAGTGATTTTCAACCATGGTGCCGCTGGCTCCGGCCGGAGTCGTGATTTTTTTTGCTTTTTTTTACATTTCCACTGAAAAAATACTTTTGCAACAATATATTATTCTTGTACCTAAGTATATTTAAAAACTAAAAAAAAAACTAAAAAATATTTGGCACCTATGTTGAGTTATATTGTGCATAGGCGGCAGCGAACCTGTTAATCAATTTTCAGAAGTAAAGAAAGTAATTATTTTAATGAATACATTAAGAAAACGAAAACAGAGGCTCCTCGCAATGTTTTTCTAATTTATTGGGTTTTTCGTAAATGAATATGCATGATATGACATTAAAAACATGCATGAAAACTAATCACTTAATCGTGTCTAAATATAAAGGAATTCATGACGTGAAAGAAATTATCATGTCATTTTGATTGGGAGCCGTTTATTGAGTATTATTTTTAATTGATAAACTAACGTTTAAGACAAGATTTTTATGCATAGCACAAAGGGTAACAAATTGTTACCCTTTGTGCTATGCATACTAACAATTATTATAAGCAATAATTATCAGCCTGAAACACTCATCTACATTGAAAAAATCTTCCGAGAAAAGATACATGACGCCAACGGGAGAGATTTAGCACTAACAGTGCCTCTCTCACAAAAATAAAGTTGGTTGTTTTCAGATGGAAAAATGTATCTAATAAACAGTAATTATTAAATGAAACTCTAGTATATATTGAATTACTTAGCGGGTGAGAGCACCTGATCGGCAATCAGAAGGACACTAGTTCAAGTCCTTTTGGCGTCATGTATCTTTTCTCGGAAGATTTTTTCAATGTAGATGAGTATTTCAGGCTGTTAAATATTGCTTATTATAATCGTTTATTAAGTGTTTACTCGATATTCAGTCTTTTATCTGGTAGAGAATGACAATGTAAGATGTAACAGTCGCCAACATATTGAGAAGCAAGGAGCAGTTCAGTGGGAAGAGGCCGCACGCAGTGATCACAAAGGGTCTCGATTTCATCATGTTCTCCAACAGCGCCATACGAGTGCAGTGCCGACCATCTTTAAAAGTCATAGAAAAATATTAATCGCGAGTAAAGTACACCCTGCGATCTAGAAGAAAAAAAAATTGGACTGTCAAATTTGCTAACAAATTTTTTTGTTCCAAATAAAAAATGCAAGAAGTTGTCACATCAAAACACACCGAAATATAGAACGATACAACTTTCTAAAAGGGATTGGTAGTTATATCTCTAATAATATCTCCTATTTTTAAGATCCTAAATTGCAATGACACTTATATTAAATACGAAATATAGTAGAAAATGCATACTTTTAACTTCTACACCTAGAATCAGCTTGTTGATAACTACGATTCCTCTTTTGTTTTCAAACTTCATCGTCTCTCCTAGTAGACTGATAACGAGCAGCCCCAAAGCGTAGTGGATAAACCAAAGCAATTCTGCTCCAGTAAAAATGGCGTTCTAAAAATAATTCATAAAGCTCTTAATAGTATTATTAAATTTAACCAAATTAAAAATGTTAGTAGTCCGCAATGGAGTAATCAAACACCATGCAAAGCGATACTTACCCTGATGTCCGACAGTCAATCTTCAAATTTGCGGAAGATGGTCAAAAGTAGACTGAATATAATTGGGATGGGTGGTAATAATTAGGAAAGAAATGAGAACCCTGTGTGAAGGAAAGTGATGTACCAAGTACTTAAAAAAAAAATTATATATATATATATACGGGTGTAAGATGTAGAATAATTTTCTCGGTTTACCCGCGTAACGTAGTCCTTAAAAGGATGTTTTAACTCCTGACTTTTCAGACAGTTTTCACTGTCGAAACCGAACAGACACGTGAAAGCGATCAGTTGAAGACAAAACTCAAGACATAAGGCCTCTGAAGATGGACAGTGAGATCTGTCCGAAACGTCAGGAGTTTATATTCTACATACATGTATATTTATATGAATACCTCACAAGAGTCCCCGTCTGAAGCCTACGGCATTCCCAATTGGGGTTTGTTGTAAGGCTGAAGGTAGTGGGGAGGGGAAGGAGACAGGGAAGATGAAAGTGGGAAATACCTGGCAATTCAGTTCCGGTCACCAAACACGGCTAAATCCATTATATACTACGAAAGCCAGATTAAAGCCCTCTGGGCGTTTAAATTACGGTGACCGGACAAATTAGAATCAAGCAACTTCAACACCGTTTTTTAAAAATGATTAAAGTGATGAAAAAAAATTGTCTAAATAGGTTACGTTATTTCGGGTCATGGGCTGTTTTTGCATGATCCTGAGTTTTCATGGAACCGTAATTATAATCGACGAAAAAAAGAATTGTGATAAAGGCCCTAACATACGACTATTGCTACGAGTAGGTTGGTGTAAGCGTTATAAAGAAAAAAAATAACACACTCACATCATTATTTAGATAAAAATAGTTTTCCTTGTATAAAATTCCATTTGCTGCCTGTAAAATGGACAAAAACGCTGTGACTATGACGAATAAAATCTGAAAAACGAAGTAAAAACACGTACCTTTAAACACGCCAATTTATTGATTCAAATAAAAATATCTATATTTCTATGTTTATTCATTCTATACCTGGTACCTGGTCTGAATTAAACAAAATGGCAAATACAGATATCAATGCACTAAAATTATGGTTTGATAAAAACCTGTTGACTTTAAATTCTAAAAAAACCTATTATTTACCATTTTTCATTAAAAAACAAGAAACACCTAAAGAAATAAACTTAATAATCCACTCTGTGACAAATACGGAAAACCACAAATGTAATATATCATGTTCAAAAATAGAAAGCAAAACTGATATTAAGTACCTGGGCATAACAATAGACCAGCGTTTAAAATGGTCTCCACACATAAATATTCTGAACAACAGAATAAGGAAACTAACATATATATTTAGATGTTTAAGAGATATTTTAAACGAAAAATTACTTAGAACCACATACTTCGCTTTCTGTCAATCAATTATACAACACGGCATTATAGGATGGGGCGGTACATATAAAAATCAAACACAAACAATTTACATATCACAAAAACTAATAATAAAAACAATTTTAAAAAAACCCTACTCATATTCGTCAGAACTTTTATTCAAACAATTTAAGGTCAGAAAATTAAGTGCATTATACTTTTATCATGCAACATTACAAATTTATAAAGATAATATTAAAAATCAAGTTGCACCCTTTAAAAATAACAGAAGTCTTAGACAAACATCAATACTTCCCACTCCAAAATGTAAAAAAAAATTGGACAATTGAGTCATAAATATCTCGGAGCAAAATTTTTTAATTCATTACCAGAAAAAATTAGAAACATGAATACCAATATAAATTTTTTTTAAAATCACCTTAAAAATTATAATGAAAACTTAAACTGAATGATATAAAAAAAGCAATACAATAACACCCCCCCATACACACAAGCCTTGCGTAATTATGGGGGTACATCAAATATTCTACTATGTAATTAATTACTGTATAAAATTTATTTGTAATTTATGTACCTTCTATTACTAATAAAAATAAAAAAAATAAAGAAAAAAAAAAAATTTCAGTGTTTGCACTGATGTAAGATATAAAATGCTTTAAAGATTTTATTTAAAAATTTATAAGTAACTTGCTTAAAAGATGTAAAGAGTATTTATTTATCTGTTAGGAAGTCAACATTACCTGAAGTCCATAAGATGAGTTGATAATGTCTACATTATCTGCTAGTTTATCATAAACCGTCATAAGCCTTAGTACTCCGTCATCGAAATCAAAAGAAACATTGAATTTAATCATCAATTTGTTCATTTTATCCCAACCATTGTCATACATCAAATTGTTAGGAGAAAAGTCAATGAAGTCAATTTTGTATAATTTTTTATTGCTGCATACTAGTTGAAACATTAGAGCCCGCGTTCGAAATATAACCATCCAAACATACAAGGCGTATTGAAAAATAAGAACATCAACTATGGCCAATGCGATGTACAAAGCAAAATAATCCTTTTTTAAATTACTGTTTGTGCCGAAAAGATCACATACAATAGCCAAAAATATATACAAAATTAGTAATAAAGCCACAACACTAATAAGTTTACGCTTTGTTCTAAAGCACCCCGGTGGAAGACCAAGATGTTTATCGATGCTTTCTACGTTTTCTAAAAATTTTACTGCAAGTCGCGGATCACAAAATACTGGACAAGAAACCGCAAAATTAGCTGAGAAGATTGAAAAAAAATACGACAAATTATCGACGAAAGTAAATTTGATTGACTGAATTTCATTTAACCTTTTAGTTACTATCAGATACAAGAAAAAAATATTTAAACCACATATTAACAACAACGAATATGCTTTACTGAAAGCTGTTTTAGTTAATACTTTGTTACTCTTATAAGAATAATTTTGAATACCAACAAATAAGAAGAAATAATTTAATGGTGTTAGAGCGTAATGCACATTTAAATTTTCGTTTATCTTTGGGTTGTCAGCATCTTTACAAGAGTTTTTATTGTTAGTCATTATTACAATAGAATTAAAACTGTTTTTGTAACGAACGTTTTTGTTTCATCTTACTGTTCTAGGGATAAGCACTTAGTAAGAATAACGTAATATGAAAAGAAGGTGATGTGAATAAGTCCGTATCCATATAGGTAAATTGTTTGTCGTTTAATGAAGTTGATCAATTATCGCTTAAGGGAATGAATATTTTCCATTTACTTAGTTAGAATGTCATGTCTGGTCTATTTCAGAATGCTTACTTTATATTTTGGTAGAAGGCAGTCACTTTGTTGGTTGACATATTAATTGAAATAAACCAATAACTTTATTTGTAACCACGATTTAATTATTTAAATTTCATTCAATACCGACCGGTTTCGCTTAACATAAGCATCTTAAGGATATAAAATTAAACGGATCAAAAATATTCATTGTGTGAGCTTGTATAGGTATACATATCGAAAGGGACCGGTGCGCGGTGTCGGTATCTATCTATCTTCTATCTTCTATCTTCTATCTTTTATCTTCTATCTTCTATCTTCTATCTTCTATCTTCTATCTTCTATCTTCTATCTTCTATCTTCTATCTTCTATCTTCTATCTTCTATCTTCTATCTTCTATCTTCTATCTTCTATCTTCTATCTTCTATCTTCTATCTTCTATCTTCTATCTTCTATCTTCTATCTTCTATCTTCTATCTTCTATCTTCTATCTTCTATCTTCTATCTTCTATCTTCTATCTTCTATCTTCTATCTTCTATCTTCTATCTTCTATCTTCTATCTTCTATCTTCTATCTTCTATCTTCTATCTTCTATCTTCTATCTTCTATCTTCTATCTTCTATCTTCTATCTTCTATCTTCTATCTTCTATCTTCTATCTTCTATCTTCTATCTTCTATCTTCTATCTTCTATCTTCTATCTTCTATCTTCTATCTTCTATCTTCTATCTTCTATCTTCTATCTTCTATCTTCTATCTTCTATCTTCTATCTTCTATCTTCTATCTTCTATCTTCTATCTTCTATCTTCTATCTTCTATCTTCTATCTTCTATCTTCTATCTTCTATCTTCTATCTTCTATCTTCTATCTTCTATCTTCTATCTTCTATCTTCTATCTTCTATCTTCTATCTTCTATCTTCTATCTTCTATCTTCTATCTTCTATCTTCTATCTTCTATCTTCTATCTTCTATCTTCTATCTTCTATCTTCTATCTTCTATCTTCTATCTTCTATCTTCTATCTTCTGTCTTCTGTCTTCTGTCTTCTGTCTTCTGTCTTCTGTCTTCTGTCTTCTGTCTTCTGTCTTCTGTCTTCTGTCTTCTGTCTTCTGTCTTCTGTCTTCTGTCTTCTGTCTTCTGTCTTCTGTCTTCTGTCTTCTGTCTTCTGTCTTCTGTCTTCTGTCTTCTGTCTTCTGTCTTCTGTCTTCTGTCTTCTGTCTTCTGTCTTCTGTCTTCTATCTTCTATCTTCTATCTTCTATCTTCTATCTTCTATCTTCTATCTTCTATCTTCTATCTTCTATCTTCTATCTATATAAATAAAAATGGATCGCCGAAATGTATGTACACGCATAACTTCCGAACGACTGCACCAAATTGGATAATTCTTTTTTTGTGTGTTCGTTATTGTCAGGACAAGGTTTGTATAAAACTACTGGTGAGCTCTGGCATTACGAAATTTGTATTAAAAAAATTGCAATAGGTGGCAAGCGAGCTATTTAAAACTACTGAGGTAATGATTTATGGGATGCGAGAGAGGGGAAGGGAACTCTGGTAGGGGGTTCGCGGGAGGGGGAGAGGGGAACCAGGGAGGGGGGAGGGGAACCTGGGAGGGGAAATTGGGAAGGGGGTTCACGGGATGGGGGAAGGAGGGGAGTGGAGTGGGGACGCGGGAGGTGGAGAAGGGAACCAGGGAGGGGGGAGGGGAACCTGGGAGGAGAAATTGGGAAGGGGGTTCACGGGATGGGGGATGGGGGGGAGTGGAGTGGGGACGCGAGAAAGGAAGGAGAGGCGGAAGGGGATCGGGACGAATGGGAAAGGACACGCAGGGAGAAACAATGTCTTTATTAAATGGCATAGCAACGCATGCCGGGTACCAGCTAGTTGAAAATAAAATTTAATCGAAAGAAAGTTATTGTTTTATTTCAATGCATTCTTTATTGTAGGATTATGAAAGAATATAAACTATTTAATGTAAATAGATACTCAAAATATTTATATCGATTTTTTTTAAACGACAAACCGAGTAATATTGATTGAAAAATCAATAGTATCAAATTACGCTGGCTGACGGGCTAATTATTTCAGGTTGGTTGTATTGATGTTATAACATGATGCATTGCAATATTTATGGTTGTACAGGGTGCGGCAGCATAACTTCTTTTTTTTAAATGCGCGCCATTCGAGGACGAGGCCTACTTTTTGAACGGATGTTCTGTGATCGCAACACAGCGCGCCTTTCGGAATCGCTTTAATTTAGCCTCTGTCCCGGACCGCAAATCAATTTTCATATGGGTCACTACATTCAGACAAACTGCAAGTGCGACAAGAAGAAGAATTGTTCCATTAGATCACCGAGCATTGATAGCTATTTTGAGGGAACACTTCCCGGAGCACTACATCTCAATTAGGGGCGATTTGGAGTGGCCGGCCGGCTCTCCCGATTTGTCCCGTTGTGATTTTTTAATGGGTTTGAAATTCCGTGTTTGTGTGAACCGTCCAAGGACCCTACAAAATTTGAAGACCAACATCCAGGAAGAATTCAGATGCATTCATCAAATATTTGAAGTTAATTTTCACGTTCTGTGTAAGTTCTTATATCAATACAGGCCAGTTGCTGCATAAAACTGTAATAATCACAGAATTTGAATAGAACATACACAGAACGTGAAAATTAACTTCAAATATTTGATGAAGACATCCATTTTTTTAAATAACCCGTCAATTGTATAAAAAATCGTTCTTCGGTATTAAAAAAATAATAATATTCGTGTCCCCGCAATTTTTTTACGAGTTTGCAGAAAATCTTTATTTTAGAAGACATTTTATAAATCACTGTATCGAATATTTTACGACAAAGATGCTCATTTCATATGCTTTGTAACTCTCCAAGGCAATTTATTATAATTATTTGTATAATTATTGTTAACCTCAACACAGGCTTGTCCTAGTGAGGTAACAAATTGTATTGTAAACATTTTTACCTACAGTGTAAAGAAACAATAAATAAAACAATAAATAAAATAAATAAATTAATTAACGAAGAGCCTTCGTGGAATCTGTACACATAATACTTGATTTATTTTATTGACATACGGATTGGTATTATAATTTGGATGTAAATTTGTGGTTGTCGACTTGATTGGCTTTACGCCCAACTATGCTTTAACATAGATTTTAAGAATAGAATTTGGAGAGCTATCGAAAATTACATACAAAGTTTTGAGCATGTGAAACTGAATGCATTCGGTTTAGGGAAAATACATGTACCATACGGGGTTTTCAGAGAGGGGGTGTACCACCGAATAACAAAAGAATAATACGTATTTTCATTCAAATGAATCAAAGATAAAACTAATCGTCTGTATACTTTATATACCAGCGTATACCTAAGTACCAAAAATAGAACCTATATATTATTTCGTTTCATATATTTTTTTTAACCTCTTAGTGGCCTGGCGTATTTCGAAAAACCGCTTAACCTGGTTGCTTTCTTGTCAAGTTTCCATATAAAAGCCATTGTTTTTTTGCGATTGTTTTCTGTTTACCCGATAATATATCTTAAAATTTATTTATATTACGTAGTAATATCGTAAGAGTTTTTTCTAAAACAGCTAATAAACTAAAAAAAAGATTAAAAAATCTCCCATTTTGGAAATAATTGTCAAAAAAATATAATTTAAGTTTTATACGCTTTACGTTTAAAACTTAAATTACATTTTATGTCCGATTTAAATCGTTCCCGCAGGAAAAACTTAACCCTTTCACGCACTTTTCCACAAATGATCACCTAGTCAATTCACGTTATGCACTTGCACTATATAACTATAATAACAAAATAATACAAAATAATACAAGAACAACATGTCAAAGAAACCAAATGGGAAAATAATTCACTGACTCCAGATATTTTCATATCAGAGGATTCGGCTCTGTGGAACTCCTAATTCGACCTACAAATCCTACTGATTATATACAAGTTTTATTATATATACAAGTTTTATTTTATATAATGATTTTTTATAATCATGGATAAAACAAAGGCGTAATTGTGTTTCTCTGTAAAAATAAAAGATTTATTAACAATACGTATTTACAACTATTAACAAGTAACAAAAGTTTCACTTACCTGTAAAAACAAAAGAAACAACGGTAATTGTTCGGAACAAATGTCAACGGTTAATACGCACTTTTTTTTATAAAACTTTTAGATTTTTCTTAATTACCATAAAAGACAACTATTTGCATTGGGGGAGGTTGAAAATGTTACATTTTTAATTTTATTTACGTACATTGAAAATTTTCTTTCACACTGTCAAATCACTCTGTTTGCAGTTCGGAACAAACGTCAACGGTTAATAAGCACTTTTTTTTTATAAAACTTTTAAAATTAAGATAATATACACAAGCCCGCTACACAAACCCTGCGTAGCCAAACAAACCATTCAAAAACGTAGGCTGTTTTTGAAAGTAAAGATAACATACACAATCCCGTTACATAATCGTTGACGTTTGTTCCGAATATTTACCGAAACAACATTTAAAGCCATTATTTCAGGTTTCTTTATAATATAAGATAGTTTATTCGGGAATGTTTAATGAAATAATTCTGACTGTTTATTTTCATAACTCGATTCATTTCGCTAACGTCACAGCTGTCAGCCGTGACATCTAGTGGGCCACCAACTAACTTGTCGGTAACGCGGCAAATACAAACTTAAAGGAAAGTGCTCATAAGTGGTTTTCTTTACATATATACAAGTTTTATTATATGTACAAGTTTTATTATCTCTACACAAATCTGAATACATACTCAACATGAAAAAACACAATTCAAAGGAGTTAAAAAATAGATTTTTCGCTTTTGACAGTTGCAAAAATCGACACGCCAAGTCATAGATAGTGCATTAAAAAATATTCTAGTGTTGCTACATGTGTGAAACCATTGGCTACGTCAAAAATGGCATTGGCGCAAGCTATTCTGACCTTTATACATAAGGGTTAAAATCGCATTTAAAATTTTAAAAAATCAAATTTTTTTCCCGCGTACGCCGGCGCACACCCTGCCAATGAGTGGTAAGAAAGACAAATATTCCCGGTGTACGAATAACCCGCCAATATTTTAAAATCTCCTACTACCACTACAGTCAGGAAAAATGTTGCTTGTGTTGTGATATTCATACCAACTTATTATTTTTGACGGTATCTTTAAAGGTATTTTTGAAGTCGATTTTACGTTTGAAATTGCTAACTAATGCCCAAAAAATCACCTTCAACATAAAAACAACGTGCATTTTTAAGAGCTTAAATACTAGTGTTCAAGGGGAGTACGTTATATTTCGGTAGAAATTCGGAATGTGCTAAAAGAAGACGAATCAACGTGTTGTCAAGAGTAATGTGAATAGTTCATTTTCCTGTTGTTTTATAATGTTTATCAATCAATCCTTATTGATATGAAGATTGTCATAAAATGCATTAATGAAATAAATTCACTTAACTTCAACTGCGTGCTTACTACATATTTGTACTGTGTCAAGTTGTCGTTTATTCTAAGAAAATGAACTACAATTTTAAGAAAACCGTTGGATGAAAAAAAAAATTGTTGTAAAAATCAGTGGCAATTTAACCTGTGGTAATGTTCTCCCTTGAATTTTTAACATTTAACTTTTTTTAATTTCCTCATTTTACAAACAGAATGTCGTTGAAAAATGTCAAGTGCGCTCATTAAAGATCAATCATTTCTGTGTTTAGACAGAATTTAGAATTCACTTTATAAAATGAAGAAATTAACACGTTAAATTAAGTTTTCCTTGAGCCGTTTATTGAACTTGATATTCAATATTTTATCTGAAAGAGAATGACAACGTATGTGACAGTTGTGGCCACCAAATTGAGGAGCAGGGAGCAGTCCACTGGGAAGAGGCCGCACGCAGTGATCACAAAGGGTCTCGATTTCATCAGATTCTCCAACAGGACTAGACGAGTGCAGTGCCGACCATCTTAAAAAAGATATAGATTAATAGTAAACGACAAATTAATCATCTCGATCAAATGAGTTTCTTCTAACACAAACCACAATCTGTAGAAAACTTAGTTTATATATGTAAGGAGTGCAGATTTTAACGATGCAGTTATCTTCGTTATTCTATTACAATTCTTTCCTCTAATTTCTAGCAAGCTCGTCGAAAATGTTTTAAAGCTAACATATCAATAAAAAAATGTTCCTCGACTGTGTACCGGTGCCGAAGGGATCAATGATGCTAGTTCCTCGGAGCATCTTACATTGTAACACCGGTATAACAAAGACAGCATACTTAGGTAACGCCTTTGCTCTAAAGATTGCAATTCGTTTAATACACCGCGTTTCTACACGGAGTCTAGGTTTTTTTGTGTTTTGAGGCTCCTGACCAGAAGTGGCTGCCAAATTCAACGATGAGGCGTACTTGCGATTTGTACAAGGTTAGCAGTTTGGTACTATTAAACCTGCGGGTCCTGTACAGAACGCCCAGTTTCTGAGAGGCTAACTTGACTCTGGCTTCGATAGAGCCCCCATGCCTGAGCTGGTCACTTAAAGTTACACCAAGCATATCAATGTAAGGCGTATTGGGAAGATTGCTTCTGTTGAAGGAGACTGGACTGACCGGTCACGTCAAAACACATCCATACATAAAACGATACAACTACTACGCTAATCTAAGCGCTAAGGCGAAAGTAAAATCAGATTTCATTGGAGTTTATATTGATTATTCTTTTCATTTTTTATTTACATTAGGAGGCCGTAAGGAAAAAAAATCCCTCAGGGACTATGTCATCTTTGGGGATACTGGGTGGACAGTCTGTTTCGGGAAAGAAAATACGGGAATTTCTGGGAAGGAAAAAGGTACGAGGAGTGGGCAGGAATCTTGAGGTCAGTGCGTTCAGGAGTGACAGAAGGACGAATCCATTGAAGTCGCCTCCCAAATTAAAAATTCCGTTGGAAAGCCTAGCCGTTTTGTCAACACGTTTTTGAACTGACGTACACACCTCAAAAGTATTTTCGTAGGTAATGGCGGTTACAGCAGTATTGCTTTCTTGCGACGTACAAATATATATTATAATACCAAAATGGAAACCTTTAAATGGCGCAATAAATGCGTCTTAGATATTGTTATACTTTATTTTAATGTAAACAAAAAAAATAAAATAATCGATTTTTATTAAAACAACCTCTCTTTTTATAACTCTTGAAGGTTATTCTAATCAATGTAATATATCATTAATGAAGAAGCTATTACTAATAACCTAAATGAAAATATGAAAACGAACAAGATACAGAAAAATAAAAAAAATAACGGTCGCAACTGGATCTCGAATCCAGTTCGTCTTATCGGGACAAACGCCTTACCAATTCGGCTACTGAGGCCTCTCAATAAATCGTCATTTTTGTGAATCTCACATTTCAAATTTCAGAATTAACAATATTATCTTTAACTATTTTTTTCTCCATATTATTTGCTGCCACCTTTTTTCATTGGAAACAAGCGTTCTATGAACTGATTTGTAACCTAGATTTAGTTTTTTCCTGGTTAGACGAGAGGTTCTTGGTTCGAGTCCCAGTTGCGATCGTTATCTTTTCAAGTGAAAACTTCTTTAGCACCGTTGTGATTTGAAACTCGATGAAATAAATAATAATAGCTACACTGAAAAGAGGAAACATCTATAGGATTTAGCCAGCGAAAGGATGAGATAGACTAATCAGTCTCCTCTTTGTGCGGTGTTTCGTAATCTTTCCGCTCTTGTCTACTTTAGTTTTCGGAAGGTTTCACTTCTGCCGCGTGTGAATGCACACTCTGATTTTTTTTTGTGTCTGGTTCGCTTCATATTTTCGTTTAGATTATTAGTGTTATCTTCTTCTTCAATAAAATTAAAATACGAAATATTTAGAAAATACATACTTTTAACTTCTCCACCCAAGATTAGCTTATTGATAATTATGATTCCTCTATTATTTTCAAATTTCATTGTCTCTCCAAGTAGAATGATGACAAGCAGTCCCAATGCATAATGAATAAACCAAAGCAATCCTTCCGCTGTATAAATGGCATTCTGAAAAAAAAATTACGATCGGTTAGTGGCCGATTTGCCATTGCGTGCAAGTCCCACCCAGGTAGGGTTGCCATCTCTTAAATTTGGCAACCTGGACAAGACGCGTGAAAACCCCGGATTTTAGGGCCCAGAAACCGGACATTTCAACAAGTTTTTTTAAACATAGTCAGTGTAATAAAAAAACAGTTAAAAATGTCATATATCACCAATTTATTTATTTTCAAATTAAATTTAGTCATCTTTTATCATCATTATAAATGTACCTAACAAAAGTCAGTCAGTCAGTCTTATTACAGTTTGTTACAAATTGTTTTAATAATCAGATTTTTTTATTCTTAAAATAAAACACAAATTATTAATATACTCTGTTATGAAAACAAAACCTTATTAAAAAATTAAGCTTAACAAAATTCATTTAAATTTTTAAACAAAAATCTTAAAAGTACTGAGACCATTTTAGTATTCAGTCTTACAATTTTTGAAGTAACTCCTTAACTCAATAATAATTATATCTTTAAATTTTTATCAGTAGCCATTTAAACAAAAAAATATCTCTTAACATAATAGGAACTAGATTCAGTCTTCTTAATTCTTAAGCAACAAAACAGAACCTTTTTAAAGTTTAGACTAATAATATAAGATACATTATTAATTTTTTTAAGCATAAAATAATCAAAAACTATTCTCATTTATATCACCTTAAAGGTTTAATCAACAGCCATATTGTAAATTTCTTTTACGTAATAAAAGCAATCATAACTTTAACTACAAAAATGAAAAGAAATTATTGCACTCATAAGTACATTATTTGATTATCTAGCTATTAAAGCTTTTTCCTCAGCCTCTCGCCTTTTTTACTTTTCAGTTTTTTTTTTGTATTTATCACTGTTTCCGATCGCTTTTAGAATAACTTCCTTTTTAAAAGGAATTTGTAAAAATCAATGCAGCTGTATTCTTTGAAATTGAACTTAATTTTAATTAAAGCTAAATGAAACAATGTTACTTTGTTTGAACCGCTTTTATATTTGTTTAAAACCGATTGGTTTCAGAACGACCGTTCCTTCCTCAGGGCAAACTTATACGTTTGACTTTAAATTATAAGACTTAATTTTTTTTTAACCCGGACATCAAATGAAACCCCGCCCGGACGCTCCCCGGACGCCCTCTTAACTAGGACAAATCCGGGGAAACCTGGACGGATGGCAACCCTACACCCAGGCGACGTTTGCTCAATTCCTCAGCTGGCTAAGTCCTCCATCACGATTCAAGCATCATTTTCTTACTTTGGTGGTAGTAGGAGATTTTCAAATATTGTCAGGTTATTCGTAACTCGGGAATATTATTTATTCATATTAATAGTTGCTGCAAACTAAAATTATGGTGCAACGTACCACATTCGCTGCACAATCCATTTGATTCAGGAGCGTTGGCCATTATGGCTAATGCAGCGAAGTTGGGAGCACCGAATATATGGATGTAGATTTGATTTGAAAAAAGTTGCCGCCACTATACCCTTTGGCTCTAGCTCATTTATCAAGCGCCTTGTCTCTCTTACCATACCTGACATTATATATCGCCATTCTATTCCATCGAAACGAAAATTTCGTAATGACGAAATTTAAGCAAAGAATGGGAACTATCTATAAACGGCGCACACATTCCGAGTTATCGATTCACGACGCCAAAAATATTTTGATTTGATATTCTGATCAGAAATGCTTATGAGAAGATCTTACAAGAAAATGTTTTAAAAATACCTTACTATGGTTAGTTGGGGCCAGGGGTTGTAGTATTCTGATTAAAAAAATAAAATTTATTTCGTATTAAATTATTCCTATATTTAAATAAGTGATATTGTCACGAACAATATCGTAACAAGAGAGAGGATGTGGACTGTAAATCTAATGTGTGGGTTTGGCAATTGAAAGGAGAAAATCCCTACCTTTGATGAGTTCATCACTGCGAATTTTCAAATCATTTGATGTAGGTCATTTTAGATTGTGTGCGATATTGTTTATGTGGTCCATGCAGGTATGTAACATCTTCTTCTTTTGTAGTAACTAAGTAGGGAGTTTCAAGGAAAGGAGGAAGACAAAGGAATAAAATAACAATGAAGGACTTGGGAACATGTGTTTAGTTTTTAAGCTGTTTCAGAACTAAACAGATATAGATACTGTTGTGTTCACCTACCTGAGGTGCCTACTTTCTGCCGACAAACTAGCTCAGAATGGTCAGCAGAGCGGAGGAGACTATCATCACCAGGATTGTAGGATCTGAGGCGTTTGAAATAAGCTCAAATCCTATGAGCTGGAGGAGACAGTGAAACAAGTTGGCTACGGTAAATATCAGGTGTATTGGGTAGAATCCTTTCATAAACAACAATGGTACATAATACAGGCAAAGTTAGAACAGGGTAGCATCAATAATCCTATCTAATTCGGGTGTATTTGGCCTAATCTCTCTCTGCCACGAGTCTCTCGGGGCGGTCATTCATCTACGCGTTGAATTTAAAAGGAACACACGCAATAAAGAGGAATTAAATGGCTCAGGTTACTCACTGCAGCAGGTTGGTGGCTGGGAGATCGGAGAGGCGAGTGGAATTCAGCCGTAACTGGCATTCCCGCAAGTCACCATGGACGGGCACCGCCATGGCGGCTTTATGGAATATTCCGGAACAAATCTGAACGGTTCACGCGGTGCGTGCACTTGGAGCGCTGTCGGGCAGGAATGGCGGTCGGTGGCTGGCGTTTAACCGCCGTCAGCGCGCGGCGCGCTAGCGGAGAGAAAGCGAAACTGTTTGTCTCTACAAGGGAGTAGCCTGGTAATTTGCAGGGGTGGCGTCTTTGTGTATCATAACACCTCCCCCCGCGCTCGGAAAAAAGGCGATGTGGCAATGGAGCAATAGGGCAAAAACCCTCTACGTTAACCACGGGGATTGAGAGAGATTTGTTGACCGGAGAGAGAGCTGACTAACATCTTAAAACTAGCTTATGCCATGGGCTAGGTACAATGTTTGACAGGGTAGGGAGGGGGGTACATAACATATGAGGAACAGGCAGTTAGCATATGGAGGGGTGAAATAACATACATATTTATGCAATTGAAAGAACAAAGACAAGGTTATGAAAATGTGAAAACAAGGACAAAATTATGAAAATGTGAAAACAAAGACAAAATTATGAAAATGTGAAAACAAAGACAAAATTATGAAACTTGAGACTCTAGGGTTTCATTAGTCTGGAAGCTAAGTTTGCGGTGCGTAGATTTGTTTGTGAATTCGACGGGGTTCGAAGAGTTTCGAACAATTGCGAAGAGACGTGATTTCACAGACTCTACAGGGATTACATTATCACTGTAATGTGACCCATTTGAGATAACACTCAAGAGTACACTAGGGCCTTGGAGAAAAGCACTTTGTTTTGTCGTAGCCGTCGAAGGTTACGAAGTGGAGACTGTGGTTGCAGTGCGGAGGGCTATGGTTACAGAGGTCGTTGAAGAGAAGAATCCAGGATCTGCAGACATGCCAGTACGAATCCTAATGTGCCATTATGGTGGGCACGGATCGTATATAATGGTTATCGAGGCATAATGTACCTCGGAATAACTTGTAAGGGTGCGCATTCAGCGAATACTGGAGGGTCAAGGTAATAATGGTTTACACATGACATGGTGTGCGTCGCTGCATGACAGAGCAAGAGACGGCAAAACTGGCTTGGTAGCGAGAGCAGGAACAAAACCCAGGGGCTAGCGTGCCCAAAAGGTAGTCCAGAGTGTCATTATATATAGCGGGACAACTCGGCTCGCAATGGCGCAACAAGACAACATACATAAGGGCGGTATGGTCCGTGCTTTCAGGAACAATTGTGTAGAAAATGTCGGCGGGGGACCTCCGTAACCACAGCGAGGGCTGCCAGGAAGTGAGGCTCAGCTTGGCTGCCGATGGAGACATCCTTCCGGGCTTCTTTTTAAATCCGGGAGAAATTATTATTAAAGCAAAATTCTTGAAGTTTACCTGCCTAGAGACCAATGAAGAAAAAAGGAGAGAAACAAAGTGTGTCCAGCAGGGCCGGATCTACGAAATCTGGCGCCCTGTGCAGTAGGTACCGATGGCGCCCCCCCCCCCCCATACATTTTTATTTTTATTAAAAATTCGTTCACCCCAATTTTTTTTTTTTTTTTTTTAATTTTATTTTTACACTAATTTATCAAATAAAATCAAGACATATAAAGGGTGTAACTTTTCAAAGTGACCTGGCGGTAGCTCTCACACTCGTTTTTTTTTAAACAGAGAATCGCCAGGAGCCCTATACTCTCTGAATCTATTGGGTAAACATAAAATTATGGTGCTATTTTAATTATTTTAGGAAAAACTCTTTTTACAAGTTATGCTTTAAAATAATACAACAAATTGTTTGTTTGTGCCCGTACCATGATTTAAAATATAGGTTACGAGATAATGCGGGTGGTTTCACTGAACTAGGTCCATTAGACATTCTTGAGATTTACTGCGTTTATGTATATACCCAACGCGAATATTAATAGAAAAAGCAAATACAAATACGTTCTCATGGCAACGTACAACACAAGAATAGCATCTACAGCTTCTGACTAATAAGAATATAACCTCAAATTTGTACCTTGCATTTCCCCTGTGTTGAGCGAACAAATACTATACAAACACTAAACACTGACGTATGGTATCAACGGCTCACGAAATACGCTTATACTGACACCGTTAAATAACAAATCTATATATATATATATATTTTAATAATAAGGTTTACATGGTGTGTTTATATGATATTTTTACATCTCAAGTTTTTTTTTTTTACTACCCTTCCATTAAAAGCACTTGCTTGTGTATGGAAGGGGAAAATAGATATTAATTATACATTTAACGAACTTTAAATAATATGTCAAATCAATGATCTGCAATGATCAAACTGTCAACACGTAATACGTTACAACCTGCAAATCCTGCAAACCGTGCGATGTTTTTGTTAATGGAATTTACTGAAGATTTCATCAGAAAATGGTCTTTAACTACCTTCTCCTAGAGACTTAAATCGTACAAAATAAAACAATAGCGAGCGTACGCTAACTAAAATTGTCAGCATTTTGAAAGGCGGTCGGTTTGTTTGTTCTCTTGAACAAAAATACCGCGCTGTGATTGGTTATTGAATTTGGATCGCACCCATTCGTCGTAAAAGATACATGGAAAAGTAGATCTTACTGACTATAAATTCGTAAGCCGTAAACCAACCTGATGCGTACGCATTCTGTTTCTTTGGAAAGTGTTGCTAGAGCATAATAATTATTTCGTACTATGGGTAATTTTGAAACGATTCAGTAATATTATAACTAAATTTTAATACAATATTTATTTTCTCACGGCGCCCCTTCGGAGTTGGCGCCAGGTTTTTGCACGTTTTTGAACGTATGGCAGATCCGGCGCTGGTGTCCAGAGAATTGCAAACGAGGTTTTGACCAACGACCCCGAGAGAACACGAGAGAGAGAGAGGGAGAGAGAGAGAGAGAAAGAGATTCCTAGCTAGGATACAATTACATTTTTGAAAAAAAATTATCCTTTGTTAGGATAACTTGGCTTTTGCCGGGTGACAAAATACCTGGGTTGAAAAGCAACCGGCCTTCCATGGCCTATGTTAACATGAAATGGTAACATTTTCGAAGAATTTCAAAGAACAAGACAAAAAGTCGTGAACGAGTCACGGCAAGGCAGCGAAACTGATTCATGGATAAAGGTTGTCGATAAGAGACAGATGGTATGCCAAGTGCATAACATACGTGTCCAATATTCATGAATCTGCCTCATTGAAACCAGGATGAAGAAAAGATGAAACATATGACGAGGGTGAAATAGAAGGCCCGTTGTGCCTGGTTAGGTACTGATTCCAACTCCAAGTGAGGGCGAAATGTGGACAACAACGGATTTTCCACTTCATAGCATGATGAGAACATGAGGGAGGGAAGGGAAAAATAGATGGAGCGGAGTTGAGTAACGAAACTTGCTAGGGACTGGACTAATTTCCAATTCAAACTCTATGTGAGGATGAAACGTAATCCATCAGCACGTTTCCTGACTCTTTACATTAGAAAAAAAAAACAATGAGATGATAAAGAATACACATTATACCAAAGAGACTAGTCTTTCGCGTGTATTTGACAAAAAACTTCTCCATGATTGTGAGAAAAGATAGACCCTCGCTCCAATTTCACAATCCTGGGATTTCTTTTATTCGCTTCCCAGACGACGAGTTTGGTGGTTTTGTGCCCATTCGATTAACTCCCACGGCACTATGCCCCATAGCTGACAGTGAAGCGAAGCTGACAAGCTAGTCCTTTTGAGATAGTAGATATTCCTGGGCTTCTTTCCTTTAGAGAAAGAAATGGCAAAACAGGAAGTCCACGGGCATTGTCGTTGAACAATTTGAAAAAGGTTGTGGAATACTTTGTGTAGTACGCACAAAAGGGTTTGATATTATTTCGTTCACACGATTCATGATGATTATTGTAACGTCTTCACGTGTGGTGCACAGATTATATAGGTACACAAGATACAACTCAATTATAGACAGAAGTCAAAGAGTGTTATACAATGCATCTTAAAGAAGATATCAAGGCCGATATTATGTCGTTCACACGAATCACGGTAAGTATTATTACATCTTGTCTCTGTCTCGTGTACAGATTATACAAGTACACAATTGTAAACAAGGCGGTTCTCATAACAAATTAATAACACACGACCAAAAGGGCGGTACTCATGACAAATTAATGACACACGACCAAAAGGGCGGTTCTCATGACAAATTAATGACACACGACCAACTCAATAACATTTAGTTAAGAGTATAAAGTAATTATAACGAACTTCTCGTATCGTGGCGGATGTTTTAAGGATCTCTCCTATGATGGTGGATGTTGTAAGGATCTCTCATATCGCGTACAGGTTGCGCTTAGTTACAGCAAAATAAATGGTGACAACATTCGTTTTAACGTTGTTTATAAAGATTCGTTAGATTAACTAACCCCGTAGCCCGGGGGCGTACGATAGAATGACATAAAATGATGGCAGAGTATATTCTGCTTACACCGAGCAATAAAAAGACAGACCTAGAGGGTTTTACATACTGTCCGTGTAACCATTTTTTAGAAAAGAAAAAACATGAGGTGATAATTGCAAAACGATGATTGAACAAATCAATGCTGATTTACGTTAAAAATTTTAATTATTTGAATTCGAGAATCAGGATGACCGTTAGGTTTTATTAACCTGTCTCGTGTTTAAACGTGTTGTACAAAACATACGTGACGTAACATTAGAGAAGAAACCAGTTAGTGGTTTCGTTGTAGCAACCAAAGACCGGGCGATTCGGTTTTACATACTTTAGTCGAGACGAGCCAAAGGATTTGTGTATGCCTTATAAAGGCCAGCTTTTGGGTTTTATAAAATACAATTTCCAAAATGGACGTGTTAATATCCAATTTTGGGGAGAGAAAAAAAAATTGAGCACGGGTGAAAAGGACGCCATCAATTTTTGATTTAAGGGAAAAATTGAAAAAACTTATATGTACAAGAAAAGGTAAAGTAACCATTTCTGCCTTTCATGCCTGAGACCACTATTGGGTTTTACGTACTCAAGGTGAGTTGAAAATCGAGGGGTAAGAAAAGGGCATTTTACCATGGTAGGTAAAATGTGGTGATTGTAAAAAAAGGTTGACTGGTTCTGAGTCTGAATTTATCCCTTGGAACAAAAATCGACTTCTTGAACGGTATGCCGATGAGCAATTGTTAATTGTTTTTTTTTTGGAAAAGAAAATTCTTTCTTTCAGGAAGAAAGGTTTGCTGCTATGCAATTATAACAATGTGTCAAATATTTATGACGGTCACATCAAGAAAAATTAATATGAATCACGTCCGGTGATTCACATAAGGCGGCAACAACTTTACGAGGGCCAAAGGATATTATATCGTTCTCACGACTCATGTTTAGTATTGTGACGTATACACGCATCATATGCAATTGGACAAATTATAAACGATATGTCCAGTATTGAAAAGGGAATAAGACAATAATATTTATTACAAATTAATGCAGCAAATATATATTTTTGGTAGCAACTTGTGTTACCTAGGATAAGTTATTATAACGAACTTCTCGTATCATGATAGATTTTATGACGATCCCTCGTGTAATGGTAACAAAACGTAATTTGTTCACATAATAAAAGTATTTTACCCTTTTCAATACGGAAGGTGTGAATAGTGCATACACAAGCGGCACTAACAAGGCGGCTGGTATGACATGATACACATTATTGACAGATAAGGTTTCAAGGAGCCTTACAAGTCTTAAACAAAAGCGTGTGCTGCGAGGTAGAGTTTACTTCACAGGACCGATTATGGTTGCAGAAGAGACCGAAGTCGGTTTTACATACTTTTTGCTTGATAAAAACAAAAAAGTACAAGTGACTACAAGTCAAGTTTTCATACACTTTAACCTTAAAGTGACAGCTTGATTATAGATAAAATACAACAGTGTTATTGGTGCGGGGAACGAAATGTTGTTTGTTCGCCATAACAATAACTTATTTCCAGAAAAGATATGTTTTTATCTAGTTCTGGATAAACAAAAAAAACGCCTGAGCAATTGGGTTTAACAATTTGAGCGTCATTCAATTTTTTGGAGAATTGAAAAACTACAAATTAGTAAGAGGTGGGCAATGTACTACGTACTTTCGAGTCCTAAGACGATACCAAAACTGGAATTTACACTTGTCTTATGACTGAAAAAAACTTCCACTAATAGATAATTAGCAGAATGTGTTGTGTGAAAATTTACAAGGGAGATGTGATGAGCAAGTCCTCAGGACTTGGTGTGTATGGCGCGCGGGTGAGGAGCACTCCATGGTACGCGAAAACCAAAGAATACCAACCGCGACGAGGTGTCTCTTCTCCGAAGTGATCAATTTCGAAAAAGTTTAAAGCGTGTGAAATGACGAGGGTGAGAAGGATGATTTTATATACAACACAAAAGATGTAAAAAAAGGGAAAAAGAGAAATCGGTACAACCGTGACATTTGGATGTACCTATTATGAATGTACATTTATTTACAAACAAAAATAAATAAAGGGCTTGCTTTATTTATGGGGGGGGTCTGAACGTGTAATTGACACCTTACACGCCAGTTATATGCATATTTATTTATTTACAAAACATTGTCAAGAGATTGCTCGAAAGCTGACTCGAGACCTGCCTCACGCTTGAGGATTTATGCCACATCTCCTTAACTCGGGGTGTAACTCTTGTGTCGTATACACGCTGCGAGGAAGTAGGTATTGCAGAAATAATTCTGTTTCGTTCACAATGTGTTTTACACATAATACTCTCTCGGTGAGAGTAGAGATGTCAGGAGTTCCACTAAAGAACACCAAGGAGTTTGTCTACCTCGGGAGCAAAATAACATGGGACGGTCGGTCTAAGAGCGAGGTCGACAGCCGTATACACCAGGCTAGGGTTGCATTCAATAAAAGGTCGAAAATAATAGAATCGAATAATATAGACCTGAAACTGAGAATACTCCTCATCAAGACCTATGTATGGAGTATCTTGATGTACGGCTGCGAAACATGGTGCCTATCTGAAAGAGATAAACGGAGACTAGAGGCTTTTGAGATGTGGTCCTATAGAAGACTACTAGGAATTTCCTGGAGAGACCACATCACAAATGAGGAGGTTCTTCAAAGAATCGAAGGAGGAAGGCACATGCTCAGGACCTTGTCCGAAAGGCGCGCAAGATGGATCGGCCATGCAATAAGGCAAGAAGGCCTCTTGCATGCCATAATGGAGGGTATGACCGAGGGGACAAACGCTAGGGGACGCCCACGCCGAGAGTACCTGAAGGACCTGCTGGTGGACGTGCGCTGCTTATCATATGCAGACTTCAAAAGAGCCGCACAAGACAGGGAAGAGTGGAAGAAACGAATAGATGAAATTGCTGCAAACCAATCCCAGGATTGAAACCAGAGAGAGAGACTCTTCGTATGCGTCTCCAATGGGTTAACAGTCGCAAACAGCGCTGTGATACGAGCTTGCGGCCGGTGTGCACAAACGAGAATGTCGCGCGCAAATGTTTGTTGCTAAGCGAGACTTGTGATATCTCTTCTATCCTCCTGGGTGGCACGACCTGTGAGGTGTGTCCATTTATTGTGTACATATTTCTGGGCTTGACAGCTCCTATAGCTTGTGACAAATGTACTTGTTGATGGTTTACGTGTTGACAGTGCATAGTGCATGATTTTGTCGAGAATGGACGTGATTATGTCAGAAAGTTTTGATAATCACTCTTTGTGACTTCATTTTGGTGCAGGTGATGGACGGCGTGACAGCTTAAATTCTTTCGCTGGGCGATGAGTAGAAAAGAAAAAAAACAAAAAAAAAAAATATTTTTTTTAATTTCTTGGAAGTCCAAAATTTTAAAAAATTTTGCCGAGGGGGGTCCTTACAAAGTTGCTCTTTTGTGTTTTAAATAAGCACTTTTGAAAACTTGCTAAAATTTTTTCTAAGTATTTGATTTTTTGAAAAAATTGGGCAGCGGTCTCCCTCTGGGAATGAATGTTCTTGGTTTCACACGACACTTTCGGAAAAAACACCACTTTGTTGAAAATTTCTTAAAATGTTTTGATTTTTGAAGGAAATCGGCCGGCGGTTTCCCTTTGAGAACGAATGTTTTTGTTTGAACGAAACATTTTTCGGAGACAAACTATTATTTGTCGAAGCACAAAACGTCATTTTAGCCGTAACAAAAACTCAGACGTACCAAAACACCGTAAGGTCACGAGGCTTGATTTTAACGAACACCTTTATTAATTTGATAAGGATTCACTTTTTATAAACACAAATTCTCAACAATTCGCGGGAGAAAAGTAACCGCACTCGTGCACTGTTTTTTTCACTTCTTATGTAAATATGTCACAATGTACCTAAATACTTATGGGAGAAAAAGGGTATATAAAACAACATTTCATCATTTATAAAAATATTCCCGCCTGAATGTTAAAAATATCGCGGCCGTCGAAATCTAAACGGTTCCTGGACGATTGCCGCCATAATCATCGCGTCGCTGAGATGACGCAATCGACGGACCTTCTAGAATTATTGCGCGGGAACACAAAAGTACGTAGTAGTTCGCAGCGCGGGAACACATTCCGGCCGATAAGAATATTATTTGCAATTGGTGATTATTAGGTGTTATCCTGGACCAGTAAAGCTGAGGAAAAAAGGAAAAAAATGCCTCCCCGTTGGCCGGTCAGGAGATGAGCTCGGGATGCTGGGGAAAGAAAAAAAATTGCCCCTAAGTTGGGATGCCAGTGTTGGCGCCAAAACGCAAAAATGCACCACGTTGGGCGTCCAGTGTTGTGTACACCTTGTAACATATCTATTTCGCGAGTAGGTACTGCTTAAAGCAGGTACTGTTTATTGTCTATTAATTTTTTATTTTTTATTTAACTTTGTTGGTTGGCGAAACTGCAACGACACCGGAAACGGGCGTTCGGGGGAAAGATGGCGGAAGACATAACGTAGTTTTGTGTGGGGGAGCAGATTTTCGGGGCGATGGGGATTATGTTGTGAGTTACGAAGGCGATGTAGCCTAGAAAGTTTGTTTTTACACGTCACGTGAGTGTGTGACAACTCTAATGGCACTGTAGCCGATTTATTTTGTTAAATCCCCCGCCGGATGCCGCGAGATAATGTTGTCCGCGTGCTGATGTTTTTTACACCAAATTCATCGGGTGATGAACTGCCCGCAAGGATTCTTTGCTGGTGAATCCTTTGGCCGATGAGGTTCCCTCATGCCGCTTGATGGGTGAGGACCTTCCGTGCTCGTTTTGTTGGGTGAATTCCCTTTACTGATGAAGCGGCTCCTAGACTCTGTTGGACCCGCCAAATATCCTTTGTTGTACCTTTGGGCCGGTGAGATTCCCCATGCCGCCTGATGGATGGAGGCTCAACCGAGCTTTTTGTGTTGGGAGGACTCCCTTTAACCAAACGCCCCATGACGTGTGGAACGGCGTTTTGGGGTTTGCTGTTGACGATCGCTGTTGAGGATTGCTCTACACGACTGGAAGAGAGTCACGACGACGAGACGTACGCGCTTCTGATAACCAACCGTAATTTTAACATAACTCTCTCTCTCCAATTCTGATAGATGCCAAAGGTATTTGTGTTTCTTTTTTTACATTTCTTTGATGTCATTTGCAAAGTGCAATAAAGCCGTTTTTTTTACATTTCACTAGAAAATACTTTCATTTATTTATATGCATGATCTCTGATCCCTATTTCCACCATCCTGAGATGGAAGTTCTTTATGCTCTGGGAGGCTGTCGGATGACAAAGGTGGGTAACCTACATTACTTGGTATTACAACCTACCTGAGGTGCCTACTTTCTGCCGACAAACTAGCTCAGAATGGTCAGCAGAGCGGAGGAGACTATCATCACCAGGGTTGTAGGATCTCTGAGGCGTTTGTGTGGCATCTCTGAAATAAGCTCAAATCCCACGGGCTGGGGGAGACAGTGAAACAAGTTGGCTACGGTAAATATCAGGTGTATTGGGTAGAATCCTTTCATAAACAACAATGGTACATAATACAGGCAAAGTTAGAACAGGGTAGCATCAATAATCCTATCTAATTCTGGTGTATTTGGCCTAATCTCTCTCTGCCACAAGTCTCTCGGGGCGGTCATTCATCTACGCGTTGAATTTAAAAGGAACACACGCAATAAAAAGGAATTAAATGGCTCAGGTTACTCACTGCAGCAGGTTGGTGGCTGGGAGATCGGAGAGGCGAGAGGAATTCAGCCGTAACTGGCATTCCCGCAAGTCACTATGGACGGGCACCGCCATGGCGACTTTATGCAATATTCTGGAACAAATCCGAACGGTTCACGCGGTGCGTGCACTTGGAGCGCTGTCGGGGCAGGAATGGCGGCCGGCGGCTGGCGTTCAACCGCCGTCAGCGCGCGGCGCGCTAGCGGAGAGAAAGCGAAACTGTTTGTCTCTACAGGGGAGTAGCCTGGTAATTTGCAGGGGTGGCGTCTTTGTGTATGATAACAATACATATAACGTAAAATTATGATTAAACGGTTAAATTAAATTAAGTTAAATTACAAATATGTTGTTTTTTTTTAACTTATTCCTCATTTACTTTAGAGCGGGGTCGCAAAGACTATCTGAAAAAATGCGCTCGATTTAAAAAGGGGGAAAATTCATGCGTATTTAGATTAAAACGAAACCTAGCAAATGTCCATGGTATACAACTTTAAACGCACATTAAATGAATAAACAATCATGAATACTGCATTTTGTGTTTTAAACTAGTTGAAATCGGCCAAAGCCGACAGCTGACATATCAGCCCGTAGAAAAAGCAATTGCAAGCCATAGACAATCACACAAATGTGACAGGCGATTACGTATGGAATCGATTTCGTATCCACAAAAGATACAGAATCGCATGGCAATATTGGCCACGTGAAAGATACCTCAACTTTGGGCACGTGCGACGTGCGTAGGTAAATGAGTTGCGTTTACAAAATAAATTATTGCGGTTCGTTTTGAACTGCTTTATAGAAAACATTATATCATCAGTAGTATTTTTGATTAGTTTGAAAACAATATTATTTCCTATTTTTGGCGCCGTAATTTACTTTGGCCATCCTTGAGTGCGGTCGGCGCGGCGTCCCAAAAATAATTTATAATGCTGTTGTTAAAACGGCCCAAAAAAATATTATCTAATGAAAAATGTTAGAAGTGCGCGATGGAGTAAGCAAAAAACGCTGATAATAACCCCGATGTCTGACAGTCAATCGGGAAATTGGCAAAGGAACGACGAATTTAGGATTTTTTTATAAAGAAAGGCAAACATTCCCGGATTACAAATAATCTTACTATTATTTGATAATCTCCTATCACCATACAGTAAGCAGAAAATATTGCATATGTCGTGATGGAGGACTTAACCAGCCGAATAATTGAACTCGCAACGCTAACGCCTTGATGGGATCCAGACGCGATATCAACTCAACCACTGACCGGCTACTGCCAAGTGTTATTGTGATATATTTTTGGGTTATTATGCCAAAAGCGGCTAAAAACGGAGGTAGTGCAACACGGCATAATATCCCACAAATAAATGGCGTGTTGCGTTACCTCCTTTTTAGCCGCTTTTGGTTTTTTGAATTGGGTATTTCAAGGTTTGATTTATTTTTATTTATTCTAATTTATTTTTTTAATTTTAACATTTTTAAATATATATTTTTTATTTTTTTCATTTGAAATGATGGCCTAGAACACCATCGAAGACTTAAAGCCAGAAACATTTGAAAAAAAAAACTCGTTACGTTTTAGGGCGGCCGAGTCGCGAAACCTTTGTGATTTAAAATTTCACAAATTTAAAATTAAATTCCAGAATTTAAAATTTCGAATAAATTGAAATTTTGAAAGTTTTTGTAATTAAAAAATTAGAATTTTTCAAAAATGTTTAATCAACTGGTGACAGTGGGCTTCGTATGAACAAGTCACGAGTCGTGTGTGAAAGCATTACGAAAAGATGAATGATTTTTCTTAGCTAATGTGGAAGCCCTCTGGACGTAAATATAACAGTAAATATAATAAATAGTATCGAATTTAAAAAATATATATTAAGAACTTCCTAACATAATGTGTATTCCAAGGTTAGCGTAAGCATTATGAAAGAAGTATAACATACTTACATTACGATTAGGATAATAAAAATTATCCGAATTTAGAAGTCCATTTACTGCCTGTAAAATTGACAAAAATGCTGTCACTATAACGAATAAAATCTGAAACGTTAAGTAAAAACATGTACACATTACCGATAAACCTATTAAAAACATTGTTTATTTTCCAAAATATATATATTGATACATTATGCTTTTTACAAATATTTTCGCCAGAGAACGCATGTAAGATTTTTTAACAATTTTAAGAGTAAACCAAACTTGCTTAAAAGCTGGAAAAAGTACTTCAAAAAATTCAAAATTTCCTGAAACCACACATGTAAGATTTAAAAAAAATTTACCAAACTTGCTTAAAAAGCTGGAAGAAGTACTTAAAAAATTTCAACATTACCTGAAGTCCATACGATGAGTTTATAATGTCTACATTATCTGCAAGTTTATCGTAGATTGTCATAAGCCTTAGTACTCCGGCATCGCAATCAATAGAAACATTGCATTTAATCATCAGTTTGTTCATTTTATTCCAACAACTGTTATACATCATATTATTAGGAGAAAAATCAATTTTGTACAATTGTTCATTGCTGCAAATCAGTTGAGATAATAGAGCCCGCATTCGAAATGCGACCATCCAAACATTCAAAGTGTATTGAAAAATTAAAAAATCTACAATGGCCAACGTGATATATAAAGCATAATAATAACATTCTAAATATATGTCAGTGGGGAAAAGATCAAATGAAATAACAAAACAAATGAAGAAACTTAAAAGAAAAGCTACAACACCAACAAGTTTACGCATTGTTCTGTAGCACTCGGGCGAAAGACCAAGAAGTTTATCAATGTTTTCCACATTTTCTAAAAATTTTACAGCAAGTCGCGTGTTACAAAATATTGGACATAAAATCGCAAAATTTACCGAGAAAACTGAAGAAAAATACGAAATATTATCGACTAAAGCCAGTTTCAAATGCATCGTTTCGGATTCCATTTCAATTTTCATTGTCATCTGATACAAGAAAAAAACATTTAAAACACATAGCAGTAACATCGAATATGTTTTACTCAAAGCTGTTTTTGTCAACATTTTGTTACTTTTGTACGAATAATTTTGAATCCCAATAAATAAGAATAAATGATTCAGCGGTGTTAGAGCATAATGTACATTTAAACTTTCGTTTTTCCTTGGCTTGTTAGCCTCCCTGTACGTGAATTTTTTGTTACTCAACATTTTAGTAGGTTTAAAACAAGTTTTGTGACGAATTTTATTTGATTTAGCATAACATTTATTGGGATATTGTTCCAAGAATAAGCACTTAGTACTAACTACATAATATTATTTAACTAAGGGTGATGCGAATAAATTTGTCCACATGGATACGAGCTTAATCTAATGTATTTTATTTAATGGAGTTAATCAATTACCGCTTAACGATACCTTTGAATACTTTTCACTTAATTGTAACATAAAATGATGTCTGGTCATTTTTAGATATTAAAAACTATATTTGTTATGGATCGTACTGACAATCGGACAATCTTTTTCCGTACTCAAAATATTTATAACGAAATTTGTTAAACGACAAATTGAGTCATATAAACATTATAAACAAAATTTGTAAACTGGAAGTGGTGGAAGGAACATAGGCCATACGTATAAAATCTCCTTCCTGATAACTTGATAACAATAAATATATTTATAAAAAACAACCGTTTACTCTTTTAGTGCGTAAAATCAAACTATACTTATATATTCAAATATATATTCAAATAATATGTTATATCGGTAGTAAACAATAATACCATTCTGTACTTTTTTATTGTTATTTTATTTCATTTGAAACCATCTCTCACGCTGTTCAAAATTATTTACCATTTTTAATATTGGTTTGCGCATTGATTTATATCGAATGGAACGTAATTGCAGCAGCCTGTGCGCCGGTGGATGGTTCCATAAACAATAATCAAAACGCTTCGTATACACAGCTGACAAGAAGTGACAATGTTGCGTGTTTTGAAACTTCCTCTTTCAGGGCCGTAGCTAGAGTTGAATTTAAGATAGGGCAGCGGTAATTACAGGTAGGGCGCAAGTAAAATGATCTGATCTGGGATCTGAGTCGGGGGGGGGGGGGGTGGGAGTGCACTCCGGGTGGCACTTTTAAGGGGCGGCAAAAATTTCACAATAAATAATAATAATATCTTGTTAAAATCTTAATCATTTCTTTTATATTTTTGTTGCATATATGATTCAGACCGATTGAAATGGGCACGGAATTTTTCATTACTTGTTGTGTGACAAACCTGGGGAATCCCCTTTCTTCAAATGAATGTATAATAATGTCATCTTGATAATTGCAGCGACTGGCAACACCGTCCGGGTCGAATTTTGTTTTGCGCTTGGATTTTTTATGACTAATATTCGGTGAGAATGATTGAGAGAGGTCCGTGGGCGATGCCCGACAATTCTAAGAAAGTTTCATGGATCGTCAAATCCAATGGATCATCAAACCATCCATGTGTTCCAAGTACAAAAGTAAGAGGAAAACCATTTTCTTGTTCTGGGTGTAGTATCTGAGCTTAAGCTGAGGACTTAGCTGATTAAATCCTGGGTTAAAACCAGTTTCATGTTCCGAATGATCTGTCAAAATTCCAGTATGTGATTAATCTCCTGACACATTTCGAAGAAAACCTTTCTAATATTTCGAGTGGAGTTAAAATTTTTATTTCAAACCATTCCACAAAATTCGTAATTCGTAGGAAAACTATACTACGCATTATATGAGAGTAATACTAAATAAACCTGTGGACACGCAAGCAGATTTACCCTTAATTTAAAACCAGTTTTGTGATCAGACTATAAATTTCCAGTTTTGGATTCATCTGCTGACATATTTTGAAAGAAAACGTTCTCTTATTCGAAGTGAATTGGAGGTTATCCACTACATACCCGCCCGGTATAAGTAAGAGAAGGTTACTATTTAACAAGGACTCTTAATTTTTAATAGAACGACCCTCCAATTATAATTAACTAAAACTAGACCCCTATTGTCCCTGCATACGCTGTTAGCGAGCAGTATACAAGTGCTTGATCTGATGACAAACCGTTTAGTATGGAGAAGGCCCGAAGATATCGATCTAGGGATTGATTTATTTATGACTCAACCGTTGAATAACATCCCCAAACTGTTTGGGAATTCCCCCTAAGCAGTGATTGCAATACGCGCACAGCCTCTCACCACTTACTTCAATTCCATCTATGGGCAGAATAAAGAATTGATATAATATGATTCTTTGGTTAATTCGAAGCTGTTTAGTTAAATGTCGCTACGCTACCCTAATAGGAAGTATTTTTTTCAATCATGTCAAACAATCAACAAATAGTTTACTAGTATATTATCATAGTCGATGATATTTCTTAAGGTAGGGCACAGGTATTTTAAGGTAGGGCATTGCCCCCTAATGCCCCCCCCCTAGCTACGGCCCTGCCCTCTGTTCTGCTTGATCTTCTTTTATTTTGTAGATGATTTTTTATACAATAAATTTGACACGAAGAACTCTTTTCTTCTAATCCGGTTTTTGATTTCATGCTACAGAGCAATCCCAAAGAGTTATGAAACTCATTTAGGAGAGGGAGGAATGTACAATACACAAGTGGGAGAAAATTAAATTTTACTTAGGTAAAATAAGTTTCAAAGTACAAAATTTAAAAAAGCTATGAATAAGCACATACCCGAGGTACAATTTACAAAAAGTTGCTCTACCAGTCACACATAGGTGTAATATATTTAGAGTACAATTAATGCAAATTGATGATTGCAAAAACAAGAAAATTAATGCAAAGTGATTGTAGGTACTACATATTGTTCGGAACATAACAGCCACAAATATTATTTTACAACTTGGCAACACCAAAACCCAAACATCGAAATGACCGTTCCGGTGATTTAGCAAAATTCGTTTTCTTAGAAATCATTCCTGAAGGTGCTTTGGTCTCGGCGGGTTGCAATCGTAAATCTCTTAGTTTTTACTCTTGTTAAACTTATAATTGTCAATTAATTCAATGTAATTATTAAATCGTAAAATGTGAAGTTGTAAATATATCTAAATTCAGTTCAACAGAACACACAACCTCTTCTAATTTATTACCCTATAAAAGAGTCAAAATAAGATGGATGGATCGGCCGCAGGTAAGTATTAGTGAACAGGCCCATCCAAATAACCTCATCATTATATGATGATTGCGAAAACAAGGAAATACAATTTTTCCCCTGAACTCCCCACCATGCAGCTCAACATTATTATATCACTGAACAATTCATTTGTAATATCATAATACTTTAAATAAGTGCATAATTTTTTGGGAAAATTGAAAAAAATTACAGTAAATCTTTAATTGTTCGTTAATTTTTTTACTTTGAAAAAAGAGTTATAAATTATTTTTTTGTTGCAATTCTTGTTATTATTCTATGGTGATTTGAATATCTATATACTCGTATATAAAAATCAATTGCTGTTCGTTTGTCTCGCTAAAACTCGAGAACGGCTCGGCCGATTTAGCCGATTTTGGTTTTGAAATGTTTGTTGTAGTCCAGGGAATGTTTAAACGGTGAGAAAATATGGAAACATTGCGAGGAAGATAGTAAAAACAACAATTTAATTTTCCTATATAAACTGTTCTACCTACTTTCCTGTCAAACATTCGACGTTCGTCCCTTCGGTACGGTAGACTGGGGTCCATTCGAGTTTGCGATGAATCTTTGGTGAATCGTTGTGAGCACGCCCGCGAAATTTTTATATATACTGGTGAGCTCTGGCATTATGAAATTTGTATAAAGAATTGCAATAGGTGCCACGCAAAATTTTTAAAAACTGAATGTATCGGTATTGAATGTATGGAATGCGGGAGGGGTATGGGGGGAGTGGGGGGAGGGGAGGGGGGAAAGGGAACTCGGGAGGGAGGATTGCGGGAGAAGGGGAGGTGAACCCGGGAGGGGGGAGGGTAACTTGGGAGGAGGTAGCGGAACTCGGGAGGGGGATCTGCGAGAGGAGGGAGGAGAATACGGAAGGGAAACTCGGGAAGGGGGTTCACGGGACGGGGGAAGGGGGAGAGAGTAGAGTAAAGGGGAGGAGGAAGGTGAACCGGACGAATGGGAAAGGGCGCAGGGAGAAGCAATTTCGTTATTAAATGGGATAGCAACGCATGCCGGGTACCAGCTAGTCTAATATAAAAATAAAAAAAAGATTAGATCTTAGTGTGTTGCTTCTGTTAGTTGTGTTGTGTTTACCAGTCGTATAAAATTATATATCGTATTTATTTTTCGGTTTGTTTTTTGATGAATTCTTTTTGTGTTTACTTGATCCATTTTTTTTACCTGTTATTGTAAGCAAGATTGATTATTTTGTGTGTTAATACCGACCGCATTAATATTATACAATGTTTGTCCAAAGTAGTGCTCAAATCAGTGTGCGTATGATAAAAAAACGAGTAAATTATGTCAATTATAATTTTTTCTCTGCTGATGGGAAATGACACATTAATAATACAAAAAAATTATAATAATAGTTTATTCCAGAACGTATGCAGGCTTAATGCAACTTGTTCCACAACGCAATTCCACAATGCAACACGTTCCATATTTCGAAATAACAAAAGGAAGACAAATAATAAGATAAGGTAAAAAGTAAATAACAACATATACAAAATTAAAAAAAAAAAACGAATAAGCATGAAAAACATGAGAAATTAAATTGAAAAAAAATTTTTTTACGTTAAAATGAATGCAAGCAGCTGTTTACGTAGGGTATTTCACAGTCGCCCGTCTCCAGAGGGCCATCGGGGGGACTCCATCCAGGCAATCATGGCGGTGATGATCGCATTCTTCGATTGGCTGCGCCGTAAACTTCCCATGCGGGAAGTGCTCGGAAAGTATGGACTCGTCCCTCCAGGAACTTTTCCGTAGCGCTGCAGTATCTTGGTAGACGAAAAAGTTGTGCAATAAGCGTTATTGTAGGCGATTTTTAAACGACTTCAAAAAAGAGGAGATTCTCAATTCGACTGTTTTTTTTTATGTAACGTCGTTATGGTCAAGTAATGTCTGTCTCATGTGAGCAGCACGTTTAGTAGATCTACCCATATTTTTTTATCTTCGTTACCTCAGAAATTTCGACTGGGTGAGCCGATATTGATGATTCTTTTTTATTTGAAAGCTGGTGCTTTCCGTGTGGCCCTATTTCAATTTGGTCCAGTTCCGACAATGGCATACATGAGAAAACCCTAAAAGTCTTAAATTTGCATTAAGTACGTGAGCGACAAATAACGAATAACTCAATATCACGCCAACCGATTTCGATGATTCTTTTTTATTGGAAAATGATGTACTTCAAGTGTAGTTTGATTAGAGTTTAGTTAGGTTCTGATTATGGGATCCATGACAAAGTAAAGGAACTCTTCAAATTCTTAGGAGCAAATTAACGACAATCGGCCGAATCGTTTATAGGCTATCCGGATCTTTGAGTCACTTACCGTAACATCTTTATGGTCAAGTAATATCTGTCTCATATAAGCAGCACGTTTAGTAGGTCTACCCATATTCAGACAAATTAGTTAGTATACTTTAGATTCACTAAAAATCAAAAAATACACAAAAATTTTAACAAAACAAAAAACGACGAAAAAATTTTAACGAAACAAAAAAATTAAAAAAAATAATTTCGTATTCTTCTACAACTTAATAATCAACTTACTTCTTTTACTCATCAATATGTAGGTACGATTGTTATTTTTGGACTCGGTGTAAGCCAAGGTATCCGGCCCGGCGTGTTCACTTGACAGCTCCCCTCCCGCCGCGGCCCCACTCTTTCCTATCGCCTCGTCAAGTCGCTCGTGCGACACAAGCACATCTCACCTATAACTATGTATGTAGTTACAAACCTACCTTGGCTGACACCGACTTCAAAAATTTCATTTTTTCAGAGCTGCTTTGGAAATCGTTTGGTATTTCTTCCTGACTTCGGCAACTGGCCCTGAGAGTGGTTTTCCGGCCTCAAGCCACGAAAGAGTCATCAGCTTCGTATCGGCGCAAACGTACTTAAACTCTTTGCAGAAGTTTTTCAGTTCTAGGCCGAACAGGCTTTTGGAATTTGCACTGAAGTCAACTAAAATAATCGCACTCGACGAATTCCGCTAATTGATTATTGCGTTTACTTTACTCATGTGGTTTGTGAATTCCTCGAGAATTTCCTGTTTATTTGTCGGCATATAAATTGAGAAAATCAAAATTTTGCCACTGTTAACAGTTACTTACATTTCCGCTCTTCTTGGCTCAGAGCATTCCACTATGTCCACAGAAACTGAATCCCGCTGTAGGATAGGAACTCCTGAAAATTGGGGTTGAATTTTGAAAACATATTTGTTTTTGGTAGAACAGTATTATATAATTAGTTTGACATAGATCTTCTATTAAATTCTTTGTCCGTCGAATCGCCCTACAGTTTTGAGATAAGATCCGATAATTTTTATTTTTATGTGGATCCAATTCTAAAAGTTTTATTTTCTCTGTTCAGCGTGGAGATCGCTTTTTTAAAATAAAATTTCGTACTATTATACCTGGTGGCCATGTTTCCTCTTTAATAATTTCTGAGAACTGTTTGCTGTTTATTCCAATTTTAAAAGTGGCAAACTAGGCTGATTTTGCAGGAAATCTATCTTGTTTACAGTGTAAGCTGTGCGAGATTAATAACCCTTTTATTTCATCGGCAGTTGTTTCCAGATCGAATCTGGAGGCAAATATACCCCTGTTTTGGAAGGACTTTTAACCTGGAGCTCTCGTTTTTACTTTTTATTAAAATATGCGGTTTTTTCTCTTTTTCTAGGTAATTTCTTTACAATAATTCGTAGTTTTTGATGTTTGATTAATAGGGCTTGTTTCAAATATATTTTTTTCTGTTGAACGCACATTACTAGTTGTCGTTGGATCGGTTCTATCAGATGCACTTGTCCCTCTATGAGATTTACTCCACACATTGTTATTTTCGGTGGACTCGGTCGAATTAAAATCGTTTGCGACTTTATCGGTAGATGGCATCATTTGCTTGCTTATCGTCTGCTGGCTTAATTTTCCACAGGTGGTCTAGAACTTTGGCCCATTATCAACAGATGATGTCGTTGGATCTCTGTTTAAATCTTAGGTATTGCAGTTTATACTTAATGAATAGTTGTTGAAAATTCACGTAATTCTTTTCGAATTTTTGTAACGCCTTCACATGTTGTAAAGTTATCGTTAAGTGCGTTTAGTTTTAGATTACACATGTCGTTTTTTAATGTAGTTATTTCTTTTAAAATAGTAGTTACATCTATGTGATCAAAAGCAACTGGCGGTTGTTTATAAATGTCTAAAATGACCGTCGAAAATGACCGTCGAGTTGGCCGTCGGTTCCACGCATGTATGTAATTATATCAATAATATTTTTTTAATTATTAAATTGAATTAAAAAAAGAAAGACAAACATTCCCGGGTTACGGGAACAACCTAACTATGTTTGAAAATCTCCTACTACAATCACAGTAAGTGGAAAATGTTGGTTGTGTCGTGTTGGAGGACTTAGCCAGCCGAGGAATCGAACACGCGACGCCCGGATGGGACCCAAACGCGATGCCCACTCAGCCACTGACCGGTTAAATACATCTTTTCTTTTTACCTTCACCGATTATCCCAGTCGAATTGACTGGAGGTTGGCCCAGGATACTCGTAAGTAGAGTTCTTGCATTGTCGATGTCTTCATATACTGGGATTAGACTAATTGTGTTGAATGAAAGCCAGAGCTTCGTTTATAACAAATCCGCATGTGCATGCGTTAGCCATGTTAACAGGTCTCGTATAATAGCGCTTCCAAACAAAATAGAATTATAAAATCAAAATAATTGTTTTCTTTCGTATCCACGCTATAGTTCACGCGAGCACCTTAATAGACCTATTAACGGGCGTGCGTACAAAAATCCCATAGAATTAAACATTAAACCATGCAAAATAATGTCCTAGGTCGGTTCATTAAAAACTAAACGGTTTGAGTTGGTATGCACCTTTATTCGAGGACCTTCACAGGCCTTTAGACCCAGAATCCGAGGACTCACACGAATCCGAGGACGTCCTCGGATTCGAAATGCGAAATACTGAATATGTACCTATAATCTATGCGTTCTGATTGGTCTACTGTCGAAATTTTGGGCCAATCGGAGAGAGTCCTCATTTTCGTGGTGAAAAATATCGTGTTTAATTTGGCTAGTGTTTCATTAGTACGGGTGTGTGACCACCAGGGCGGCGCCGCTAATGCTGGAAATCACACACAGACCCTAAACCGAGGACTCACTCAAAGTCCTCGGTTTCGTGTTAAAAGGTGCCGATCACCGGAATGTGAACACCAGGAGGCGCTGCAAGCTCGAGTGTCAAGAAATCTCACCTACGCCCTAAACCGAGGACCCGTCGTTCGAAATTCCTACGTGCATGTGAATATAATAAGTATTGCACTATTAAGATTGTGCCGACAAGGAATTCAGTTTTTGACAGTTGAAACAAAATTCAATATTGCGTTTAGTTCGTATTGTGAACTATGTTCTGTAATACTGTTGAATTCTCTGTACGGTATTGTAATATTTAATAAGAAATTAGGACACCTGCTCAAGTATTTGATTAATCCACGTCATATATTCTTCTTTCACTCCATTCTTCGTTAATCCGCTCTATGACCCTATTACACCTCACAAGACGCCTCTGTCTGAATTAAGGACAAGGGAAGAATATTGCCACCTGGATGTTTTATAAATGTTTTATAAATTAATTAAGAAATGTTTTATAAATTTGTACAGCGCCCTTGAGGTGATTTTTCACAAAAACGGCGCTAAACAAGTCATCCATCATTATTATTATGGGTGATGTTGTCAAGCGGGTTAAGGAGGAGCTGTAGAAAGGGTTTTATTAATGCGGATCTTGAAGAGTCGGAAAAAATGACTGAAAAAATTACTAAACGCAGAGTAACATTATCATCAAATAAAACATACAAAATCTTTAAAAAAAATTTATGGTTTTTTAGGTAGTCTGACACAAAAATTAAGACAACAAAGTCGTTTATAATTAAAATTATTGAACCGTTCGTTTTACGGATGAACGCAGCTCTTACAGCGACGGTGCGTTGGTTTTTCGAACTTTCAACCTACTATTAGGCAATCTTAAAAGGACTATTAATTATTATAATAAATTTGTATAACAATATGGAAACGCGATAGCGGTGAGGGGCACCGCAGCAGGTTTCGTAAGTGATTTGGCGTCGAACGGCTCGCCCGACGGATGGGTAGGTACACTCGGAACTCTCAAATTATTTTTTTTTTTATCGTTGTCGCTTATTTTTTTTAAATATGGCAATCTAAGTTTTTAAAACTATAATGAAATAAAAATAATAATAAAGATAAACGAACAATAATTTTTTTTTTTTTTTAAATCGTTCATAATAATTTGCCAGGCTGCTGGTCGGCAGACCGCGAAATTCTTATATGGAATGATCTGGACTATAGTTATTCATTGGTTTTATTCGTGTAGTCGATGACGTAAAAAATTCTATTTTTTACCCACTTTGACGCCGGCTGCCTGCGAACTTGCCAGGCTGCCGGTTGGCAGACCTGCTTTTTTCTCATTTTCTTATCGACCTTTATCATATGAAACCATTCCCGTTCGTGTAGTCAATGACGTAATTTTTTCGAAAAAATCGCTGACTATTTCCATGACTGCGCGGCTCCCGCCAAGAGGCGCACCGGCAGACCAGCTTTTTAAAGGTTTTCTAAATTCCCATAATCACTTAAAAGTAGTTTCATCCGTGTAGTCTGTAGTCGATGACGAAGGGTTTACCTATCTCGCCTCCTAGTCTATAAGTAAGAATACTATTTCGCTGGAGACCTGTCGTCGGAACAGTTCGGAAATTTTCAGTACTTTCCGTATTACGAACGCCGATTACTAGCCGATCTGCTGTTGCACCGGGCGCGCGAGTGGAGGGGTGCACTGCCTGTCGGGTGTCAGCCGTAATGATCTCTTACCAAATTCATATACATATTTAGATAGGCAATTCAATTTTATTTTGAACCTTTTTTTAAGTTTTGCGCAATTTTATATTTTAAATAAAATATTTAGGAATACGATGAGGCGTATAATTTTGTTGCCTGTTCACCGCACGAGTGAACGTTAGGACGAGCCGCGCCTGCTTCCAAGATACGTGTAAGAAATTCGTTCCACACTATTTCGAGGACCCAAGACCTACAAAAACTACAGACCACTAAAACGAGGACCTTCCGAGATCCGTGTATTTTACGTAAGTGTAATCCTGAATACGTGGACAGGCCTCGGATATGGGAAGTCCTCAGTTACCGGGTGTGTATTCCGGTTTTTTGAGGACCGTTTTCTAGGTGCTTACCGGGTGTATGATGAAACCGAATAGACAGCAACGATCACGATTAACTTGAGTATACGTTTAATGGCAGAAACACATTATTAAAACCCGACGCGACCCGACGAAACGCGATGCGTGTTGAGTCGAATCAAATGTATTGTTTTCCATAGACCAGAATCACACTATGAACACCCGACGCGACGCCATGCGCGCACACGCCACCCGATCCAGACGTGCCAGGTTGGTGTGTTGCCCATGGTGGGGGTAAACACGCCATCCGACGCGGCGCGCGCGGTATGTTTCTAGACAACACCCGACGCCACGCGTCAGTCGTTCGTGAACTGTCACAGAGCATATTCGGAATTTATGCCAAATTAATATTATTTTTTGCATTTATTTAGCGAAATGTCTGACGAACAATTAATTGAGTTGGTAAAACGATATCCTGTTTTATATGACACGAGTTTAGCTTTATACAGGGTTCATACTGTGAGAAATAATGCATGGGAAGAATAAATAAAAATAATGGGTTTTAGTAACCCAAAAATACATATGAAATCCTTCATTATCTTGAAGTAAGTCTGGATACAGAGTATGATATTCACCACACATACTTCTCTTTTGATTTATTTCATGTACCCAGTAACGCCTAGTTATTATCTTTTTCTTGAGTCGTTTAAGTATCATATATGTACCCAAAGTTTGCATCAAATCTTATTCAAAGTCTGACTCGTTATTTATTAAATCCATAGTACATAACCGTATCCTTCCACTGCTGTTAGCTAACTGTATTCAGAAATTGCTAGTATGTTGTGGCGTCGCGTGTTGGTAATGTGCACGGTGCATATCGGGTGTTGACACGTTGCGTCGCGTCGGGTTTTAATAATGTGTTTCCGCCTTGTAGAATACATGTCTACTTTATATAATATAACAGGACCTCGAATTCGGGTAGCCAGTTGAAGTCCTCGAAATCGGGATTGGACAAACAAGGGTGGGTAAGGGAGAGTCTGAAAAACTGTAAAATAATGTCACTTAAAATTAAACTGCGTGGAATTACTACCCTAGTGCAAAAATTTTATTTGCACGTTCCACAGATATATCGGATATTAGCTCCACAAAGGGGGCTTTGCGCGGAGCTAAGAGCCTTCTGTGTGGAGGCACTTTCCCTCGGGGACTATGTCATCTTAGGGGATGCAGGTTGGAGGATTTTTTTTAAAAACGGGAGGAGAGTAAGTTCTGGAAAGGAAAGAGTAGGGTAAAAAGGGGTGTTCTAAATATTTGGTGTGAGGTGCGAGGTGTGGATTTACGCAATACAACAATTTTAAAATTAATTTGCTAGTTATTTATTTTTAGAAGTTCGACTTTTAGTCTCTTATCTGATAAAGAATGACAATGTAAGTCGTGACGGTGGCGACCAAATTTATGAGCAGGGAGCAATCCAATGGGAACAGGCCGCACGCAGTAGCCACAAAGGGTCTGGACTTCATCAGACTCTTCAATTGGACTAGACGAGCGCAGTAATGACGACCTATAAAGTAAAAAAATGCACATATTGACAAATACAATATCATATTTCTTCAAATACAGCAAATTTATTTTGTGGCATATTTTAATTAAAAATTAAAAGATTTCTTTGTTTTAACCACTTTTAATGTCTATAAAACCGACATGTTTCGAGAGCGATGCTCTGTTCCTCAGGGTTTACTAAAAACTAATTATAAATACACTTAATGGAGTCAATGGAAAGGTTGGAGTGGGAGGGGGGAAGGGGGGTAATTGAAGGCACAATTTACAAAGGGAACAGGTTCAATAGTGGGTAATTTAAAAATACTTTTTGACTATTTATAATATTTATGGGGTTAGTTATGTGGATTAGGTGTTGTGAACATACGTAAATTATTTTTTTTACTAAAACTGCTAAATTAGGATCATTCGTTCGTTTACTGATACCGTAAATTAAACTAAGACTCTTCTTTTCTTTATGTAATTGTTTAGGCTTGTTGTTGTCAAGCGGAAAGTGATTATTCACTTAGAGAAGATGTTCTGCGAATTTCGAAAAAGTGCCTTTGAATTTTTTTTGAAGTAAAACTTCTTTACGCACGCTCGACTTAAGGGGAAAAATGCTGAATGCGTTACGAAAATTGGTGATGTGTTATAAAAGTGGTGATGTGTTACGAAAAGTGTGTTGTTACGAAAAGTGTGATGCGAACGGTATTCGATGCGAATGGTGATCGTTGGCGAGGCGAACGGTCGGGCCTTTACGCACGCTTGACTTGGGGACTTGGATAAGGATGGTCACCTCAAGGTCGTAGGTCACCCCAAGGTCGTAGGTAACCCCAAAGTCATGGGTCACCCCAAGATCGTAGGTCACCCCAAGGTCGTAGGTCACCCCAAGGTCGCAGGTCACCCCAGGGTGTAAGTCACCCCAAGATCGTAGGTCACCCCAAGGTCGTAGGTCACCCCAAGGTCGTAGGTCACCCCGCGGTCGTAAGTTACCCCAGGGTCATAGGTCATCCCATGGTCGTATGTCACCCCAATGTCATGTCACCAAATTAATGTCATAATGTTCTTTTATAAGTTAGTGAAGTTTTACTTCATTCGTGCGGTCTAAAGCACACTCGTTTTTTATATTTTTTTATACACATTATTTAAATTGGATTGTATTGCTCCATAAGGCCACACACCAATTATATAAATTATTTAAAATTGATAGACGCTCTTGGCAACTATTAAATGGGCTTAGTTTCAACATAAAGTTATTGATTTGTATTTTTTAATGTATAGAAATAAATTGTTCGATACACACTTATTATACAAATGATTTAAATTGATTGTAGCTCTTGGCAATTAATTTCTTTGTATTTTTTTTATGTCATTAGCGGAAAGTATAAATTTAACATCGATGAAGTTGGGTGTTATGTCGTTAGCGGAAGCCAATTGAAGCGTAGAAATCTTTATATTATCACTTTTACAAAGTATTTTCTTTCACTCCTATAGCTAGCAAACAAACTTAGTGATTACAGGGAGAGGAAGTTGAAGGAAAGAATATAGTAGCAATTTGGTAATCAGGGTCCAGGTGAGAAAGACGCATGAATCCATCCCTCCAATTGCGGTGCAAAAGCGACGGGTTGAGAAAGTCCGGCTGAAGAAGTCAGAAGGCTTCTCTCAACCAGTTTCTCTCAATCCGGCCCGCCACGCAGCAGGTGGGCAGACGTATTTGACCTGCATCCCCAAGGCCTTTAATTTATGAAGAAGTACATAATTTATGTGATATTTTATCAATTGCCTTCGTGAAATCTGTATATAAACTTTCGACTTTTTAATAAACGGTATATACAAAGAAATTTATTTTCATTGAAATAACGTTAGCTTTTAATTTTCTGCTGCACGGGTTACTTTTTTTATAATTTCGTTAACAAATTTTACTTTTTGAAAAATCTTTCACTAAATCATTATATTTGTAGCAATCGGACGTTCTACGTAAACTTGTAAAAGAAAACACTAGAATTAACCTTTCATATTTTTTACTAAGAATTAAAATTCACAGTGTTATCGGAAGCGTGACAGTAGTAAAATAACGGGACCATTTGTTTTGGCTTGCTGTTCTAAAGACTAATGTACAGGGAATTTGAATGCTCCAGTACTTTCCTTAAGGTGCGACGATATGCCAAATATTTCAGCGCAGGTAGGTAAGTTCTCTCCGTGTTCAGCGTTGTTGTTGCTCAACGTTTTGTTGAGCGTTGGCTCGCCACATATTTTTTAAATGTTTGTTAAAGCCCACATGGCGTGTAATAAAATGAAATTAATTAAGATTAATTAAAGAAATTAATTGAATAATGCTAGACGGAGTACCCTAAGGGTCACCCCAAGTGGTTCGCCACGTTTGGTGATTTAGCAGGTTAGCGGGTTCGTCGGGTGAGGTGTGTTCAGGTCTTGGAGGCGGATGTGCTTTCACACCTGCTGTTTGGGGAGACCTTTGACCTGTCCAGTTTGGTATCACTTGATCCACCGTTTTGCATCGCAGGGTGAGGGATGAATTCGTAAGTTCGTCACTCGTGGACACACTGACCCCTAGATTCCTACCCACCCTTCATATACCCATCCTTCCTTTTCTTAAAAAAACCCTACTTACTGCATCCCCAAATATGTCATAGTCGTTGAAGGAAATTGTATTCCTCGTGGGCCTCCTGTGGGGGTTAATGTAAAAAAAAGATAATGACCGATTTGTTTTCTTCGTCGTTCTTAGTCCATGATATCCAATTAATATTGTCAACCCAACACAAAATGAACCATTCAAGATATCATCAACTTACGCGTACTTATCTATAACCATCAACTTAAAAGCGGTACCTACATCGATCATATGAATATTTTTAAATACATTATACATAATAATGGAATTATAACCAAACCTGACAGGACTCTACAACAAAGACACCATTTGACTGACCTCTGGAAAGAATTAGAAGAGAGGAAAGAAAAGGGCGAATTCGATTTACGAATCAAACATTTCAATGGAATGCCCAAAATCATCAAAAGCTAAGCGAAAACCTGAAAAACCAACAGAACAGATTTTCTAGACTTACAGGATATTATCAAAATGTACGGGGAATGCGTACGAAATTGCACCAACTTAAAACTAACCCCCCAATCTTCTCACACGACATTCTGTTTTTTACTGAAACATGGTTAAATGCTGATATCGGCTCGTCAGAATTAGGCCTACATTACTATTCTACATATCGTTCTGATCAAAATTCTATTACGAGCAAAAAGTCTAACGGAGGAGGTGTGATGCTGTGCGTATCCAAGAATATATAATCTACTAAATTACCGGTTAAATACAAGTGTTGAACAAATTTTTGTATTGCTCAATATACCTAATGGAAAAATTATTATCTGCTGTGTCTATATCCCACCTGCATCGGATCTGCAAACGTATAAAAGTCACTAGGATATAGAAGCACTCAAATTCAAATATCCTAAAGTGAAACTCATTATTGCCGGTGATTATAACCTTCCTAACTGGACCAGCCAAGATGACAACGAATCTGCTACAAACCAAGCCGAATTTCAGTGTTCTAAATGCAGTGAAATTCATGATATGTCTTTATTCTTGGGATTAACTCAATCAAACAAGATTTTCAAGTTTAATAATCAAATGATGGATTTAGTGTTTTCAAGTGATTCGAAAATAGTGATTGAGCTATTCGACGAATTATTATTACCGTTAGATCAACACCTCCCACTATTGGACATTATCATAACAAATATGCCTTTAACATCTTCAAAAAAAAAAGTGATTGGTCCTTTTTAGATGAAGAAAATAATATAAATGATCAATTATTAGAATACTTTTGCTCGATTTTAATTACCTCTACAGAACAATTTGTTCCCTGGGTTAGCTTCACATCATCTACGTTGTTACAACTCATCCAGTTTAACATCCCTTCCCGTAGACTTCGAAATAATGAATTGCTGTTCCTCAATCAACATTCTACTAATTATTATGGATACCATTCTCCCTTATCCAGAATGTCGAGACTTGTCAACGCAGGTCAAAGCATTGATTTTTTGGTGTAAAACTAAATGACTTTCGGCAGTCGATACGCAATATTTAAATGCTTCTTCATGCTTTGACTTGTATGACTCTATATGTACTTTTAACATTTTATATTGTCATTGCTATTAATTTATATGTGCTCTCCTTTCACTGTCATCTCTGTTTTTTTATTCGTGTTATTATTATGTTTTTAATGAACTGTTGTCCGTAAATTAATAAATAAATAAATATAATTATCCGAACTAACTAATTTAATACAAGGAACAAGGGAACTAACTAATTTAATTGATAAAAAAACAATAAAACATGTATCCACAGAAAATATAAACATACCAGAAATCCTAACGATTAAATAGCATTCACTAAACTACGAAAACAATGTAAAAAATTGTAAATAAAATGCTATAGTGACTATGTTAACATAATAAAAAATGAGGTACATCATCACAATGTGAAAAAATTCTGGAATGTTACTAAATCTCAATGAAAAAACAACTGTGGATATCCTAATGGCATGTACTATACTAGAAAAATGTACCGATAATATTGAGGGTATAGTTATCTTTGCTGACTCATTTAAAAGAGTTTACGACAAAGATATTCCCGTCAATGCAGTCTCCTGTACTTCAGTGGAAGAGTCATTAAACTATCACGTAATAACGGTATCGTACCTAATTACAGACTTATAGGCAAATTGATAATAAATAACAACACAATGTTCAATTTAAATACTTACACCACCAACTTTATAACACAAGCCTCACAGCTAGCTCGATCGACAGGGTCTCGTGTTCATAGTTCGTGACTCGATTCAAGACAACTATTGCTTCGTCATTGATAAAATAAATACAGATAGGGTAAAATACAGATAAATTAAAAGATCTCTTGTCGCGTTTTAAATAACTTAGGAATATATTTATGACTCGACGCTCTAGAGAAAAAGCCTTAAATCTCTTTGTGAACTCAAAGTTAATGATTCTAAAATATAATGAAAGGAATGATTGGATAATGTATATTTATGTCAGTTTTACGTGCATTTACCCCGTCACCGGGTTACATCTGGGCGGGGCTTGGACATCATCAGGAAATATCACTGAGTTTTTTTTTTTTTATTTCAATGGGAAGGTTGTTGAAAAACTTTATTCCTAAATAGACATAATTGTTTTGCATTAGTTTGGTATTAAATTTTGGTGTTTTGATGTTGTCTTCATATCTTTTTGATTGGTGAGTTTCAAATTTCTTGATGATATTATCTTTGTAAATTTGGATAATTGCATTTTTCTTGAAGATATTCTCAACTCGAGGCACCGTGAAATCTGCGAAAAGCGTTTCTGTTGGATAAGTGGAGGGTTTCTTTAGGATTACTTTAATGATTAGTTTCTGGATCACTTTGACAGGGGTTAGAATATTGTTGTATGACCCCCCCCATCCAATTATTCCATATTGAATTAAAGACTGGATTAGTGCATAGTATACTCTTTTTAGATTGTTGAGTTTTAAAATATTTCTTAATCTTATGAATATATATATACACTTTCTGATACGTTTAACCAATTCACAGATATGGCTCTTCCACTTCATATGTTGTTCTATTATCACTCCGAGATATTTAATTTCTGGTACTGATTTCAATGTTGAACAGCCTTGGATACATGTGATTTTATTACATTTGTAATTGTGGATAATTATTTTAGTGTCGGGGAGTGTTTTTAGTTTGTTGATTGAGAAGTGTATGTAGTATGTTTTGTTAGTGTTCAATGAGAGAAGATTTGTGTCAAACCAATGTTTTAAGATGTTCATGATATTATTTACTTGTTCGTTTACTCTATTCCAGTCGATCCCATTCACTATGATAGCTGTGTCATCGGCATATGATATTATGTCTGCGTTAAGTGGTAGTTTAAAGATATCGTTGACATATATTATAAATAGTAGGGGGCCTAGGACTGTGCCTTGAGGAATCCCAAAATTACTTGTTAGTGGTAGACTTAGGGAGTTGTTTATCTTGACTACTTGGTGTCGTTCAAATAAATAGCTTTTTATCCATTTTAGAGCTTTATCGTTTATCCCAACACAGTTTAATTTTTTAATAAGTTTATCATGAGAAATACTATCGAAAGCTTTTTTAAGATCTATGAAGATTCCGAGGCATTTCAAAGATTTGTCTAATGTGTTCTGAATAATGTTCGATAATTTGGCAATCGCATCTTGGGTACTTCTAGTTTTCATAAATCCATATTGGTTATCGTGAATTAGGTTATTTTTGTTAATAAATTCGGTTAATCTTTTTTTGATAATTTTTTCAAAGATTTTGGCAATGTTTGAAATCAGCGATATTGGACGATAATTTGTCACTTCTTCTGGGTTGCCAGATTTATGAATTGGAGTGATGATGGTTTGTTTATATATCGTTGGGAATATTCCGCTTTGAAGACTAATGTTAATTAAATGCGTCAATGGTTTTGAAATATGTTTTTTGATAGCTTTTAGTGTTTCGACAGTAATTCCATCGAAACCTGGTGCCGATCTTCCCTTCATGCTTGAAATGATGTGTTCGATTTCCTGGGCTGAAGTAAGGGGAAACATGTCAATTTTGTTTATGATATTGACGTTAATGTTCTGTTCGTTATTAGACGGTATTTTTTGTATTTGATTTGCAAGATTTTTGCCTACATTTGCAAAAAAGTTGTTAAATATGTTAGCAGCAGCTGATGGATTTTCTTCGCATCGTATTTTGATATTATTATGTGTAATACTATGTATATCATTTTTTTTATGTTTTTTCTTATCTATAATTTCATTTACAACGTTCCAGACTTTTTTTGCATCGTTCTCCGTTGCTTCTAGTTTTCGCCGAAAATAGTTTTCTTTTGTGTTTTTTATTAAATACATTAGTTTGTTTTTGTATGCTTTTAGGTATTTTTTTAAGGTTTCGTTTGTAGGTTGTTGGATTAATTTTTTGTATATTGCTTCTTTGTGTCTGATTGATACAATTAATCCAAAAGTTATCCATGGTTTAACCGGTTTAAATTTTGATGATTGTTTTCTGGAATCAATAGAATGTGCAGTACTTACGTGCATTGATAATTTTTTTTCAAATAGTTCGAAGCATTCATTCGTATCATTACAATTAAAAATATCGTGCCATTTCTCTTTGTCTAGATTATGTACTAGGGCATTTATGTTGAGCGTTTTTCGTCGGCCGCTTTCATTCTCCGGAATTCGGGTAGTTAATGGTGAATATTTCTTTTCATAATTGTACGTAAAAATGCACCCGAAATGATCAGTGATTGTCGTTTGTATAACTGCAGATGCTATGTTTTTTATGTCTTGAATATTTGTAAAAACATGATCTATGCACGAAGGTCGTTGACCTGGAATAATTCTCGTAAATGAATTAATACATGATATATAATTTAATTCTGCCATCATATTAAGATAATTATCTTTATCATAAGACGAGTAATCATTTGCTATATTCAGGTTTATGTCTCCGATAACAATGGTTTTCTTATTTCTGTTCGCAAGAAGAATGCGTTTTAGTTCATCTACATATATCGGTAATATTGAGGCATGAGTTCTATATATAGCGAATATGCTGAAGGTATACTTTTGGTAACTGATTTCCATATTTAGGACGTTTACATTGTGCATGTGAATTTCTCTGTTAAAAGTCACGACATATTTATTTGAGACAAATATTGCGATTCCGCTGTTCTTGTTAATTCGGGTATTTGTTGCATAGTATGTATAACCCGGAATATTATAGTTTATATCGCTCGATGAGTGAGTCTCTGTTAATATTATGCAGTCCAGTCTGTTAAGTGATTTTATTGTTACCAGGAGTTCGTCTAAATGACGTTCGATGCTTCTTACATTCATATGAAATATGATTAAGCTAACTTCGGGATTCATCGCTAAAATGTTGTTTGTTTCGTTCACTGATGTATATATTCTTTCGTCTATTGACATGGTTTTATTTATAGCATTTATCACGAAATCATCCATATCGAAGAAATAATAATAATGAATGCATTAGTGGCCATGAATACATTTGTTTATTTGGGATAAGATTTTCTGGAGGACGGATTTTTTGAGAGCCTTTGTGTTTTTTTTTTATCACTAATAATAGTTGTGAAATTTCATTCATAATCTATTCTCTCTTTGGCAATTTGAAGCATTTTGTGTCTGTATGTGCAATTGATGCTATCAGCACGGTGGTCGTCCAGGATGTTCGCCCTGAATTTTTTATTGTTGCTGGAACAGTTGTAGCAGATTGGTTTATTGTTTCTCTCTGTGCATTTTTCTAGGGTATGGTCTTGTGCACAATGGGGGCAGGTAGGTGGCTGTGTTCTGTTAAGGCATCTTAGGGCAGTGTGTCCATATTTCAAGCAGTGGTAACACTGCGTCAGAGGGTTAAGGTCGTCAATTGGGACTCTTTGGTATTTTATGTTTATTTTTCCAAAGTTAAGAAGGATTTTTCTAATGGCTCCTGACGTTTGTATTAAGTAGTTTGATACATCTTGTTGGGACGTTCTTTGTTGGTCGAATTTTTTTAGTTTGATTTCTTTTATGAGTTTAAAATCATCTTTACAGTAACTTTGTAAACCCTCATTTTGCTGGGTTATGCCTAAAACAATTTCATCCTCTGTTAAATTTGATTGCAATCTTTTTACGATCATTATTGGTTTTCTCTTTTTTGTTTCTTCAGCGTTGATGTCTTCGCCGAATGTTCCATTTATTTTGGTGACCAATTTGTGTGCGTCTTCTTTTTTTAAACATGAGATTATGAGTTTTTGATCACCAATTTTTTTAAATTCAGTTACACCAACTTGCATTTTAGTTACATCTATGTTTTTTTCGATTCTTTTTCTCATTTCTTCAGCCTTCAAGTTTTTAGTTGTTGATATTATGATGGCGTGTTTTTGTGGAGTTTGTTTCTCGATTTTATTCATTGTTGTGGCTTGCGCATATGTTTTTATATTTTTTGTCACAAAACTTTCTAATTTCTCATTATAGTGTTCATTGTTTGTTATAATTTGCTCTTGTAGATTAATAATTTTTTTTTGTAGGATAAGATTTTCTACTTTAATTTGTTCTTCTAGTTTCTTTAAGTTGTTCTCCAAACTCAGTTTTATTCTTGAATCTTTAACAGATGTGATCTTCGCAATATCGCTCTTAATATCTTCGAGAATGTCATCCATGTTCTTTCTAATACCCGCCCGCCCGGGCGAGGTACTTTAGGTACGAAGTGTAGAACAATACTCGATACTCGAGGCAGTGCACTATAACGAAACTATACGACCACACTGTTGTAGCACTGGAGTTGATTCAGATATATAAAATTTTATATTATTATACACGTGTGCAGATAATTTTGATAATGATTTGAATGCGACACGGCCCAGAAAGGCTTGCCCCGGGCGTTTAAGCGATGACCGGCCTGTGTGAAGTTAAAACCAAGAAGCCTCGGAGAGGCGCCCGCAGCCCTTTGCTGCCCGCTTCCCCCCTACCCCACCGAATTCTTGGCCAATCCAAAGCGTCTAGCCGATGTTGCAAACTTTTGACAACTAATATTAAATATTTAGTACCTGGCGACGGAAAAAGTCTTAACCTAAGCCAAATGACACGAGTACCAAAGCTGGAAGTTAAAATTCAAGAAAGTATTTCATGACACAACCTAAGCCAATGTTTCATAAAATTAGAATCCATAGAAAGGGGCACAAAATCATTAGGTAGTAATAAATCTGCTGGACCGGATGGCATTCCTCACATATTTTAAATAACTCGCATTGATAGTTTGAGATAACCCTTACATAAACTTTTTAACTAATCCTTAGCATCTGGCTGTTTTCCGGCTCTGTGGAAAAGGAGCTATTTAACGCCTATTCATAAAAAGCCGAAAAAAGCGATATACCAAACTACAGACCTATTTGTATTATGTCTGCTTTATCCAAACTTTTCGAGTCATTAGTATTAGATACCATTGTAAAACCTATCAACAATATTATTGTTCCTAACCAACGTGGCTTTATCAGAGATCGATCTACTTTAAGTAATTTAACTATTTATAATAATAACATATCCGAATCCCTTAGTCTGAAACAACAAGTGTATTCTATATACACCGATTTCAGTAAAGCATTTGATAAGGTTCGACGTCACATTTTTATATCCAAACTTCGACTGTTGGACATCAAAGGTAGTTTATTGACATGGATTATCAGTAACCTCAGTAATAGAGTGCTTAGTGTCAGGATTAATTTTATAGAATCCTATCTATTCGAGGCCACAAGTGGTGTCCCGCAAGGGTCCCACCTCGGCCCAATATTTTTCTTAATATTCATTAATAACACTGTAAACATATTTAAAGATGTGCAAGTCCTACTTTTGGCAGATGATCTAAAATTGTATAAAAGATTACGAAATATATATGATTGCCTAATTTTACAAGCTAATTTAGATGCATTTTTAAACGGTGCGAACAAAATACGTTATTTTGAACATCGGGAAATATCAAGTAATACGATTTTCCAGAATTCATTCTCATATCTCAATGAATATAATTTAAATAATGTTAAATTAACACCAGTATCACAAATTCACGACTAAGGAGTCATATTCGATTCAAACTTAACATTTACAGCACATACAGATGATATAACTAATAAGGCTTTCGAGATCATGTATGTCATAGCTAACATTAAATAATTATTTGACCGTGTTGCAAGTTATTATGTTATTGCTGTGAATCCTTTCCATTTACATGCTTGTCATTTGACTTACTATTGTGTTCACTCTGGGTTGTAGGTATGTACATATTATTATTATTGCTGTTGTGGAGTGAGAATAGATTTCTGACTCTGACTACTTTATGTATTGAAATTTAGTAAGCAGATTATTAGTTTATATTATAGTTTATATTGTGTTTTAATATTTTTTTTTTTACAATTTTCAAGGATATAATTTTGTTAATTTCTTACGGGTACAGGACCCTTACTTTTTTTTTACTTTTTAATTATAATTTTAATTACTTATGTGAAATCTGTTGTAATATCTGTGGATATTATGTGTATTATTAATGTTATTATTATAAGTGTAAAATATGTGTTGATTTTCCTCAAAAAAAAAGATTCTTGGCTTTTTTGTAGAACCCTAACTGATTTTAAGTCCTTGGATTGCATGAAAGCACTCTACATTTCATTAGTTAGAAGTCAAGTGAAATATAATTCACCTATTTGGTCCCCTTTCCATAAAGAACTCTCTAACAAAATAGAATGGGATCAATACAAATTTCTTAGGTACTTAAATTTCAAGCTCAAAATTCCAATAGAAAACATTAATTATGATTTTGATGAATCGACTTAATTTAATTAAGCTGTCTGACGGAAGAATCATTTCGGACCTAATTTTATTATACACAGTCATGAACAATCTGACTGACCGCCCTGCCATCGTTGCTACTATTAAACTCCATTTATCGACAAGGAATACTAGACAAAATATAACATTATTTTGCAACACATACACAACCAACTTTCAATCACATTCACTTCACAATAGGATGCATGATTTAGGCAACAAGTTTGGTGGTATTGTAGATATATTTGCTGATTCCCTTTGCAATCTAAAATGCAATTTAAACCAACACTTTGTGAAATCCTACAAATTATTGTAATGTGGGTATAATATATTTAACGATTTGATGTGTTATTGTAATGTTTTATATTATAATATTTTGTTCTATGTTATTTTCAAATATTATATTGTTTAAAATATTTCACGGTTTTACGCTATATTCTTCAAAAACTACTTGTATATTCTTAAAATTTTTCACTTTTATAACTTTTGGTGTAAATTCTATGTATGTGTAATCCTCGATAACTTAAATTTTATTTTATAATCTATGTAAAAGTCCCTATGGGCGTATAACAACAATAAATAAATAAATTATTATTAAAGTATTGCTTACTTTTAACATGTCCACCTAGAATCAGCTTATTGATGACCACGATTCCTCTTTTATTCTCAAACTTCATCGTCTCTCCAATTAGACTGATAACGAGCAGCCCCAAGGCATAGTGGAGAAACCAAAGCAATCCTGCCACTGCATAAATAGCGTGCTAAAAATATATACACGAATATATTAATCATATTTAAAGTTGTTGTTCTTTCTAAAACTTCACATATAGAAGCAACGTACTTAATTCGCTGCATAATCCACTTGATTCAGGAGTGTGAGCCCGTTCCCACCGAGCAAGTAGTTTAGTCGAATAGCAATTATATTAGTAAGGCTGAATTTAGTCTCACGCTCACCGTCAGTGTGGCTCGTTTCAGTATCGTACTGACCGCCATAAATATACCAAACCACCCACCTGACCGCCTTACTGTACAGACGAAAACCAAAATGCGGAGTGTATTAGTTATTGTTGCTTTGTACTACCTATCCCAAACCAATAAAAACGATTCGCCATGACTGTACACGCTGACGACGTCCGCTCCGCTCGACACTAGAACGCTCACTGAAAGCAGAGGCGGTCGTGCGATCGTCAGCGCCGACAGCTACGCGGCGCCGATGCGTGACGCGTACGGCCGCGTAGCCATCAGCGCTGACCACTTTGCGCGCTGATAGCTACGCGTCATTCAAAAACGCTTCCCAGAAGTTCATATATCTCGACCATCAGCGCCGACGGTGCGCGTGCGGTCGGCGTATTTCGTTCTATTATTTCGGGCGAGTAGCGCCCTTTAACATGCACCCTGCACTGACATGCGCCAATCCATCAGAAATGAGTTCATTAGTAGAAAGAGACACAGATATTGGAAATCAAAAACTTACAAATTAAAATGGTGTTTTAAAAATTAAACTTCACAACAATAAATATATTTAATGAAATGAAGACAGTATAAGCGAAACCCAATCGGCCCGGAAAGCGTGAGGTCCTTGGTTCGAGTCCCAGAGGTGCCAATATCTTTTTTTTTGTCTTCAGATGTTCAACTGATTTTCGCTTTTATTGTCTTCATTTAATTAAATATTACAATTTGAGGTTTTACTCATAAAGTTAAAAATAATAAAATTCTTTCATGGCACTTATTCCAACATTGCATTATTTTATCACCTTCTTATCAAATTTATAATGGATGGTAAGTACATTGTATTTCTGCGAACCGTGTGAAACGGGAACCTCATTTTTAATTCACTTATTTAATAATATTCAATAATTAACTTACAAATTAATTAAGGCAGAGGCGAAAAAAAATAGTAATTTGTTAATTGTTGAAAGATTCCCATGATACGTACCTATGTACATAAAAATATTACAAACAGATTGTCTGTTAAATTAAAGGCTTCACCGCATTTGAACAATGCCTTCAGATGGCGAAATTCTAGCTATCACGAGTAATAATAATTACTCAATACTGTTGAGAAATAAACCCTTTTTTATTAAAATTATCATAATTATACATAACCTCGAAAGTACAATAAAATACTCACATCTTGTGTTTCCCCCACGTCATAATAATTTCGCAAATTTATGATCCCATTTGCTGCTTGTAGAAGTGACAAAAACGCTGTTACAATGGCGAATAAAATCTGAAACATGACAAATTAATAAAGCAACCTACGTTAATTTTAACATAATGTTACACATTATTTAGATGGTAAATAACACTGTCAGTGTTTTTTTGAAAGAAAATCCATTAAATGAAAAAAAAATCAATCCATAATAACATTTTTTTACGGTAATACATCCATTTTTATTATTAAACGACTTCAAAAAGGAGGAGGTTCTCAATTCGACTGTATTTTTTTTTTTTTTTTTTTTTTTTTTTTTTTTTATGTTTGTTACGCCAGAACTTTTGACTGGGTGAACCGATATTGATGATTCTTTTTTTATTTGAAAGCTGATGCTTCCCGTGTGGTCCCATTTTAATTTGGTCCAGTTCTGACAATAGCATCCATGAGAAAACCATATAAGTCTTAAATTTGCATAAGTATGTGCGCGACAAATGGACGAATAACTCAATATCACGCCAACCGATTTCGATGATTCTTTTTTTATTGGAAAGGGTGTACTTCAAGGGTAATTTAATGAGAGTTTGGTTAGGTTCTGATTATCGGATCCATGACAAATTAACGAAACTCGGCCGAATCTCTTAATTTGACCTTAACGTCGCTTTGGTCAAATTATGTCTGTCTCATATGAGCAGTACGTTTAGTAGGTTTACCCATATTCAGACAAATTAGTTGGTGTACTTCAGATTCACAAAAAATCAAAAAATAAACAAAAATTTTAACAAAACAAAAAACGACTTCAAAAAATGCACTAAAAAGTAAAAAAATAATTTCGTATTCTTCTACAACTTATAATCAACTTACTTTTTCTAATCATCAATATGTAGGTACGATTGTTATTTTTGGAGTCGGTGTCAGCAAAGGTACCCGGCCCGGCGGGTTCACTTGACAGCTCCCCGCGCCGCCGCGGCTCCGCTTTCGCCTCGTCAAGTCGCTTGTGCGATACAAGCACACCTCACCTATAACTATGTATGTAGTTACAAACCTACCTTGACTGACACCGATTCCAAAAGTAACAATCGTACCTACATATTGATGATTAGAAAAAGTAAGTTGATTATAAGTTGTAGAAGAATACGAAATTATTTTTTTACTTTTTAGTGCATTTTTTGAAGTCGTTTTTTGTTTTGTTAAAATTTTTGTATTGTGAAACAGTTTAGATTTTCTGCCACGGTTTTACACATCCAACGGCACGACCTAATTGCGCCATAATTTCGTCCAACAGGGAAATTCGTGTACGTGAAGGTGTGTGTGCGTGAGTTCCACCAAAGTTAACAAAAGGCGTTGTCATCGACAACGAGTCTGTCTGCCGAATTTCAGCTGAATCGGATGCCGAGTAGAGTGTTAATTTCCACTTCCAAGATTTATATTTTTTCACAAAAACAAAGTCGAAATTCAAATATTTAGAAGTATTTAAAAATGAATAAATTCAGTTCAACTAAGGACTATTAATACTTGTATATATATGTTAAAATGCCAACTACTTTACCTGAAGTCCGTAAAATGAATTAATAATGTCTACATTGTCTGCAAGTTTATCGTAGATCATCACAAGCCTCGGTTCTCCGGCATCGAAATCCAAAGAATCTTTGCATTTACTCATCAATTTGTTCATTTTGTTCCAACAACTGTTGTATACCAAATTGTTAGGAGAAAAGTCAATGCTATTAGTTATGCACAATTTTTTATGGCAGCAAGCCAATTGAGATACTAGAGCCCGCATTCGAAAGGTAACCATCCAAATGCACAAGACGTATTGGAAAATAAAAACATCCATTATAGCCAATGCGATGTACAAAGCGACATAATGAATTTGTGAATAACTGTTCGTGGCGAAAAGATCAAATAAAATTGCAAAACTGAAGTAAGAAATTACTAATAAGGTTACAATGGTAAACAGTTTGCGTATTGTTCTATACCACTCCGGTGGAAAACCTAACAATTTATCGATGCTTTCCACATTTTCTAAGTATTTTACAGCAAGTCGCGAGTTACAAAATACCGGACAGGAAATCGCAAAATTTACTGAGAAGATTGAAAAAAAATACGAAATATTATCGAAGAAAGTCAATTTTAATGACATCGATTCAGTGTCAACGCCAATTTTTCCGGCCATCAGATACATGAAAAAAACATTTAAAATGCATAGTATTAACATCGAATATGCTTTACTGACAGCTGATTTTGCTGACACTTTGTTACTTTTGTATGAATAATTCTGGATGCCAAAAAATAAGAAGAAGTAATTTAACGGCTTAAGGGCATAATGTATGTTTAAATTATCATGTATCTTTAGCTTGTTCATCTTTGTGTAACTGCATCTAGTTGTTGCCATCCATTAAGTAAGATTTAAATCTGTTTGTTCGAACAAAACGTTAGAATACTGTTCTATGAACAAGCCAGTAAAACACTTTTACAGTACGGACTATGTACATAATAGATTAGAGTCATTTGAATAATTTTACATCTAAAGAAGATTGTACATTCATATTTTGCTGTGTTAATAAATCGATCCTTAATGATATTAACATCCCTTAATGGATGTTTGTTTTTTTCTATGACAAAATACAAATAATATGATTAATGAAAACTTGAAACATGCATAAATGAATTACAGGTAATACAAAACAAGGTAATCAAAAAAATATTTTACAAAATAAATAATAAACATTATTTTTTTGAAGTAAAACTTCTTTACGCACGCTTGACTTGGGGAGTAAGCTGGTGAAGGCGTGACGAGAGCGTTACGAAAAGTGTGATTGGGCAAGGCGAACGGTCGGGCCTTTACGCACGCTTGACTTGGAGAGAAAGCTGGTGAATGCGTGACGAGAGCGTTATGAAAAGTGTGATTGGGCGAGGCGAACGGAAATTGAGAGGGAAATATAAGTTGGTGAACTTTTACTTCTAATCTGTCGTGTGGTCTAAAGTACACTCGTTTTTTTTATTCTTAACAATATGAGTAAAACTTCTAATTGTAATATTTAATTAAAATGAAGACCATTTTAGCGAAACATAATCGAAAATCTGGAGACAGAAAAAGAAAAAGATATTGGCACCTCTGGGACTCAAACCTAATGAAGATAATGTTGGTTGTTCTTCGTCGAGGTATGATACAGTTAAAATGACTGAATTGGATGTAGACACCTTAAATACCTCAGTTGGTAGAGCTGTTGCCATGAAAGCAGAAGGTCCCAGGTTTGAGTCCCAGACGTGCAAATATCTTTTTTCTGTCTCCAGATTTTTGATTGAGTTTCGCTAATATTGTCTTCATTTTAATTAAATAATATACTCTTTCATGCAAGCACAGAATTCATTAAAACATCCCAAGTACACAAACAATTTACACGACAACACGGTAACATACATTTAAGCACCATCCACATCCAACTAAGGTAAGAAATCCATTGGTTATGAAGAGGGCAACTTATATAATTGCCTTCCAAACCATATTAAGAATGAAAAAAAGGATAGATAAATTTAAAAAAAAAATCGCTTTTATTCTTAATAAACAAAATAATGAAATAGAATAAAACTGTATTGTAATGTAATATAAAATGTATGTAGTTTAGTTTAATGTACTTAGATATTTATAGTTAAATAAGTGAAATGTAATTTTCGTATGGTGATAATCTAATAGATAACAGAAATTTTCTGGGTCTTGGCGGTGGATGCATCTGTCCGAGAGACTGGTTAAGGCAGGACTTTTGTCCTCTCTCTCGGAATATCATCTTGCACTGCAGTGGGAGGGATGGATTCACACGTCCGTCACTCCTGGAGACACTGACCCCTACATTCCTGTCCACCCCTCATGCTTTTTTCCTTCCCAGAACTTTATTTCCTTCCTTTCTTCAAAAGACTCTACACACAGCTACCCCAAAGATGACATAAGCTCCGAGGGAAATTATTTCCTTCAGGGCCTCCTGTGTGTAGTAAATACTTAAAAAAAAATACAGCACACAAAATTTTGCGTGTGGGTTTTCGTTTCACTACAACGAAGCTATTCGTATGTACGATGATTTAAAGATAGACATTTTGAATCGTTGTGTGACGTCACGATACGCTTAGACAAAGCGACATATTTGTTAAAAAAATCAAAAATTTGTGTGCCCTAATTATTGAAATATAATATATTTTGCTCTAAATATCTATAAAGGTATACCAGTCCCAGGGAGAGATCGTAAGCACGCCATTGACGACCGTCCTAAAGCCGTTCATAAAAATCCTCCTTCTCATACATCGTGTATGAATACGAAAAAGACAGAAGATACTATAATGTCGAATGTCTTTAATCATATTACTATAGATTTTTCACAAACGTATGGTTCTTTCAAATCATAGAATTATTATGATACTAGCCTCCTCCACCTCCCCCCCCTCAACCCCCCCTCTCACCACCCTCCCTCCCTCCTCCCCCCCCTCCCCTCACCCCCAAACCCCCCCCCCCTCCTCCCTTCCCGCTCCCCCATCTCTCCCTCCCTCCCGCTATCCATTCATTCAGTTTTCAAACTTCGCGTGCCACCAATAGCAATTTTTTTATACAAAATTTCATAATACCATAGCTCACCGGAAGTTTTATAAAAACCTTGTCCTGACAATAACGAACACACAAAAAAAATAATTATCCAATTTGGTGCAGTCCTTCGAAAGTTATGCGCTTAGCAACACGTTCAGCGATTCATTTTTATATATAAGATTGCCAGTTCTGAAAACAAGCAAAAAACAGGAAATGCATTTCAAGAAATGCTCACCATTGTAATAAAATTCGCACAGGTTAGGGTAAACAATTAACAGTAATTACATTCTTATTCGTTAATAATTTTTCCGCCCAAATTATATGATTTCATCGTTATTAAGTATAAAATTTTCTGTCAGGGACGACTTATTTAAAGATATCTTCGAATTCAAATTCCACGTAATAAAATTGTAAGGAGACCATCCAAATTTGAATATTGAAATTTTTTGAACACTTCAAAAAAATATGCCTACCATGTTTTATCTTTGTGAAAAGTTTTTTAACATTTTTTTCGTTTATGCTATATGTATGTTGCGGCGGGAGTTTATTGCAGACTGAATAAGATTGGCGGGTAGGCAAATAGGGATAGGTAGGAAAAGGAACTTGCAACAATATTAATACCAATCTCAAGCAGTGACAGTATGTATACATGCTATGCAGGTATGTGTATGTGTAGGTATATGTATGGGCGTAACCAATGACATCATTCCACTTCTGCCTGGTTTTACTTTACAAATAATACTCTACATCCTACAAATATACAAGCAATTGTAATAACATTCCTTACCATTCATTACTATCAATTACAAGTTCTTGCTGTCCTTTATAATAAATCCAAAATTTTATTGGGAATGATGTATTATAATGGCTTGATGTTAATAAAGCTAGTGGGCCTGACGGAATACCTGCCCTGGTACTGCAGAAGTGCGCTGCAGAAATAGCTCCAATTTTGACGAAGCTCTTTAAATTGTCCCTGAAGACTGGCTCTGTGCCCTCTGGTTGGAAAAAAGCGGTTATCCATCCTATTCCAAAGAAGGGTGACCGCTCCAACCCGGCCAACTACCGCCCCATAGCGATCACATCAGTTCTGTCTAAGGTGATGGAACGTGTGATCAACGACAAACTGCTCACATACCTCGAGAAGAACAAAATTATTAACGACCGTCAATACGGATTCCGGCGGAACCGCTCGTGCGGTGATCTTCTCGCGTATGTGACGCATGTTTGGGGGCGATGCCTGGAACGTTTCGGTGAGACCCAAACGGTTGCACTGGACATCTCCAAGGCCTTTGACCGGGTTTGGCACCGAGGACTTGTCAACAAACTGCATTCTTACGGACTTCCCGCATCCTTGTGTATGTGGATTGCCGACTTCTTGAGGGAGAGGTCGATTCAGACGGTAGTCGATGGTTTCACTTCTTCCTCACACTCGATAAATGCTGGCGTCCCGCAGGGATCGGTTCTGTCTCCGACTTTGTTTTTGTTGCACATCAACGACCTTTTGTCATGTGCACCAATTCACTGTTACGCGGATGACAGTACAGTTCATGATAGCTTTTTGTTTGACAAGCCCCCAAAGGGCTCACAAACTCCAACAGCTCGTAGGGCTTTGAAGCAAAGAATGGACGGTTACCTCGAGAGTGTTTTCTCTTGGGGTAAAAATAATCTCGTTGAATTTAATGTTTCAAAGACCCAATCTTGTCTGATTACGTCTAAAAGGGATCGAAATGAAAATCTAGTCTCTTTCAACGGAAGCAATCTTCCGAACAGGCCCTCCATTGATATGCTTGGTGTAACCCTAAGTGACCAGCTCAGGTATGGGGGCTCCATCGAAGCCAGAGTAAAGTTAGCCTCCCAAAAACTGGGCGTACTGTACAGGGCCCGCAGATACTTTAATAGTACACAACTGCTAACCTTGTACAAATCACAAGTACGCCCCACGGTTGAATTTGGCAGCCATCTCTGGTCTGGAGCTCCAAAATACCTGAAAAATACCCTCGACTCTGTGCAGAAACGGGCGGTCCGTTTGATAGATTCTCCCATCTTAACAGACGGATTGCAATCTTTAGAGCACAGGCGTCGGGTGGGAATGCTATCCTTGTTCTACCGGTATTACAATGGAAGATGCTCTGAAGAACTAGCATCATTGATCCCTTCGGCACCGGTGCATAGTCGGGAAACACGCCAAACGCGTGCCCAACATTTGTACACGGTTGACATTTGTCACATGAGAACGGGTCGTTTCTTCGACTCGTTCTTGTGTTCAACAGCTCGGCTGTGGAATGATTTGCCGGCCTCTGTGTTTCCTCCTTCCTACAACATGGGTCTCTTCAAGACCAATGTTCATTCCTTCCTCTCCTCAAAAAGACTCTCCACACAGCATCCCAGATGACATAGGCCCTGAGGGAAATTATTTTCCTCAGGGCCTCCTGTGTGGAGTTAATGTAAAAAAAAAAAAAAAAAAAATAAACATTATTATTATCATTTTGTAATAATTAAAATGTAGAAAATGTAGTGTTACGCAAAATTATCAAAATTGGCAAATAATAGACTGTTTAAGTGTCTTATTGCATGTATTTTTAACTGTTGGCTTCTACTTAAATCTTACAGAGTTAGTGCATAATACAGACAAAGGGGGAACACGTATTTAAATGGTCGCTATAATGGTACAATATAGTGAATAAAACATGAATATCATAATAGTCCTTCACCGCGCAAAGGTTTCCAACACTGAGTACCATAAATTGTCATATTTTTACATATTCTGTTAACGTTGCTGCAAACATGTCTGAAAAGACAATCTTTTCATTTTTATTTTATTTATTTATTTATTTATTTACGCCCTTTTTCGGGGCTTTTACAGATGAAATTTATAAATAAAATTTACATATAAAATTTATACTGTGATTAAATAAAATATAGATACCATATATTTCTATTACAATGAAATATAATAGATATATATTTCTTTGACAAAGAAATATAAAGTATTTATTGTACATAACAGAATTGCCTCAGTAACAGTACTTTGTATTTGTTTAAAGATAATTGGAGTCCACTGACTTGGTATAATTATTTCCCTCCATTAGTATTCTGGGCAAAGAGAAATACATATGGTAGATAGTTCCAGAATTTCTGCACTGAAATAAATCCTTACTTCTAGTATTACGTAGTGGAATCCTGAAGCTTATCAATTAAAGCAATACCGGACTTTCAACTAAATCATTTATAATTTTATAAAAAAATACTAAGTCAGTGAAAATTCTTCTGTCTGACAATTTGAACATATTCATGTCATTTAAAATAGTGTTATAGTTCTACATAATTGCTGGAATTTTAAAATTTAGAAAACGTAAGAGTTTGTTTTGTATTCTTTCAACAGCTTATTATAATAAGCATATTATAATATGGGTTCCAGACGGGAGAATTGTACTTGTAATTTGTTGACCTCTAACATATGCGAAATCGATGAACTTAAGAAATAATTGCAATTTATTTATTGATTATCTTTAATCTGAAAGAGGACAACCACGTAAATAGATATGGTAGCCACCAAACTGTAGAGAAGACTGTAGTCCACCGGGAAAATGCCACAAGCAGAAGCCTCAAATGGTCTGGACTTCATCAGGTTTCTCATCAGTATCAGACAACTGCAGCGCGGATCATCTAAAAAGTTAAACACCACATATTTTTAATGTCTAGTCAATAAGTCTACATGTTATTATATAAGGTAGGAAGTGTTCCCTACCTTATACATATCCTAAAGGTTCTTACGGAAAGAAAAATTAAAAAAATTGCGCAGAAAAAACTTAACGACTATTTTAACTTCGAACGTTTGACAGCGTTTGATAAATGTGAATTTAGCAGTCGGCGGTTTTCTGTTTTGTAACAAAAGAATTGTCTATGAATTTTTTAAATAGGTACCTATGTATGGTAACAAATTTTATTGATTTTTATTATAATGTAAAAAAATTAATATTTGTAATATAATTGAAAATTAAAAAAAAAATTGCACATGGTGGCACGCAAGCTGTTTGAAAACTAAATGCACTAGGACTGAATATATGGAACAAGTGAGGGGGGTTGGCGGGACGGAGGAGTGGAGGAGAGGAGAGGGAAGGCGGAAAAGGTGAAAGGGGAACGCGGGAGGGGAAGGGGACGCACGGGAAAGGACAGCAGGGAGAAACAATTTATTTATTTGAATATGGCATTGCAATGCATGCCGGGAACCAGCTAGTTATCAATAAATCAAAACCAAAATTTCCTCTGAAATCGAAAGGTACTTTACTTTTTTAAATACCAAATAGTTTATGTGACATATTTTTATTTTTATTAAGGACTTATGCAATTTATCGGTAGAAACGTTATTAAATCAATGACAATTCTTTTTTCAAATTTTCTTCAGGCAGATGAAAACCATAATTTACTGTTTATAAACGATATTGTTGATATATTTGATAAAGATGTAAACGTGTTGCTTTTTGCAGATGATTTGAAAATTTTTTAAATAATTAAAACCGCCGAAGATTGTATCTGTTTACAAAATAATTTAAACAAGTTAATTAATTGGTGTTCTCTTAACAAACTTTTTCTGAACATAAATAAGTGTCATTCAATAAGATTTTACAGAATAAGTCAACCAATAATTCATCCGTATGTTCTTAACAACTCTACCCTTACCTCTGTCGAAGAAATTAATGACCTGGGCATAATTTTCGACTCGAAATTAAACTTTATATCCCATATAAACACAATCACTAATAAAGGAATAAAAATGCTTGGCTTCATTCTTCGAAATTCCAGAGGTTTTAGGAATATTTCTACATTAAAAATTTTGTATACATCCTTAGTACGTAGTCAAGTCGAATATAACTCCTCGATCTGGTCCCCCCATTTTAAATTACATTCAGATACAATCGAAAAAATTCAACACAAATTCCTAAGATATATAAATTTTAAACTCGGTATTCCCATTGAAAACATAAATTATAATTACTTAATGAAATAATTAAATATATTAAAACTCAGATTGAAGAATTATATCCGACTTAATATTTATGTTCAAAATTGTAAATGGTAGAATAGACAGTCCTGATTTAACTAAGCTCATCGAATTTCATATAACCACTAGAGCAACTCGCTCCAAAATCTTGTTTCATTGTAACAACAACAGGACTGAGTACACGAAACACTCGCTTTTACCTAGATTACATGAAGTTAGTAATAGATACGCAGATGTGGCGGATCCATTTAACTGCACGGAAGCTAGGTACAAGAAGGCTATTCTGTCACATATTTTCAATCAATATTAATTTTATTTATACTATAGTATTGAATGTAATTGTAGCTCTTTGTGTCATTTCTTAATCAAGCGCCACAATTAATTTATGACTCTTTTTTTAATTATTTCTTAAGTATCTACAACAAATATTTTGTGACATGTAATATGTATTTATGGTATATTTATACCGTTAATAAATAAATAATAAGGAACTCCAGTCCAAATTTTTTTTAATGAATAATGACCTATTCATAACTGCATATTTATTTTTATTTTTAGAGTTAGTTTTAATAGTTAAAATAAATGTCAAAAGTTTAATTTTTCAAGATCCCCCGTTAACCACCGTACGTGTAGTGAATCGTGTGACGTCATCACTCCCGAAAAATGACTATAAGATCGGGCAATCAGCTGTTCAACTGGCGCCATTTTGAAATTCAGAGTTCGAAGTATTCTCCCTAGAGGAGCATACTATTTTTTTTGTGCAGTAGTTTTTCAATATTTTAAATAATACAGATAAACTAATAAGAGATTACTTTATTTTTGAAACTGAATTATTTAGGCCTAAATAATGTTTCAATAAACACAACAACTAAATCTCTATAAACAGTATGTAAATAAACGAATAAGATAAAACGTTGTTAATATGATGGCTTGTGTCATACCTATATTCCCATACAATGACTTTACGGTATTCAGTGACATCACCATTAAAGATTTCAATTATACCAACTTGACGGCGTGTTTCTATGACCCAATTAAAAATGGACATTTTAATATCTTTTTAAAAACTCAGCGTTTAATTTTATTAAATAAAACTTATATATTCAGAATTGGCGTTTATTGTTTTATATGAACATATTTTTTTAAAGCCATAATATTTTTCACTGGAGTTCCTTATTTTGAAAAATGCGATTAAGAAAGTTCAAATAAACACGAAGATTTCACATATGAAAATAGGATCTTTACTGAATCATTAAAAAAAACATCATTTAGAACTGTAAACGGAACATTCATACAAATTAACAAAGAGTTGAAAAGCAAAATGGTCGAATTAAAACAGGACTTGGCTACCCTTAATAAATTAACTATTTCACGCAATAAATAAGTGTGACAAACCTCTCACTTCTCTGCTGATAATGAGCTTGTCGATGACAACGGTTCCTCTGTTATTTTCATACTTCATTGACTCCACAAGTAAAATTAAGATAAACAGCACAAGGGTGAAGTGGATACACCAATTCATTCCGGCCAGAGTAGCAACGGTTTGCTAAAAAATAAAACAAAATATCCAGTCTGAAAATGTCCGAAACCGGTCCTGGTGAAAATAAATAGGTGGAACAAAGTGCAAAAGTTTTTTAATTTCAATTCTAATGCAAAATATATTATGAATTAAACAGTGTAACGGGACGTTCCTAGGGATGCAACGATATATCGGAAAACCGATAAATATCGATATATCGACCCATAAAAATATCGATATTTATCGATATCGACTATACGCCAATATCGATATATCTATATAGAAAACTCAATATATCGTACCGAAATATCGGTACCATAAATCTTTGGCTAACAAGCAAATAAAAAAAAAAATACGATGACGACGAGCTTACGTTATATCTTTCTGCTCCTGTAAATACGTATACTCCAATAAAAGTAAACATTCTTGAAACACGGCAAGAGATGCAAGGTGTATATCCCAAACTTTTCAAAGTGGCAATGAGTCATCTACCAATTGTGGCAATAAGTGTTTCTGCTGAACATATTTTTTCAAAGACAGGAACCACAATAGCTCAAAGCAGAAACCGGCAACAAAGAAGGAGACTATTAAAAGTTACTATTTTTAAGTTCGATAGCTGGTACAAAATACTGGAATTAATTTTTAAAAAATAAATTTAAGGAAAAAAATCACATTTTATAAACCCATACAAATTTTGTGATTATTCACATAAGTAAGTATAAAAAATATATACTTACATAATCGATAGACGTTTGATATAACTAAAACTACAATAGAATTCTACAATCTTTCAAAAAAATAAGAAATATCGATATATCGGCCTACTAGACCGATATATCAATATCGACTTAATTCGATATATATCGATATCTACATATTGATATTTTTAAAAACCTTGCATCCCTAAACGTTCCCGAAAGACAACTTTGCAAGAACTTTAGGCCAGTCCCTCTCTACCATATGGTATTTAAGCACCAAATTGAACATTAAGATATGGTACGTTGGGAGGGAAGAGGTTTAATGGATTGGCCAAAAGACCTTAAACAATTTGTATAATTTTACATTGGGTTTAAAATACGACAAAATGTATATGTCGCAGACAAATCGTAAAATCAGGCCGATTAAGATGCGCCCGATCTGCCGCCAGGCACTTCACAAAGTAGCTAGGCGATTTTACGATCGGCCGCCGACATATATATGTCTTGGACAGCGAGTAGGTACCGCCGCCCCGGGAACCTTAATTAGATAACCAACACCTCTGCCACAGGTCACCCCATGTGGTTCGCTACGTTTGGTGATTTAGCAGGGGTGCCCGGGTTCATGGGGTGAGGTTTGTCTAGGTCTTGGAGGCGGATGACTAGGACACACTGAACCCCAGATTCCTACCAACTCTCCTCTCCTTCCTTTCCTTAAAAAAACCTCCACACAGCATCCCCAAAGATGACATAGGCCCTGAGGGAAATTATTTTCCTCAGACCTCCTGTGTGGAGCTCATGGAAAAAAAAAGTTCACATTACCTACTTAAGTTATTGAATTAATATTTAAATTTTTTAAATGTTTTCTACCATTATTTTAAAGTTGCGTACCAGATGAATTGTTCATCGTTGCAAACACTTCTCCAAAATCAATAAAATTTTAAAAAATCTATGTTTGAACATTCAAATTGCTTCTGTAATTTATATTTACATTTAAAAATTGTTTTAAAGAATTTCACTAAATTTATGGAATCAATTTATCCTAAGGTGTGCTCCACAATACAAGTGAACTCCTAGAGGACAGTATTAAATTCACGAGTAGTAAAAAAAACGTTCCTAAACCTAAAAAAACAACAAAAAAATAATCACAAGACATTTACAAAAAAATATATATTACTGAATTTTAAATTTTTCAAATAAATGAAGACAATATAAGCGAAACTCAATCGAAACTCTTGAAACAGAAAAATCAAAAGAACATATTGACACCTCTGGTCCTTCATTTATTTAAATATTACAATTTGAGGTTTTACTCATAAAGTTAAAATAAAAAAAAAAAATTAAAATTTTTCATTTTTTATTCTTAATTTCATCATTCACCACTCACACCTACAGCCACCTCTTCACACATTTTCAGTTCTCTGTTGAAAGCTGGTACATTATGATTGTTGTGGATAAAAGTATAAATTCACGTATTCAAAGCATTCAAGTCTACAACATACAAAAACTTTATGCAAAAAATATTTTATTTAAAATTAAAAAAACATATCAGAATACTCCACTGTCCAACATAGATACACAACAAGGGCAATAAACCAAAATATTCTAGCTAATGCGACAAAACTATACAACGCTCTGCCAACTCAAACAAAAAAATAACAGAAATAAATAAATTTAAAACAAAAGTAAAAATATGGTTGGGAGAACAAAGTGAAAATGAACTATCAAACATACTGAAGACCATGTAAAGACAACTGGATACTAAATACAAAAGTGAAAAAACTACAGGCAGCCTCAGAACAGGAAACCCTAGTGAGGAGGACTGTGAAAAAAAAATGATGTACTTTATAATACCTTAATATAATATAATTTATAAATACATTATGTACAAATTTTGCTATAGATACTAATAAAAAAATAAAAAACTTACGTATTCTGAGTGATATTCTTCATAATATCCCTCCATGTTTATGATGAGATTTGCTGACTGCACAATTTCGAAAAACGCCACTGCTATAGCAAATAAAATCTAAAAATGAATCAATAACATTACTTATTTTCAGAATTTAAAAAAATAATTTGAATGAAACATTGTGAATGTAAGTTACCTGAACCCCAAAAGAAGCATTAATAATGTCCACATTATCCGCAAGTTTGTCGTAGATCATCATAAATCTCTTTATTCTGTCATCAAAATTATGAACGACGTTGGAATTTGTCACCGATTCCTTCATTTTATTCCAACGATTGATATAAAATTTATTGTTAGGACAAAAGTCAACGGAGTCATCACTGGACATCAGAGGTTTATTGCAACAAAATAGTTGAAAAACCAGAGTTCTCATTCGAAATGTAATCAGCCAAATGCAAAATGCGTATTGAAAAATGAAAAAATCAACTATGAACAATATGATATACAAAGTTGCATAAACCGATGACTGTATATCATAAAAGGAGTATAGATCAAACATGATAACAAAAAAATCATATAAACCCAAAAACACGTTTATAAATATGCTATTTTTTCGCATAGTTCCGTAGCATTTTGGGGAAAGTTCGAGAAGATTGTCAATATATTCTATATTCTTCAGAAATTTGTACGCTAGTTGCTGATCACCAAAAACTGAATCAGATTGTAATAAAATTACAGTAAAAATTCCAAAAAAATATCCAATATTATCTGTGAAAGTGAATTTTAGCTTTGAAGTCTCGATTTCATTCCCAATTTTTATCCGTATCTGATATATGAACGAAAGAGTCATGGTGAACATAAATAATATCGAATAAACTTTACTGAGAAAGGTTTTCTTTATTACCGCGTTCCCTCTATATGAATAACTCCGAATACCAAAAAATAAGAAAGTATAATTAACTGATTTAAGGGCATTATAAATATCTAATTCAGCGGTTATGTTCCGATCCTCAATCATCTCTTTTGCGTGTTTAAAACAGGCTATTAATCCTGACACATCATCTGTGATTTTTCTTGAGAACCGAAGAACTTGACACTTTCGCGAGCAATGAGGTAGTTGAATACTTTGTAGGTTAGTAACAACCTACCAATTACTTTAGGTTTTCTAAGGACTATTTGATTTATTTACAAGGCGATGTTACTGATTTAACCATTAGTAATGAAAATAATCACTTCCATTTTGTTCAGAAATTTATCGTTTGACTGTGTTGATAAAATTACATCTTCGTTTACAAACCTACGACAATAAAAGAGAAGCAAAAAATTGAAAATTATAACACTGAAAGCGAAATATGACTCAACCATAGTATGAAAAGTATGAAAAATGCTGTTTAGAAATGTAGTTAGTTTGGGAAGTAATACATAAAACTTGACAGTGCTTGTTCTACCATTATGTCAATGGAAGGTAACGAACAATCAGCATCATGGATCTCTTCGGCGCTTGAGAATAGGAGAGAGACGCACCAATATTTGTGCACATATAGATGATTAAAAAAATTAAACGAGTTGTTCTGTGTTTATCTTTAATCTGATACAGTACAACTGTAATATTTGTACAAACAGATGATTAAAAAAATGAAAGGAATTGTTCAGTGTTTGTCTTTAATCTCATACAGTATAACTGTAATATTTGGACAAATAGATGATTAAAAAAATTAAATGAATTGTTCAGTGTTTGTCTTTAATTTGATAAAGTATAACAATATAAGTAGCAACTGTGGCTACCAGACTGAAGAACAGGGTGCAGTCCACTGGGAAGAGGCCGCACGCAGTGGCCACAAAAGGCCTGGACTTCATCAGGTTCTCCAACATAACAAGACGAGAGCTTTGGCGATCACCTTGAAATAAAAATAAATAAACATTTATTGACTTTTGACTTTTCTTAAATTTTTATCGTTTTCCAGATTCTCTTATAGCCATTTTAAAAATTCATTTGGAGTGACATCTATCGACTTGTTTTAGAACAACTTTTAATTACGGCGGAAATTCAAACCACTGCAAAAATGTATCGCATTTAAAAAAATACGTTTTGGAGAATCCATTCATTTTCACCACCGCAGAAATAAATCGATTTTTTTTTGTCGCTTCGGTGAAATCTTACAATTTAAAATTTTCGAAAATTCTTTCTTGAACAAATCGCCCCTGTTATGGCAATATACCGTATATATTTGGGTACCATTTTGGCTTTACTGGCGAGACGTAACCACGTTTTGTCGGGGATTTACCCTAGGCTCACATTTTAATTTATTTCATTCATATTTCCATGCACCATTTTTATTTCCATGCCTCACAAAGGATGCAAGTTATTTATATTTTACATTAATAAAGACAGTAAAAAAACTCAAGCCATTATTTATACTACCACACTGACAGAACATTACACAATAATTCTATCTATAACAAAAAAAATCTTATGTATACCAAAATACGAAATCACTCCTAACAAAGTCTGAAACAAATTGGGAAAACGTCAAAATGGAGTTAACGATGAATGACTGGACCGGCCTTCTGGAAAAAGATGATACTGATACTGCTTGGAGTAATTTTATAGAAATTATACAGCACAGTAGTCTATCAAACACCAAAACAACAGAAAAGGTATCTCATAAAAATATTCACATTAAACCATGGATTAGTCAGAATATAACGAACTCAAATCAGAAAAAGAGATGAACTGCACAGAAAAATAAAAATCAACCCCTATGATGTCCATACTCTACGATTCTACAAAAGATATAGTAATACATGAAAAAAAATGTAATTCGTTACGCTAAAGAAACATTCTATAAAAATAAAATTGATGAATGCAATAATGATTCCCGTAAACTCTGGCAGATCATAAATGAAATTACAAATACTAAATCCACGCATAACGACAAAACGATTAAAGAATTAAACATTGATGAGATTCCCACATCCTTTACAAAACACCCAGACAAACTTCTTGACTTTATAAATAACTACTTTTGCAATATTGGCTCTAACCTAGCAAATAAAATTAAACAAAATTCTACTACTGTCGAAAAAACAATGAGGATTGATGTTGTAAACTATGAAAACAGCCTCAATATAGTCAAGATAACAAGTGATGAAATAAGAAATATTATAGCCTCCTTAAACATAAATACCTCATCGGGAAATGAACTGATATCAAGCAAATCAATTAAATACCTACAAAATGAGTTAATCCAACCACTGACGACCTTGTAAATCTATCATTATCAAAAGGTGTTTTTTCCGCTTGTCTTAAAATTGCTACGATCATACCATTAACGTTCTAAAAATAAAAACGGTCCCAAAAATGATCCTCAAATTGTCGACCAATTAGCATTTTAACTCCTCTATCGAAAATATTGGAAAAAGTAATAAAAAAAAACAAGTGCTTACATTTTTGGATACTAATAAAATATTATCACCTACGCAGTATGGTTTTAGGAAAAACCTTGGTACGGGTGACGCCATAGCTAATGTAACAAATACAATTATTAGAAAACTGGATGAAGGCAAAAAATGCTTAGGAGTTTTCATTGATCTTCAAAAAGCTTTGGATACAATTGAATTTGAAATACTGTACTTAAAACTAAAAAAATTGGAATAACCGAAACAACCCTAAATCTACTTAGAAGTTACTTAAATGTAAGAGAACAAATTGTACAAATTAGTAAAAGAAAGAGCAAATCTCTACCAATTAAATTCGGGGTCCCCCAGGGAAGCGTATTAGAACCTATACTATTTCTGATTTATATAAATGACCTTATGAATTTTCCCATCAATGGAAACATAATGAGCTTTGCAGATGACACTGTTATTATATTCCACGAACAAGATTGGACAAGAACCTACAAGGAGGCGGAACATGGCCTGGCTGTACTTCAAAACTGGCTAAAAGTAAACTCCCTTACATTAAATGTTAATAAAACTAAATATCTAACTTTCTCCAAAAACAAACGAGGACAACCGATGAATGAGCTTACACTCAAATTACATGAATTCAAAATACTTTTGCACAATTTTCCTGCCCGTCTTTAACCCAAACAAAAAGTATTAAATATCTTGGGATTGAAATTGATGAAAAACTACAGTGGAATTCACACATTGATCTTACCTCAAAAAGCTAAAAAAAACTCATCTACTTCTTCAAAAAATTACGAAAAATCTTGTCAATGAGGGATCTAAAGAGAGTATATTATACTTTATGCCACTCTCGACTGGAATATGGAGTAATAGGATGGGGCGCAGCAGCATCTAATCACATAAAATAACTTAAGGCTAAAAAAAACAACAACAACAGTCAAGTGTGACAGTCATTATCATTCGCTCCTCAAAAGTTATAACATTTTGACAGTATACGTATCATATGCATATCATTAAACATTCCGAAACTCTTCAGTGAATTCATTTGAATGTAGGTGTCATATTTGCTCCGAAATATTAATAGTGCGTCATTCAAAAAATCTATTTTTACAAAAGCGAAAAGTGCAGTCCCGAGTTATCATTATTTCAGTGCTACCTACAAATACAGTGCCCTGCGTTACTGCTGTAGCTGAAAGACAATACTTACGTACTTACCTCTATACCAATCGACGCGCTTAACAACCCAGAGGCGGCCAACCTTTCTCAATATGCTTTGCTCCAAATGCGAACTAACTATTAGCGATGGTGTCACGTGCTTCTCCTGCAGTAAGCAGTTCCATTATGAATGCGGAGGAACAACAGAAACCACGTTTCGCAAAGCAAACAATGAAAAAAGAAGAACGTGGCGCTGCCCAACCTGCAAGACCTCACCTCAATCAACGGCTACTTCAAACAATTCCATAGAAGACGTGATGATTGAAATTAAAAAAATTTAATCTGAACTCGCCTCCCTAAAAACTCTTAACAATCAAGTGAAAGAAGACATGGCAGAAATAAAAAAATCCGTTGACTTTAACAATTCGAAGTTAGATGAATTCACAAAAAGATTCGAAGCAATTGAACAAACGTTGAGCAAAGTCGATCGACTGGAACAAGAAGTGTCTTCCCTACAATCAACAATAAAATCAATTCAAGATGATTCCAACAAAATGGACCAACGGATGAGATTGCAAAACACCGAGATTAAACTAAATGAAGAATTAGAAAGAAGAATCACCGAAATCGAGAGAGATCAAGAAAGGAGAAACAGAGAATCAAATAACACTTGTCTAGAATTTAGGGGTATCCCGGAATTTAAAGAAGAAACGACTCAATCCCTGAAGGACATCATCTTCAACGTCAGCAAGACAGTGAACTGCCAACTCAACACCAGCGACATAGAAAATATATATAGAGTCACTCCACGAAACAAAAATATTCCTCCAAACATGAAATCCAGGACAGTGATAATTCGTTTTAATTCAACGTCGTTAAAAGAACAACTACATAACGCTATAAAAACATACAACAGATCCTGTGAACAAAACATTGATAAACTGAATAATGTCGTAATAGGATTATCGGGTCCCCGCTCGCCAATCTATGTTAGTGAACTCCTGACTCCGCACGCCAAACGACTGTGGTATCTAACGCGACAGTTCGCAGCTGATTGTAATTGTAAGTACAAATACGTTTGGACAAAAGCCGGATTAATATTTATAAAAAAAGATGACAATTCACGACCAATCCTCATAGATTCCGAATTGGCTCTTTCTAAACTGTGACTATCTACTCATTCCCACGATATTAGCGCTCTCAACCGAACTGAAATGTCATTTCCTGAACATCAACATAGTGAAATACAAACAATTAATATGTCCCACGAACAACAAATATATTTCCTGTGTCCTTATTATATTATGATTTCTTATACTATAATCACTTTTATTATGATATTATGTAAACTTTTAATATTATATTATAAAATAATTATAAATCAGCATCAGAATAAATGTAAAGAATACTGGATATGTAAATCTCTAGACCGGCCGCGTTCCCCCGAATTCATGAAACGCTCTAATTCTAACCAAACTAAACTAAAAAATCTCCAAACCGATCATCTACCAAACATTACATCTTACAATTGGAAAAATTTTATATTAAAGATAGCAAAACCAAAAACTATTACATCTCAGTATAAAATTGTAATATCCATAGAAACTCTCAACTCAATTAATTTTAAATGGATGATTTCATAGCTAGCCAATTAGAAAATTTCTACAAAATCCATGAATACGAATGTGCAAGCACAGAGACTTGTAATGAATTTTTCCCACACAAATTTAACGGTTTATTCATATTACACCAAAATATTCGTAGTATTTTTCAAAATTTTGATGAATTTATTATTAAAATCAATAACCTAATATTACAACCAGACTGTATAATATTAACAGAGACATTTACAAATGATGAGTCACCAGCTTTTCAGCTTCCTAACTATACATACATCCCAACTAAAATAAATATTAATAAAAATAGTGGAATCGCAATATTTGTTCACACCAAATTCAGTATTGTCACGATTTTAGAACACCCAATATTACTGACTAACTGTATTCAAATAGAAATTAAACTCGATAAATATATTTATCACATAATTGCCATTTACAGAACACACGAATCAAATATTTCACATTTTATAACTCAAATGAAAAATATCTTACTACCGCTTAAAAATAAAACCTGTTTTATCGCGGGTGATTTTAATATTAACATTAACGAAAAATCAGAAAATATTTTCAAAAATGAGTTCCTAAATTGTATGACTGAATTAGATTTTAAATCATGCATAAACAAAAATACTAGAGAAATGCACGGACAAAAATCGTCTTGCTTAGATCATATTTGGGTAAACATAAAATTACAAAACCTATATAAAATCAAAACAATGGTTTGGCAAACGAATATTACTGACCACCACACTTGCTTATTATTGTATGATAGTGAAATAAAATCACAAATTAAGGCTCCAATTACTATTAAAAAAACCACAAATTTTGCCATTTTAGAGGAAAAATTGAAAGCAGAAACTTGGTGTACGATACTACAATCTAACGATGTCGAACAATGCTCAAATATGTTTGAAAAACAACTTATGGATCATATTGAAACCTCCACAACAGAGGTCTCATTATACACGAATTCAAAATTCAGACGTATAAAACCTTGGATCACTTGTGGCCTAATAAAATCTATTAGAGAAAAAGAGAGGCTATATAAAAATACAATTAAAAATCCACACGATGAAAATGCTAAGATAGTTCTCAAAAAATATAGAAATAAATTAACATCTTTAATTAAAAAAAGTAAAGACGACTACTTTAAAAAAATAATCTCTACTTCAGAAAACAATCTAAAAGTTATTTGGAAAACGGTAAATTATGCGATTGAAAATAAGAAAAAAAATAATTCTATAAAATATTTAAAACATGAAAATAATATCATAGATGTATCCAAAGACCCAAAACTAACAGCAAACATTTTTAATTCTTATTTGTCTAAAGTAGGAAATAATCTCGCTGAAAAAATCTCTAAATCTGTACACGCACCTAAACCTATAACAACTAATACACAAAAACAAAATACACTATCCACTTTAAAAAAAACTACTGAAACTGAAATACAACTTGTAATAGAAAGCATGAAAGACGGATCCTCTCCAGGTTTTGACCACATTTCTGTGAAAATTCTTAAAGAAATGAAAATGTATCTACTGAAACCACTAAACCACCTTATTAATCTCAGTCTGACTAAAGGCATATTCCCAACAAATTATAAAAAATCTATAATATCCCCTATCTTTAAAACCGGCGACCCGCAAAATGTTTCAAATTATCGACCGATATCACTAATATCGAATATAGCAAAAATATTTGAAAAGATTGTGAAGAAAAGGGTTGTTGATTTTCTAGAAAACAATAAAATATTACATTCCCATCAATTCGGATTCTTAAAAACAAAAAGCACACAAGATGCAATAGCAAATGTAACATCATTTATATACTCTGCACTTGATGAAGGAAATAAATGCGCAGGAATATTCATAGACCTAAGAAAAGCATTCGATAGTATCTCACACGCAAAGCTTATCAAAAAACTGAAATTAAATAACATCAATGATAAAGCCGTTCAATGGATAGAAAGTTATTTAAACAATCGTGCACAATTTGTTAAAATAAATGACCAAACTAGCGACCAAGAAACATCAAATTTTGGTATCCCACAGGGCACCGTGCTTGGACCAATACTGTTCATTTTGTATGTAAACGACATATTTATTCAACCATTGCATGGCCAAATTATCTCTTACGCCGATGATACAGTTCTTTTAATAAAAGAAAAAACTTGGGAAAAAATTAATCTAAAAGCTACAGAAGACATAAATAATCTAAAAATATGGTTTGACAATAACCTCTTGTCGTTAAATAGTGATAAAACATATGTCATTCCTTTCGAAATTAACACTAACATTGTACCTCCAAATCTTCAAATATTCTTACATAATCATTCTCTCGCACAACACGATACTAATCACTGCCAACAAAAATGTTCACTTCTGAAAATAGCGGATAAAATTACATATCTTGGAATAATCATAGATAAAAACCTAAAATGGAAAGATCACATCGGCCATACAATTAAAAGAGTTAGGAAGTTAATTCATATATTCTTACGGATAAGAAACTTCTTATCAACGAAAAATCTATACTCAATATACTACGCATTAGTACAGTCTATTCTTCAGTATGCCATTATCAGTTGGGGAGCAGCTTACAAAACTAGTCTGACCCCCATAGAAATTGTTCAAAAACTAATAATAAAAATTATACTAAAAAAACCTCTAGACTTCCCAACTGATCGCATATTCGAAGAATTCAAAGTTCCAACATTTAAAAACTTATTTATAAAAAATTCAATTGTACAAATTATAAAAGAAAAAGATAAATACGCATTCATAACTGAAAATCGTACTAGACTTAAACATGTATTTGTGTGCCCCAAATTAAACACTTCTTTTGCCCAACACCATTATACTCACCAAGGAAAATTATTTTTCAATAACCTACCAATAGAAATCAGAAGCATTAGGAACAAAGTTCAATTGTTGAACTCCATCAAAAAGTATTTTAGAGAATGTCACACTAAAAATCATACTTGTTTTTCTTCTTACTGAATACATATTATATGTTTGCATATTTTAGTTAACGGGTCTGATTGCCATGTGTCTGTATTAACTGCATCTACATATATATATATATATTGAAATACATGACTATAGTAAATAGTGATTGTACTTATATGAAATGTATTAACTGTATTAACTGCATTGTATTAACTGTACACGTGACTGTATTTGTACATAATATATGAAATGTCAACTCTTCTTCCATCCACAAGCTAAGGCTTTTAATGGAAGACCAGTAAAATTATAATATGTAGCAATTCTAAGATAAACAAATAATAAAAAAAAAAAAAAAAAAAAAAAGTAACTCAGAATTGCATCATAAAGACCATACTGAAGGTCCCCATAAGGACGTCAACAACAGAAATTTTTAAACAGTTTGATGTTCCAAGCATACAGAAAATCTACAAAAATTATTCAGAGGCAGACACCTCACATGCTCATAAAACTAGAGCCAAACAAACAGACATACTTAATATACCAAAGTGTAACTCTTCATTTGGACAAAGAAGTTCAGAATTTTTAGCAGTAAAGTTATATAACAAACTCCCACTTAGTACCAAACAAATTAAAACAAAAAATAGCTACATTAAGAACATTAAATGTTGGCTGAAGGAACTGTCGGAAAATGAACTTGCTTGTATACTTAAAACAACGTCATAGAAGTTTCTGGAAAACCTTATCCAAACAATGAAGTTAAACCATAGAAGTCGCTGAAAACTTATCCAAAGCATAGTCCCCCTCAGCACAGGATCTCCTAGTGAGGAGGACTACGAATATATTTTCTATTTTATATATGTTTCATATAAAAATGTTAAAAATAATAAATGTATAGTTACTAAATAAAAATAAAAAAAAAGTACGTTGCCATAATTTTTTTTAACGTACAACGCCTTTAAAAAATTGTAATACGTTGTACATCTAAGTTAGTGGTGAGCAGTAGCGTAGCGAGGGGGGGGCGGTGGGGGCGGACCGCCTCGGGTGCCACCCGAGGGGGGGGGGGTGACACTCAGACGTGGAGAAAAAAACTTACGAAAGTGCAAAATTGCCACAAAAAATATTTTACGCTTGAACACTGACAGTTCTTTAGTACTATGGCACGTTTGGTCGGGGATTCCAGAATTTTTTTATTTTTATTTTCTTTCCTGAGTCGGGGATTTCCCTAAAATATTCCTTGTGTCATTATATTTACGTAATGTTATTTTTAATGTGAACGGTAAACTCGTTGAGTGAATTGTTATATATTGACTGACTTGAATTAGTGAAAAAGTTGTTATTCTATTAGCGTTTTTATTAGTGCTGAAAGATCTTTTAAAAAAAACAATGTAAGTGGATTTGATAGTTCACTTTTCTAATAGACACAAAACTTGAATACAATTATACCAGAATCGATCGATAACTGATTGAAGAAAAATGATCAATCATCTGTATGTTTTTTCTGTATTATATTGTTTTGTGTAAGTACATGAATAAATACAAGGAATACTAAGTAATTTGGAGATTTTCAGAAAACGTTTTTTATGAATTCGAAATATGCGTTTTGAATTCGTTGACACTGCGCTATTTACACCGATTACCAAGTCAACTGCCGATGTTTACACCAAACGATTATACAATGGGGTAGTTTCACAAGCTAAGGTAATTCGCCTATCAAATGTAAGAGCACCCTCAGATTTCGATCAGTTGTCGATTCTTTAAGAGGTCACCTTCGCATTACTGGCGCTTTAAATTATAACACCTTAATTATTTAAGCCCAAAATAAGCTTGGGTATTATCCAAAATCTAGTTTGAGTTACTAAAAATAAAGAAATTATGTATTTTTAATAATTTAATTATATGTATAAGTATAATCGATGAACTAGTAATCATTAAATCAGATGTTTGTCTTAGTCCTAATTTATAGTATATATATTATTTTATGGCGTCTTAACGGTGTATTCATTCATTGACCCGGCCAATACTGATCTCACATTTTTTCAGATTTAAGTTAAGAGTCAGTCTGTGTGAGAATCCAAAAGCTCGAATTAAAGTTACACACGGAACAAGCCAATGGTTTTCTTTCGAATTTTGGAGCGTACGGTGTGCAACTCAAATTTTAAGCACATCTCAAAACTGGTTTAAAGATTAAATCTGTGTTCGGTAACTCGTTTTAATTAAAACTACACCCGTAGCATGAAAATGGTTTTCCTCCGATACTTGCAGCACTTAGTCTGAAAACTTTCATATCTTGCAACTCGGAGAATATCTTGCAATAAGAACTCGGGAATGGTTTCCTTCGCAATGGGTCCGCAGATGAACAGAGTTACAAATGAAATTTCAAAGGGACCATTTTCGAGTTCCAGGTGCAAGATTTGAAAGTTGAAGAATATGTGCTACAAAGATCGGAGTTAAACCATTTTCGTGTACTGCATGCAGGCCCGGACTGGCCAGGTCCGCAGGTCCGCGATCGCGGAGGGCCCCCGGCGCGAGGGGGCCCCGAAGGGGCCCCACAAATCGTACAAAAAAAAAGTTTTTGTCTTGTTGCTAGTAATTTTGTGTTCTTGGTAATGTTTGTTTACATTTTCGAAAAAAAAATTACATTTTCCAAAAGTAGAACATGTCCAACAACTGTTTGTATCTCGCCGTGTATACGAAAGCTTTATACGATCCACTGTCATCGGCATCATCTGCGCGGTGACGTGTGTCGTGTGTCCACTGTCCAGCAGACAACTTATAAACTAATACCGACAACTGCACCGCGATGTCCTATCCGATCAGCTGATCACTCAGTAGGGCCGCGCAAGCGCATATCGTCCTTCCCCTCATACAAGTCGATATTATGCGATGCGGTTTGCTAAATTTACAGCGCAGTTTTTTTAGTTAAATTGTTAAATTAATTTTTTTCTTTATAGTTCAGTTGTGGAACATTATTTGATTAATTAATATTACGAACGGAACAAAAACAATGAAGAGAACTTACAAGAGTGGTGCTTTTTCTGTTCTGTTTGAACCTGTTCAATCTAGACCGAACTAAATTGAATTGTACCCAAGTCACAAGTGAACGAGTTTTTTCTAAACTTAAAATCTTCAAAAATTGACTTCGGTCGTCCTTAGGCCAAGACCTTATGTCCAGTCTGCTTTTTATTAATGTTGAGAGGGATTTAGTTTATAATTTGGACAAAAATAAAATAATAGATGAAGTAGCTTTTACAAGTGAGTTGCTTAAAAAAAACTGTTACTTTAGGGCTAGGGGAGCAAAATGTCGAATCATTTCAGTTAAGTTAAGCCCCTTCTATTCTAGTATACAACATTGTAAACTGTTAAACACACAGGATTTTTTTTTTTTAATGTTAGTGTTATTTTTCTTATCTCTAAAATCCGTTTGTCATTATTTTTACTACACAAATAATTTTGACATAATTCATTAATGCTTTGGTGTGAATAAAATCCTGCCCTTTATTTTGAACTCCGTTAAAAGGCAGTTCTACAGCATGTGTTTAGTAGTGTTGTGGTATCCTAAAAATACTGTGAATTTCTTATTTCAATAAATAATAAAGTCAACAAAAGTCGAAAATCATAATATTCGTATAAAAACCTATCTGATCTGATTTTCTTCTTCTTTATAGGTGCCAATATAGCGTAGAAACGCGTTTTCATTGTTTTCAAGCACCTAATTTTCAAAAATTATCCAGGGGAGACCCCCGGACCCCCCGTTTTCTGCAGCCCCCCCCACACCTCCCCACGTTAGGGGGCCCCTTTACAGGTATTAGCGGAGGGACCCAAATGGTCCCAGTCCGGGCCTGACTGCATGCATTAAAAATTAAAGCTGGGGACTCACACCTTTACTATCTCACAATTTAAATTTTATCGTTACACTCTGAACACAAAATTGTTTTTAACTTAAGAATGGGTAGTTAAAATTATATTTTTACGCCAGCAAATGATTTTCCTCAGAATTTTGCAGCATATTAGAATTGAAGACTCCACTCGGAACTTTAGAACGGTTTCGAAATTTATCCTGCATTTGGAGAACAAAACTGGTTTTAACTTTCTGTGTGCGTTTCCCCAGGTTCAAAACAGATTTTTGCACCACATAGTATGCAACTTGAATTTTTTAACTGCACTTAGAAAATGAGAATGGTTTCCTTCGAAGTGCGTCAGTACATGCATCTGCATATGGATATTTTTTTGAAATTCTGAATACAAGACTTGTCTTAACTTAAGAATTAATCTGGTAAGAGTCTACCAGCTTAAATAAAATTGTACCTTATTAATTATTTCAAAACTGGTTGAAATTTAAGATTGAATCTGTATTCGGTAACTCGTTTTAGTTAAAACTACACCCATAACAAGAAAATGGTTTTCCTCCGGTATTTGCAGCACGTAGTCTGAAACTTTCATTTCTTGCAACTCGGGGAAATCTCGCAATAGTGGAACTCGGGAATGGTTTCCTTCGAAATGGGTCCGCAGATGAACATTTCAAAGAAAACCATTTTCGAGTTCCCCGTGGAATATTTAAAAGTTGCAGACTATATGCTGCAAAAATCGGAGGAAAACCATTTTCGTGTACTGTGTGCATTAATAATTAAAGATAAGGACTTACACCTTTACTATTTCGCAATTGAAATTTTACCGTTACATTTTTTAATATTGTCTACGTTAGTCAAATAAACTTCCTCTACACAAAACTGGTTTTAACTTAAAAATGGGTTGTTAAAATGATGTTTTAATGCCAGCAAATGATTTTTTTTCAGAATTTTGCAGCATATTAGAATTGAAGACTCCACTCGGAACTCTGTTATTTATAGCTCTATGGCTACGGGATTCCCAAAATTTTTATATTTAGGGAGGTCGAAATTTGCGTTTTAAATTTCTCAAAGTAAACTTTAATGGGGGGGGGGGGGGTGACACCACGTTTTCCGCCCCGGGTGCCACCCATGCTAGCTACGCCACTGGTGGTGAGCACCAGATTTTATTTTTCTGGACAATAATTCAATAACTTCGGGAGGTATTAATTTAGAAACATCTTAAATATTAGTAACACGTTCTTCAGAATTAATTAAAATGAACCCGACGGAAAGGCCGAATCTCCAGGCCTACTAGAGTGAATTCGACCACACGTCCGTCCAATACGCCGTTCTGCGGGCGCATATTTGTTTACACGCTTTCTTCACTTACGTCATTAAGTTTCCCACATTATTTTTCTTCTTCTTATTTTCTTTGATTGGGCAAATTCGACAGTAGGTCCGTCCAATACACGGGTCGCGAGTCGCAATTTGTATACATGGCTTCTTTACTTACGTCGCGCGTCGTTAAGATTCTGAATGTATTTTAGGGTACAGTGTCTCTTAATCGATTCCATTGGTCGACCTATATCATTTGAACTTACTTCTATTTGTTGATTGTTGTTACCTCCCGAGTAGTTGACGTTGGAACAATGTTGTAACTTTAAAAAGAACTCTTGCGTAATGGCCGAACATTGCAACGTAAAACACAGAATTCTACCAGGACAATCCCTTCAAATATGCTGTTTTGCCATTACAATGCAGTTGCCGTGCTAGAGTTAGGTATGGCGTATTTGTGCACTTGTCACGTGCGCGTTGCTCGTTGTCTCAATAGGCTGCTTCTCCACAAAACTATTTTTGATATGAATGACTTTAACTTTTTTGGACATTTTGTTATTTTCCTCGCAAACTAATAGTAGTAACAATTTAAAATTTGGTAAAGGGTATGATTGGGAATTAATTCGAAATGTTAAAAAAAAAACAAAAGAAAAACAAATTAGAACATATACAATATTCTCATATATATTTTTTTAAACAAAGTTTTAAATGAAACCTTCATCAAATTTGAAATTGTTACCGCCCTTGGTCTCCGAGGAAAGTAACAAAATGTTCAAAAAGTTAAGGGTGGGTTTCTTCATTTACCGAGACTGCTAAATGCAATGCTAATTGTAAAAGTGAACAATCGAAATTCAAAAAGTTCTATGCATTTGACCGTTTACTTTTACAATTAGCATTGCATTTAGCATTCTCGGTAAATGAAGAAACCAACCATAAGAGTACAAGTAAAAGTTAGATAAACACGTAATCATAATTTATTAAGAATTCTCTTAAAATTATTTGAAATTCCGGTTAAAAGCGGGAATGCAAGTCTTACGATTAAATTAACAGGAAAAGGTTGCTTAATACACGTTGGGAAGCAAATTATCAGGATTTCCTAAAAATCTGTTATGAAATTAGGAATATTTTATCGTGACGACGAAACGCGTTTGCATTAAAATTATCATATTTTGCATTACAATACGAATTATCCTGATAGTTCCACGGTAAATAACTCATATGTATTCTACCCACTGTTGGATGATTTGTGTAGCGCCGTTTTTATGCAAAATCCCTCCAAGGATACATACTCAATATTCTAAAGGGACTTCCTCATAATTTTATGAGAATTTATAAGTATCAATATTACACAAAAAATACTTCATTTTATGATTGTATGATTTTATACTTTTTCAGATTACTAGCAGACCCGGCCACACGTTGCTGTGGCTAACGAAACACAACCCCAACCTTCATAAAATCCACATCACTCGCTTGCCAGCTGCCCGCTATCCGCTGCCTGAATTGAATATTTGAATTTCTCGGCTTTTCTCTACTATAATAAGCATGTATTATACATATAAACATTACTCTTGAATTAATCTACCTATTGGTGAAAACCGGATGAAAATTCGTTGCGTAGTTTAAAAGATCTATGCGCACATACATTTTGAGCGACTTAATTTTATACTATGTAATGATTATGATGATGATGATGATGATGATGATATTACAACAATAATGCTGATAAGAACATATTCATCTAAGTTATCATAGTCAACAGGCCGAGATACCCAGATTTCCACGTCCAGACCGGAAACGGTTCCATGACAACTCAGAATCAAGTCAACTCAACACCTCTTTGAAAAGTCATTAAAAGCTATGACAAAAAAATTGTAATAGCCGTTAACCCTAATCTAACTTAAACAATGTTTTAAATATATTTTTATTATCACTCTTAATGACCTTTCCCGGGTGGTTCTTAGTCGGTTTCATTCTGAGTTGGCCGGTCAACAACAAAACACATGGGAATATATTACATATTGGTTTTTGGCAAGTTACAGGGAAAAATTAACCCCTTTGTCTTGTAAACTGTAGTAATGTCACCTGATGGATTTTTTTTACCCGATGTTCGTGCTACCTTGGGCAAGATGAAGGGCATTAATATTTTTTTGATGGTTTGTTTATCTGTGAGTAGTATACATTTTGTATAGATTTACACACACACATATATATAAATATATATATATATTTTTATATAAGAAAACGAAGGTAAATTTTAAAACACGCGCATCAGGGTGGATGAAGGATGGATATTTTTAACAAGTCTGTTCAGCTCCTTGCTTATGCTGACGATATAGATATCATCGCACGCTCAGAATATGAACTCAAATCGGCGTTTAAAAGCTTAGCTACGTCGGCAAGGAACATGGGATTGGTCATCAACGAGGGGAAGACAAAATATATGCCCGTACATGGACGCCAGAAACCACCAAGTATACAGATAGATAATTATACATTTGAAACTGTCAACGAGTTTGTATATCTCGGTACTATGGTGACAAATGACAACAATGTATCCAGCGAAATCAAAAGAAGAATAGTAGCTGCAAATCGATACTACTTTGGGCTACAGAAGCATATGAAATCTCGCCACCTTACCAGAAGAACTAAAGTCCTGCTTTACAAGACCCTTATACGACCTGTTCTTATGTATGGTTCGGAATGCTGGACAATCAGTAAGGGTGATGAAGGAGCCCTAGAAAGTTTTGAAAGGAAGGTGCTGCGAAGGATTTACGGCCCAGTCTGTGATAATGGAGAATGGCGTATCAGATACAACCAGGAGCTATACGATCTTTACGAGGACCCTAATATCTCCAAGGAAATCAAAACTGGAAGACTCAGGTGGGCTGGACATATCCAGAGAATGAGCGAAGGAGATATTCCAAAGCGAATTATGGATGGTGCACCTGGGGGTCGGAGAAGAGTTGGAAGACCAAAGCTTCGATGGCTGGATGGAGTGGTGAAGGATGCAAGCACCATCGGCATCCGAAACTGGCGCAACGCAGCACAACACCGACAGTCATGGAGGCAGGCTCTGCTGGAGGCCAAGACCCGACCTGGGTTGTAGAGCCACAGATGATGATGATGAATGATGATGATGATGATGATGATGATATTACAACAATAATGCTGATAAGAACATATTCATCTAAGTTATCATAGTCAACAGGCCGAGATACCCAGATTTCCACGTCCGGACCGGAAACGGTTCCATGACAACTCAGAATCAAGTCAACTCAACACCTCTTTGAAAAGTCATTAAAAGCTATAAAAAAAAAAATTGTAATAGCCGTTAACCCTAATCTAACTTAAACAATGTTTTAAATATATTTTTATTATCACTCTTAATGACCTTTCCCGGGTGGTTCTTAGTCGGTTTCATTCTGAGTTGGCCGGTCAACAACAAAACACATGGGAATATATTATATATTGGTTTTTGGCAAGTTACAGGGAAAAATTAACCCCTTTGTCTTGTAAACTGTAGTAATGTCACCTGATGGATTTTTTTTACCCGATGTTCGGGCTACCTTGGGCAAGATGAAGGGCATTAATATTTTTTTGATGGTTTGTTTATCTGTGAGTAGTATACATTTTGTATAGATTTACACACACATATATATAAATATATATATATTTTTATATAAGAAAACGAAGGTAAATTTTAAAACACGCGCATCAGGGTGGATGAAGGATGGATATGGGCAGGCGGTGGAGGGGATTGTCATCGGGACTTGATTGCCTGAGACATGAGATGCTTGGGTTCAGATTTGAAGCAAGATTGGAGAAAAATGTTTTGCTTGAATTAATAATGCTATTTCAGACGAACCAAGGGCTTTTGGTGATTCTTCTAAGCAAGACATTTTGGAAGAACACATGGGAATACGAATCCGAAATTATTTACATCTGTCATACAATGTTTCGCATGCGAGCTGTGAACGAAAATGTTGCCATCTTTTGGCGTTAGGCTACGACTGGTGTTTTAGTACTTTCCCTTGGATATATCAGGAATTTAGCATCATATTCTATTAGGAAGAAAGTCACAGTTCTGACTTTTTTTTCAGTTTCTTCACAGACATTACAGTTCTGTACGAATAATTTCACTAGAAACACGAATAATGTAGCAATATTTTCGTGGTTAGTCAATTCGTTATAGGAAAAGTATGTGAATTTTAGATACGCAAATTATCACGATGTTATCCGAATAAAATGTATTTTTTGATTTTGAACCTATAACTTGTTGGGAAAATGTAAGAATAATAAATAAATTTCATACATATACATTGTTGTTATAAGGGATTTTATGATTTATCATGAGGGCAAAAACGATTTCTCTCCGTGTAATTGATCTCAAAATCAGCTTTTTGAGATACAGTATATAGCTATTACACGGGCAACTTAGGTAATCAGTTCCATCGGAATGTATGGGATATTATTGGAATCGAAAGATCATTAGTTTTCATTGAAATCAGTATAGTTCACACTTCTAAGGGCTTTTAATTCAATAAATGCATTACTAAATTGCATACTTTTCATTTCTCTGCCAAGTATTAGCTTGTTGATGATGACGATTCCCCTCTTATTTTCACGCATCATTATCTCTGTAGAGAAGATAAGCACAGCCAGCATAACAGAAAAGTGAAAAGTCCAATTCACACCAGATAAGGTCGCACTGATTACCTAAAAACAGAATAAATACACAATAAAAAACAAATATAAATTTGTTTTAGACCACTTTTATTTTATACACACTCTACCGGTTTCGGAAGCACCCTTCCTTCGTCAGGAGAATATTATAACTAAAATATGATACAGAATGTTGACCGATATACAAATTTTAGGTGTTTGAGTGGGAGGTAGTCAAAGGGTGGGGGTAATTGTGGGATTTCCGGAAAAAACAGAGCGGTTAATTGGAAAAATATTTAGAATGGGACTGAAAGATAAATTGATTTGGTCATTCAAAATACTAGCATTATTATTGAGGGATTTTATGATTCCTAGGGCTTCTAAATTATCTAATTTTTTGCTTTTATTATTACGGTGAAGAATTTTAACCCCTGTGTCCTTATTAAAAATGTGATCTGTGGAAATTAGGTGATTAGCAAACACTGAAAAATTATCATAATTTAAGCATCTTAAATGTTCTGTGATTCTGATATTTATATTTCTAGTTGTCTTACCTATGTAGAACGAAGGACAATCATTGCAACATAGTTGGTAAATGCCCGAGTGGCTTAATTTATGATCTCTATCTTTAGTGTTTATATTTATTAAAATATTTATATTCCTTTGGGGATACCCTAGGAAAAGTTTACATTAGCAACCCAGATACTATTGAAGAACTAAAAGATAACATATGCAACGAAGTGGAAAACCTCTATTCAACCACTTGCCGGGAAGTCGTAAAAAGATTCCAGTCCAGGATACAGGAGTGTAAAAAACATCAAAGTTGACTTTATCGTCAGTGGTTTCTGGAAGAGATATGCATTCAAAACGGCTGTCAACAGTCTGCCTATGACCGGTAACGGTTGGTCGACTATATCAACTGAAATTCAATCAGTGATTTAAAATAATTCAACCTTCATCTTTTCCGTAATGCGTATATTTCCCCCTAAATCTAAAGGAATATCATCACATTACTTCACCAGAGATTAATGTCCTAGCGAGAAGATACATTTCGGCGATTCATCAAAAGTCTGTGGCCAAAAATTGTTTCAAATAAAAAATTAGTATAGTAACATTGTCGATAATTAACTAAATTTAATACAATTTATAATACGCTAATTACAGAAAAAAAATCTATTGATCCTTACAAATTTGGTGATAACAAATCTCGTCTACCATCAATCTCAGGCAGATAGTAGATTCACTGCATGTTTTGTATCGTGAACCTAAAAAGCCCTGGTCAGAACATCAATGCATCGATTTTGTACGAATGACATTGAAATCTAGTATGAGGGGAAATTGGCTGACAGCCATCTTAATAAATACGTATGATAATGTACTTACTACAAATATGTATGACGAATTTAAAAATGATTTTTATACAAAGTGGTATTATTGGTACTATTTCATTTTATTTTTATATTGTTAGTGCAATTATAACGTTTCAAGATTTTTTTGTATTTGAAGAGAGGGAATGGGACAAATTATGTAGGTAAAGGCATTTTTCAGACATCTTCCACCTCACTCTGCGACTTCAAATTGATAGGGACACGATATCGAATAGAAAATATCGATACTGTACTCATGAGAAGTATCGGAAAAAAGTATCTCGTAAAATGATTGAAGCAAAAGTATCGAGTATATTTCATAGGGCCTGATATGCAGCTCTTACTGGGCTAACTACGTATCAACCCCCCAGGATCAGAGTTTTTAAACAAATCTTGCATTTTACATCGTTGTTGTTAATCTTGACCAAATATTGAAAAGTTCACTCTTGCTAGGCGGCATTCCTCTAATTATGACTCAAATATATAAAGCACAGAATAATAGTGTTACACTTGAATAAATTAAATACGGTCAAGCGACAAGCCCAATAAACAATAAACAAACAATCGTAGTCCGCAATAATGTGGTCGCCAAATAAATAACTATGAAACAAAGCGCGAAATAAACACAGTCACAGATTAGAAAGAATTTGAGTATTATATCAGTTACTTACAGTCCTAATTCGACAGCGCCATCTATTCGTTCCATGACACACTAGATTGCTTGTGCTTGCGATTATACCAACGCAATGGAATGTTTTAGAAGGTTTTCTATGATTAAACTAGATGGCGTTGCCGTAAACATGAGCCGCTTAGCTACATTTTAAAAGGTATCGATACTTGCCAAAAAGTACTCATTGAGTATAAGTATCAAATACAAAGTATCGAATACAAAAGTATCGGTATCAAAAGGAAAGTACTCGATACCACAAAGTATCGATACTTTTTTCGTGTCCCAAAAAATTGATCTCGAATAGTTCCATCTAGGGCGGGCCTTTTAGGTTTATGAACCCAAGAAATAAGATACAACATAACTCACTGTATGGGATTTGGGATAAATTTCGGACTCGTTTTTGGGCAGTGTGAATTGCGCACTTGTGCAGGCAGGCGAACTGTTTAAAGTGTGGTAAAATTATAATTCAAACTGTAATGTCCTTGTAGTACAGTGTCCGGTGGCAGAATTAGGTTTTAAATTTCGAATTTCTCTGTAACGGCTAAGCGGATGAGCGGGGAGGGGGCCGCGTTAGCTTTGTCGTTCGTGAGGATTATTTAGTCACGATTAGTCACGATGTCACAGTGGACGATACAGCATCATGCGTTCGTAATCGAAGCCTATTTCAAGGCTAACGATTCGTGTGCAATTGCGCGTTGAAGATTTAGTACGCGTTACAGTATTCGACGTTTACGTGATGCCCCAAGGGAAGATTTGATTCGATTATGGGTCCGGAGGTTCCGGGCAACATGTTCGGCGGCAAACGACTCACGGCCGGGGCCCAGGAGGATGTCGAGAACAAATAAAAACATCGAACTCGTCACGAACAGTTTGCGCGATAATCCGCGTCAGTCCGTGCGCAAGAGAGAGGCTATCCTAGGGCTTCCAAAAACTATTGTGCACGAAATATTGAAGAAGGACCTTAAATTTCATCCTTTTAAGATTCAAATTGTGCAAGCGCTTAAACCTAATGATTGCAATTTACGTAAAATTTCCTGCGAGACAATGTTAGAGCGATTTCGTACGGTAAACACTATCTTTTGGAGTGATGAAGCCCATTTTCATTTAAATGGAAGTGTAAATAAGCAGAATTGTCGTTATTGGTCACCTAAAGGACAGAACCCACGTTTAAAACTTCAACAGCTACTTCACAGTCCCAAAGTGACGGTTTGGTGTGCATTGTCTAGCAGTGGAATAATCGGACCTTATTTTTTTGAAAATCGTCGAAAGCAAGCCATTCCGGTGAACGGGGATTCTTATCGGGGCATGCTTAACAATTATTTTTTGCCAAAAATGAGAGAACATCCTGCCTCCAATTCACACACATGGTTCCAGCAAGATGGCGCCACGCCTCACACTGCTAGAGAGATGATGGCCGTACTTCGTGATTTGTTCCCTAAAAAAATGATTAGCCCTTTCGGTGACTTCCCCTGGCCAAGGGGGTCACCAGATCTCACTCCTATGAACTTTTTTCTGTTGGGGTACCTCAAAAGTAAAGTGTTTGAAACCGACCCCGCGACCATCTCTGCACTAAAAGAAAATATCATTCGCGAAGTTAATGGTATCCCGATGTCATTTCTCCAGCGAGTGGCAAGAAATACTGAGGCCAGATTCCAAGAGTGTGTCTGACGTGATGGTCTACATTTAGACGAAATAATTTTTAAGAAATAAAATCCGCACTTCTCCTCTTTGTAACAGTTATAGAAATAAATGTATATCCTAAGTAGTTTATTTTTTATTTAAGTTTTAAATCCTAATTCTGCCACCGGACACCCTGTATATCTTACTTTCTTTTTTTATGGGATATAACTGAAAAAAACGCATTTTAGAAAAAACTTCTCACGTATCCTCAGTTGAATTGGGTAATCGCATCAAAGGAATTCGAATTTGTAAGTCTAGCATAAACGATCGTAAAACCCTATATCTATATATATATCATAAATATTATAAGAATGTTGTGATTGTAAAAGCAATTACAATTTCTTGTGATCTCACTAAAGAAACCACCCATTCACTCTGAATGCAATTATTAATGTTCTCCAAAATGACCTTGAAAAAAAAATTACATCTTTGCGATTGTTTCAAAGACATTATGAAACCATCCCTTCGTTCAGAATACAATTTTTAATGTTCTCAAAAGTTGTCTTGACAGCAGCAAATTCCTGTGATATCTCGAACGAAACATTCCTTTGTTAAAAATGTTATGAACTAAATATATACAATTTGGCTGTCCTGAAACGGGTATCCTTCCCAGTTGGACAGACAATTTATCATTTTGTAATGTTTTGTAATTTATATGCATATGTAAATAAATAAAATAAAAAATTTAAAACCTTTTGTTTTATAGCAGCAATATCAAAAAAATAAATAATTGTTTTTTCACATACTTCAATTATTGTTTTAATTTCATTTAACACGTGTTAACTGACTGCATAAGTGTAAAAAATAAGCCAAATTTCAGTAAACAGATTTTTCAGATTTTTAACATGTCTAAAAAAGTTTCGGTTTCGGTTTCGGCCGAAACTGAGACAGATACCAAAGATTCGGATTCGGTTTCGGTCGGACACTACTAACGTCATTAGTCATTATTAAGCCTTTAGAATTAAAAGAAATCGGATACGCGATCCATACACTTACTTAATTCATCTAAAACGCGATCAATTTATTCCATTCGATCTTGGAGACACGAAGTTGACTAAAGACCTCATTAACTTATTAACTCCCGGTTAGTCTCAAAAAGTATGCGCGAAGTGCCAATGAATTTCAAATTCGAAATGGTCTATTCTTCCCTGTCAATATCTGTCTGGCTAAGAACCCTGTGGCTGTGCTTGGGAAAACGGAATAAAAAAAATCTATAATTGTAAGTTATCGATTTCACCGGGAAAGTTCGTAGCTTAGCGTAGGACTGTGAGGATTACCATGGTTCATCAAAGAGTTTGTGTCACAATCCACAGTAAAGAGGCAAAGACACGAAAAAGAAAAGCCATAATGTATCATTTAGGTTCCTTTTCTTCGTAATCGTTGATTGATTAACAAGTAAAAAAAATATTCAACTTACTCCATTGAAGTTATCATAAGATGACATATTTATTAAAGAGTTTGCTGCCTGTAAGATTGCCAAAAACGATGTCGCTATTATGAACAGGAGCTGAAAAAAAATGAATTCCTAATTAAGGATATTATTACGCATAATTTTTTTTCGTATAAGTGATGTATTAGAAGGCTTTGGAAAAAACTAAAAAAAGTACAAAAAAGCAAATATTTCATTGCAACAAAAAGTCATATTTTTAGGCAACAAATACCTAGACCAGGATTGAATTTACTGAACGCAGCCTACGGTGAATGGTAGATAAAAAAATATTTATTCGCCAGCCTGAGGATGGCCTTAGTAGGCTGAAACCGGTAACGGTCAAATGTTATATGTTAAGCGAGAAATTAAAGAAGTAGGAAATTTAAAAAAAAAATTATTTACCTTAACCGTTGAAATATTGTTGAAATGTTACCTGTGGGCCATACAACGAATTTATGATGTCAAAGTTATCAGCGAGCTTGTCATAAATCGTCATAAGTCTTAATATTCTATCGTCAAGACTGTCATAAATATTTGTGCTTAACACCAAGGTATTCATCTCGTTCCACGTGTAATCAAACAATATATTGTTCGGAGAGTAGTCGATTGTGTCAGGATTCTTGTAGAGATTGTTCGAGAAAATTAGCTGAGAAATTAGTGCACGCATCCGAAATGTAATAATCCAAATGAAAAGCACGTATTGTGCTAAAACAAAATTGATAATGTACATTGAGGTGTACATTGGTATGTATACTACTTTCACTTGAGTAAGAAGAAATAAGACATCCATGGAAACTGTGAATCCAACATGAAACACCAGCGAGATAAAAAGAAATGTTACACGAGTCTGAAATTTCTTGTAATATTCCATGGGAAGGCCAAAAAGCTTGTCAATGTGTTCAACATTTTGAAGAAATTTAGGCATTGATTTCGTATTACCAAATATTGGTACGCCAAGACTCAAAGTCGCTGCGCAAATAAGAAAAACATACGACAAATTATCTGTGAAAGACAGTGACACACTAGGTTCAGCTTCTATTTTCACCACTATTAGGTAGGTAAAAGCAAACAAGTTACTACATAAAAGTACCAATGAATAGGCTTTGCTAAACAAAGATTTTGGTAATATTTTGAATCCTTCATAGGAATAACATTGAATACCGCAAAAGAAAAATATGGAATTAACTGGTTGTAAAGCATTGCTTATATTCAATTCCAAAGACTTTAATGGCTCCATTTCTGAATTGTAGATGTAATTCTTGTTGTTTCCCATTATGTCAAAATATTGGTAAATACAAACGTCACACGTTGAAAAACAACTGTTCTGATTCAATAAAGTCAAAAATTGTATGATAGGTACCCACTCGAGGAAATTAATAATTCCACGACGAATTAATCCATAATGCTGTCGTCTTTGTATCACTCTCCTAATCTAGATCAATGAATGGCCTACTTCAAGACAAAGGGATATTTTGGTCACTTATGTCATTTTCCGCAGTGTTTACACTACACGTTTCAGTATTTTGAAAGGAAAAGCGGTAGAGCATATATGTGAACATTTAGTTTTCTCACTAGAAGCAGCACATTAGAAACTTTTTTTAATAATGTTCAGACGCAACAATTTTTTTATCGTTGCTGCGATCAGTATACCTACCTATTTATCTTTTAAGTCAATAGTAAGCACTTATTCTACTCTTTATAAATTTTTAATCACAAAATGTTTTTATAGATATTTTGAGACGTGTGGGTTTTACGGATGGGTCTTGGCTACTTCGTAACATCCCACAAAAACCCGTCGACACCGCCCACCTGCGATACTCAATGCTTGTAGTGTTTATCCGATAGATACCACATACTCGTACATTACTTATAGCTCTCAATTGGAATCAACACAACCTTCTTCAATTCAATTATGGAATCGATGTGAAACCCATTAGCGTAACACCACATACGACGTTCAATGCTAAGTTTGCTCATCATCAGAATGTGCATTATAATTTATTTAAATCAATTGGTAATCATAATCGGCGTCTTTTGAAGAAAAAAAAGTTTTTTACATTAGTTCCACAGAGGAGGCCTCGAGGAAAATAATTTCCCTCAGGGCCTATGTCATCTTAGGAAATGCTGTGTGAAAGGTCTTTTTAACTTTTTAACCAGCCATTGGTGACGTATATGTCTACGAGACCGGGTAATTCAAAAAAGTGTAATATTTTTTTTACCGTTCATCGAATCACACTGCGATTTCAAGTAGCTGCCTTATTCCACGCCCCCTACCACCAGTCTACCCCGCGACAGCGATGCGGACGCACGTTATAGAGTTTTGGCACCAACCCGGTGCGTGAGACCGGCATCACCAACTAAGTAAGTCAAATGGTTATTGGTAATTTTATAAGATAAAATTTTAAAAAAACATAAGTTTTAACATTTTTGTTTTTTTTTTGTTTTTTGTTTCAACTGTCATAAGACTGACGAAGACTGACTTACTCGTTAAATATTTAAGATTGTTGGGTTCAAATAAATATTGTTAAAATATCTCATAATTTTAATGCATCTAAAGATATTATGTTATGTTAATAAAAAAGGATTGATTTAAGGAATACCTATGTTTTATTGACAGAAAATGACATCATTTTATAAACTTTCCAATGACAAGTAGCATGAACAGTAAATTATTGAAAAACTGGAAGTCGAAAACCCCGGTGCGTCAGACCGGGTTCACCAACGATGTAGGTCAAATTCACATCACCAATGGCGGGTTAAGGGCGGGAAGGATAGGAAGTTCTGGGAAGGAAAAAGGTATGAGGGGTAGTTAGAAATCTGGGGGTCAGTATGTCCAGGAGTGACGGACGTATGAATCCATCCCTCCAACTGCGGTGCAAGGCAATGGGTCGAGAGAGTCCGGCTGGAAAGGTCAAAAGGCCTCCCACAACCAGTCTCTCTCGATCCGGCCCGCCACGCAGCAGATGGGCAGACGCATCTACTTCCAAGACCTGGAAAAACCTTACCCCCATGAACCCGAGCACCCTGCGGAGTCACCAAACGTAGCAAACCACTTGGGGTGACCTATGGCAAAGGTGTTGGTTATCAAATAAATGGTTCCCGGGGCGGCGGTACCCATACCCGAATTGATATCAACTGCAGAAACAAATTGGAAAAACACAATTTTTTGTGAAACATTGCCAGTCAGAAGTTTGTCACGATAGGTTTGAACAGACGCCCGGATATAAGTTGGTTCAAATAAGAGTGGCGGCAAAATATCCCAATATAACTGTTTATCTAATTCGCACGATTTGATGTAATTTTTTTTCACTGTAATTAGTTAAAAATAGTGGAATTTTAAAAGGTCTCTTCTATAATAGATTATTTTATTAGTTTGTCTACACATATAATATGATGTTTTGAATTATTGTTTGTAGAACGTTAGTATGATGTTCGAATTATTGATGGACGATCAACATTGTAAATTTCAACGCATAAAAATCGAATGCTTTTGATTACTTACGTAGATGTACGGAATGCGGTCAATTAATTTAAAAGCATATGTAGAGCACCAATGAGTAATTTGCCCCAATGATTGAATGCAGTTTTGTTTAAATTGTACGTGTGCGACAGAGTAGAAAAAACATTCGACCGTGTTCAATGCATGTCGCCAACGTGCCCTATTCAAAAATATTAAGCTTTATAATAATATTATTGTTTAACCATGAAGATCAAAAAGGATAAAATAGTACACCAAACCGCCTCGCCAACGATAACTACGGTGATTTCATTTGCAAATAGAGAGATGGCAGCAAAATCTAAAGATTTAAAGGATATAATCTACATTTTCAAACCATTTCAATGGATGCAATGTGTCGTAGGAATGCAAAAAGTGTCATTCAACAAGAATAAAGTCCAGAAAACTTCAAAATTAACTGCTTTGTATTCTGTTGTCTTGGCAATCACCCTATTCTCTTTGCAAACGTATATTGTAGCTCGCCTGATAAAAAAACATCATAAAATTGACAGTGCTGCAAATATTGCTGTTGATTTGTTGAATTTGATTCCTATAACAGGGTGCGCGCAATTATCTTTATTTCTCTCTGCTACCAGATATCAACCGTTGATAGTTCGATTGTTTAACAACTTCCAATTAATTGACCACCATTTGCATATTTCTTTGGAAAAAAGTTATATATCTTTAAGAAAGAAACTTGTTTGCATTTTGTTTTTATTGATAACGATTTCTGTAATCTCATACGGCTACGATAGTGTGATATGGCATGGAGATATAAGGCTTTCCTTGTCTCCCGTTTCAACAACGATCATGGAGTTGACATTGTTAGAAGTGACAATTTATCTTTACTTGATATATATTCGACTAGGTGACTTAAACAAACAACTTGAAGCAAATAAATATGATGCCACGAAGATATTTCTCACAGAAGTGACTAAGTTTCACTCTCGAAGAGATTTCACCATCTCACAGTCAGTTGAAAAACTAGACAAGCTGAATACTAGAAAAGGAAATAAGAAGGTGTATGAAAATAGCCATGATGACATTACAAGACTAATGATGATTTTCGATAGACTGGCAGATAATGCTAACATAATAAATTCATGTTTTGGTGTAACGGTATGTTGAACAAGCCTATTGTGACGATAATTGATAAGTGCAAGAAATTTTTTAAAGAAGTGGTCAGCGTTGATAATATTTTAATCGAACGTGACAAAACCGCCTTCTTAAGATTAAACCTAAATGTGTAATTTAATATTTCCAACGCGAGGAGTTCGTATAATCTCGCTACTGTACGGGGCATCGAACCAATTCAATTATGTAGAAATATTCCTTCAGGTTTTCAAAAATCCAGATGTTAGGCATCAAATACTCTCATTATCTCCCTGGTGAAAAACCACACAAATATTTGTAACTTTGCTTGACATGGCTTTAGGCGTGGTTTGAGACAAGATCTTAATTCATCTTCTCATTTCCTTTCCCACTCCCTCCCAATAAAATCAGCATTACTACACACTTTAATTGGCGACGCCAGAATCTCAAAAATAAATAAAAAAGCTTATTACTTTTTTTTTCAGTTTCTGACTTCAGCAATCGTAACATTTGTGACAGTAATATCTTCAGTACATGGTCTGATCACAGTTACAGAATGTGTGAGTATGATGAAAATAACAAACCTTATTTTAATACAAAAAACTTCAAAACTATCAGGAAAATAGCAGAGTAAAGTGATTTTTTTAATGGCTTTTCACCCCAAAGGAGTGTTCTGGCCAATGTCAAATGAATGATTTTCTGAATGAATTTTGGGTTAATATTTACAAATTTGGTTTTAATAACAATATCATATCTACATTATATGATAATACTTTAAAAATAATAATAATACGCAAAATTCTCACAATACGAGATGATTTTAATTACATATAACAAGTGGAAGTAACAGGAAACTAATAAATATGCTAATATAATTTATTACGCGTAAAAAATATACTAAATATATAAATACATGCAACTAAACTTACAGTAACAAATTGATGCTATTAATATTCAGGAAATTAGCCAAGACTCTATAAACGCGTTTGTCCACAGAAGATAACAGGCATGCAATGTTGTAGGGGGAAATATGCCCGAACTGATTAGGTGAGGGAAGAAATTTTTGTATGAATTATTAATTTACAGGGCAACTGAAAAAATATGATTGAGGTCCTCTTCACCAAGACGACATTCACACATCGTAGAATTCTTAACATGAATTTTTGTCAGGTGAACATTGTGGCAGCAATGCCCTATCCGCATGCGGCAAACGGAGGATGTTGAGAATTTGTTCAAAGAGGGTCTGGAAAACCACGGTTTTGAAGGAATCGTTGGCTGTATTATGAAAAAGTTATGTCCTGTGGTTTTACTAGATTCATCCCAATGATTCTACCATTTGGAAATCATGTTTTCTTTCAAGTGTATGAAAATGTCATCGAGGTTTAAAAATTTATATAAAATATCTCCCGAAATAATGGCATCTTTCGCCAATGAATCGGCCTTTTCGTTTCCAGGGATACCGCAGTTACTATGTATCCAAGCCAAGACCTTTGCCAGAGTTGGTTAATTTATGAATTAAAGTGCGGATTCCAACACAGAAATCGTCTTCTGGGTAATGGAAGGGGGAAGAATTTAATTTTTGACGTGCACTGTTACGTTACGGAATTGATTCCCGTGCGAGCTAATAGCGAATTGACCCCTTGCACAAGCTCTCCGCCCCCCTCTCCCCACACCGCGCGGCGCCGGTAGCCAAGCGCCGAGCGGCTCCCCGCACCCATTCCTTCGCCCGCCTTCGGCAGAACAACTGTGTTCCCCGTGATTCGCGCTAGTCGCTCTCCGTGAACTAACTTCACGATGTATTATTTGAATTGTGCTTTGTGCCCAGTACCTAGCCAGACGGCTGACTCCGCATCTCCCGTTATGTGAGTACCAATCTACTCACCTCCCACACCGTGTGCTATGAACTACTTCTAACTTCACTAAACGTGTAGAGAGAGAGGAGAAAATTCTCGTTAGGCTAGCAGTGTAGTTAACCATGTGTTTCGTGCTGAAGCTGGTTTTTTTTCTCACCTCACCATCTCATCTTGTCATATCACCCCTTTTTTTAATTTTTTGTTTTGTGTCGGGTTTTGTCGTACCAGTACGTCCCTACCCTAATGTTGTAAATATAAAATCATAAGTGCAAGTCTGTATAATAACCATTGGTTTCAGACCATTGCCGCAGCTCGCTACTATGGTCACAGCACCATATTGGAGAATGTCGCGACAATTTCTGTTATAATCGGAAATCCTCCCGTTTTTTCTTTTTTTCTTTTTCCTCTTCACCCCATCCCACACATTCATAGTAATGTTGTATATTGGGGATCGTTTTGAATACACCAAATGAACACACCTATCAGGTCACATTCGCTGGATTCGAAACAATTCAAGAGCAACCTTGTTGCTACTTGGTTTTTTCTTTTTTTTCCAAAAATTAGAATGGCGCTCAACCCAATTGCTCTATTTTTTCTCCAGAATCGTATTTTGTCGGATTCTGAGAAATTTTTTTTGTTATAAAAGTGGCAATACGTTTCGTCCCTTCATTAACATTGTTCCTTGTACATATACAACTTCATTATGAGGTACATATTTTATCATGACAAGTTTCTTTTGTCCTTATTGTACCATTATTCTAGTTTGAAGTTTAAAATCTTGGCCAGATCTTCAATAAAATTTGTGTTTATCGCCTTTTGGCAAGTCTTGTAAGGTACGCTAATATGAAATTATTAAGCTACAGCAGTGCCGTATTAATTACATCATTGCAACCCGCCGTCTGTATTGAATGGGGACCCACATTTTCGAACGTAATTGGGCTACTGTCTTTCAATACTGGGCAAATTTGTTGTAAATCGTTCATTCCTGTCACGTGAGACGTAAAAACGTGACAATATCTACCATCATAGGAGAGATCCTCAAAACATCCGCCATGATACGAGAAGCTCGTTATAATTACTTTATACTCATAACTAAATGTTACTAAGTTGGTCGTGTGTCCTTTGGCATGAGAACCGCTTAACCCGCCGTCTGTATTGAATGGGGACCCACATTTTCGAACGTAATTGGGCTACTGTCTTTCAATACTGGGCAAATCTGTTGTAAATCGTTCATTCCTGTACATGAGACGTGAAGACGTTACAATACTCACCATGAATCGTGCGAACGAAATAATATCTACCCCATGTTTGTGTGACCTACCAAGCGTAGATCACACGCCTTTTATTTTCTGTTATCAGAAAATTATTGCTTTTGCAGCAGAGTACTCATTAACATGCCCGTGGACTTCCTGTCACAAGAACCCAGGAACTATCCACTATCTCAAAAGGACTAATCATACGCTTCACTCATGATTATGGGGCATCGTGTCGTAGGAGTTAAGTTGATGGACACAAAAACACCTAACTCGTTGTCTGGGGGACGAACAAGAAAACCCCCAGGTTTGTGAGATTTGAGCAAGGGTCTGTCATTTCTCGCAAACAAGTAGGAGAATAAAACGACCCTCTAATCTTCTACCCAATACACGTGGAGGATTAGACTCTTTTATGTCAGTGTATTCCTTTTGTCCCACACTACCAAATGGTATTATAATGTGCCAGGATAACTGCTGTAGACCTTGTTTCACCTTCCACTCAGAGGTCGAATTTCGGAAATAGCCGAGTCCTCAGCAGTTTTCTTCGTTCAAATGTTCCCAATTGTCACCCTTTCCCTTCCTCGAAATTATCCGTGAATGGGGATATATGCGTTACGCACTTGGCGTTTCGTTTGTCAAATGGGACAACCTTCATACACGGATCCTTTCAACTTCCTACTCCTTTCCCACTTTTCATAACTTATTTGTACTCAATGTTTTTGTTCTTCGAAAGTAGAAAGAATGCTACCGTATAGACGTGAACATAGGTCATGGAAGACCAACTTCTTTCGAATGGGGCATTTTGTCATACGTACAAACCCTTACCTACGTGTTCTTGGAAATGTATTTAGTTTAAAAAAAAAAAACTAAATGGGTTAAACAGAACCTTCCTTGAATACGTACCTTTGTAATATGTATAAGTCTGTAGTTACACTTAGTTAACTCTCTCTCCGTTTCTCTCTCTCTCTACACGTCAAACTAATCCAATCTTTCTCAATATGCACACCTTGTTTCTCTCCAAACCTTTTCATCATTGGTCTACCAGGCAGGTAAACTTCAAGAATTTTGTTCTAATAATAATTTTTCGCCGGATTAATAAGAAGACCAGCAGCTCTTCACCCTATCTACACCTGCGCCTCTCTTCATGCTGCCTTCACTACCGTCACGGAGGTCCCATGCCTTCAAACCCTGCGTACCAAAAGCACCCGACCACACCTAACATAACCTAGTGTGAGTCGTGCGTGTAGTTGCGAATTGTATCATCACCAAACCATCACTCAAACAAACCCGAGCACGTCAGCTCTAGGTTGGTTCATGTTCCTGTTGCCATTGTACAAATGTTCCTGTTGCCATTGTACAAATGTTCCTGCTGCATCTTGCAAATGTTACGGTTGCCATCGTGCAAATGTTCCTGCGGCATCTCGCAAATGTTCCTGTTGCCATTGTACAAATGTTCCTGCTGCATCTTGCAAATGTTCCGGTTGCCATCGTGCAAATGTTCCTGCGGCATCTCACAAATGTTCCTGTTGCCATTGTACAAATGTTCCTGCTGCATCTTGCAAATGTTCCAGCTGCACCTTGCAATGCTCTGTTGCCATCATGCCAATGCTCCTGTGCCTTTGCGCAAATAACAATACCAACGATTGTTCACACAAAAATCCCACTGTATACTAACCAGTGTACCAACCACCATCACAACAACGGCTGTCATGCACACAAACCACCTCCTCTATAAAGGACCAACCACCAATTACAATTCCACTCTCCAGTACCTCAATGATGTCATACTGGCCCACCCACAGGATCCGGAAGCAGCTACCTTTTTGACCTCTGTGACAGGTAGAACCCTCTCCACCACCAAGAAGCCTCATCCTGCGTTCTCTTCTTCGTGTTTTCTTTAAGGCCCTAGTGTTCCTTGAGTGTAATCTCAAACGGGCCAGGTTACTGTGACAAAGTAACCTTATAACTTCAGTGCAACGTTCAAACACCCCAAACATCCTACGCAAACCACGCTACGAAAACTTAGCTCACAGACCAATGATACAATTTAGAGTCATTTTTTTCTATCACTGCATAACCCTTGTACCTTTCTCCAGCAGGTCCTTGTTTATATTTATGTATGCCACTGCTCTTTCATGTACGTTCATGTATAATTCTTTGTTCACCATGTTTTTTTTCTCTTTTGTTTTTGTTTCTACTATTTTGTAGCTAGCAACTTTTTCTTTTTCTCTCTCTCTCTCTCTCTCCCCTTTCTCTTGGATGTTTTTTTTTTTGGCACAAGTGCTAGAAGGGTAAGAGGATTTCTTAGCCCTACTGCTCCATTACCACGTCGCCTTTTTTGCGGCGAGGGGGGAAGTGTTACGTTACGGAATTGCCCCCCTCTCCCCACACCGCGCGGCGCCGGTAGCCAAGCGCCGAGCGGCTCCCCGCACCCATTCCTTCGCCGGCCTTCGGCAGAACAACTGTGTTCCCCGTGATTCGCGCTAGTCGCTCTCCGTGAACTAACTTCACGATGTATTATTTGAATTGTGCTTTGTGCCCAGTACCTAGCCAGACGGCTGACTCCGCATCTCCCGTTATGTGAGTACCAATCTACTCACCTCCCACACCGTGTGCTATGAACTACTTCTAACTTCACTAAACGTGTAGAGAGAGAGGAGAAAATTCTCGTTAGGCTAGCAGTGTAGTTAACCATGTGTTTCGTGCTGAAGCTGGCTTCGTGTACCACCCTGTTCTGTTTTTACGAATAAACCCTTTAAGTGCTAAAACTGTGTTCTGATTGAGGAAGGAGACCCGGGGATTGTGAGGAAAGGAGGCGGAGGAGGAATTGCCAAGCGAACCACAGGCACTCGCCCTGTTTTTAGGAGGAACCTTGCTTGCGCCGACTCTGAGCTAGTCGTCGGCCGTGTATTGCGTGTCCTTTATAGGTGTAGGGTTTAGCAAATGGCCGCAAGTAGTGGCAATGCTAACAGCACTCAGGGAATCGGAGAGAATTAAGAAGTTTCCAATGTGATCATCATCAATGTATTTGAGGGATTCAAAAATGGCCAAACATTCAGCAGTGAACACCCATTAATTATTAATTGTTTTTGTGTTTAAGTCGTAGAACTCCAATTTGACACTAATTGAGAGGGTGATTATGTGGGGTTCGGAATCTTTCCCTTTGGTTTCCCTTAGACTTTGTGCAAATTAGTGAAAACCCAGAATAAAGTGATTGAATTTGTGTTGCAGCTCGGAATGGTGTTGACCAACTGGATGCTATGGTGTTTCAGAGATGTGACATTCATCATATTAGTAACAAGTCTTGTGGAAGCTGTGCAGGGTAGGGTCAGAAAGACTTCTAACATCATCAACAAGCTTACAATCAGTCCTGAGAATGGTGCGTAGTAAACAAATATTCCCAAAAGGAAGTCTCTCTTTCCTCTACCTCTGGTTCTGGTGTTATTTTGAAATAATTGGTTGAAATGTAACATATAACCCTAAAGTACAAAAATTTTAAAAATTTATATCGCTGTTAGATTGAAATAGTAGTTAAGTTAGATGATCTTCCTCTCCTTTCTTTCCCTAAAAAGGTTTAGACTTAACGGAATTCAATCTGAATGCGCAGTGAAACAATCCATGTATGGTTTTACGGATTAAAGAAAATTTTTCGATTTATGTCAATGTCGAAACAACCCATCCTAAGACATTGACATATTTTTGAGGAGAGGAGGAGGAATATGGGACTTGTGGAGTCCATCTTGTAGGAAACACAGAGGAAACACTGGGGTTGGCAAATCGTTTCATAGCCGAGTTGTGTGCTATTAAACACTGAGAGGTTAATAGACTCTCCCTATGATAGCTCCCGTGTGTAAACTGGTCACTTAGAATTAAACCAAGCATATTATAACGGAAGGAAAGTTGGGAAGATTGCTTAACAAGTTTATAACAGTTCACAATGTTAAACCGTGTAAATTTTTATTTTTAAACTTTATAATTGTTACATCATGTACAGTACACGCTAAACTTTAATAAACGGCCTGATGAAGAAATCGTCGCAATAGGCGAGTTTAAGGTCGGAAAAGTGGCATACCTCCCCGCCCACACCTTTCTATGACGCACGCATGTTTTTACGCATCTTTCTCTTTCGCTTAAGCAGCCGCTACCCGAATTTCTACAGATTTACATATCTTCCTTAAACACGTTAAGTTTTAAAGCTCTTAAAAAAATATATGTTATTCTTGAAGATAATATCTAGACTTTGCTCGCGCCGAAACGCAAATTATATAAAATTCCCTCGATAGAAAAAAATCGCAAAGCACGCTCCAAAAATTGTTATTAACACGTTTGTTTCCGTTATTTTACAAGTTATATGTATGAAAAAATTCACAGTGTTTCTTCAAACGCTATTTAAGACAAACCCCGCTAGATTTTTGCTCTTTTTTTAAACGAGTCGTGTTTTATTAAACATTTTCACAATTTTCGCATCGATTTTGTTCGCTTTAAATACTAGCGTGCTCCTCTAACATTCGTAATTTCATATCTCTCCATCTTCTTCTTTTTGAGCCCGGTTGCGGCGCCTTAAGGCTCTGCAACCGGGCCCGAAAAGAAGAAGATGGAGAGATACGAAATTACGAATGTTAGAGGAGAGCGCTAACATTTACAGCGACAAAATCGATGCGAAAATTGCGAAAATGTTTAATAAAACACGACTCGTTTAAAATTTAGAAAAAATCTCGCGAGCATTATCTTAAACAGCATTTAAAGAAACACTGTAATTTTTTTCATACATATAACTTGTAAAATAACTGAAACAAACGTGTTAATAATAATTTTTGGAGCGTGCTTTGCGATTTTTTTCTATCGAGGGAATTTTATATAATTTGCGTTTCGACGCGAGCAAAGTCTAGATATTATCTTCAAGAATAACATATATTTTTTTAAGAGCTTTAAAACTTACCGTGTTAAGGGAAATATGTAATAAATCGGTACAAATCCGGGTTGCGGGCCCTTAAGTTCATCGTAAATTCAGTAACTACGCGAGAATGGATCGTATCAAGCTCAGGCCGGCATTAAAGTTTGGTGTACTATACCCATGCATTAATTGAATAATAATATATGTTGTGTACGTTTGTAAATGTATTATACACAACATATGAGTGTATAAATTTTGCTAATATTTCATTTTGGCCCATTTTGCTTTTACTTTTTGAAATTACTTGTAATTTAAAGTAATCGTTTCACAAAGCATATTATAGTGTGCTCACCTATAATTGGAATCATTGTTATAACCTCGCTGAAAATGCACTTCATTGCTGTAATAATTATGGGATGTATTTTGTTGGTGAGCCAAATAAACAAACAAATACTTTTTTATTTCAGATTCCGCCAGACGAGAGCGCCTTGAGAGGTTCAATATGATGGTATATTGCCGCAGCTTCGCTATAACTGCCTGCAACTTCTTCCCCTTTGACTTCTCGTACCTCTACTCCCTGGTGGGCGCTGTGGCCACCTATAGCATTATCATCATGCAGACCTACCAGTCCAGAGAGAGGAGCATTCTAGGATCATCCTCAGTACCTCTGAACGAATCCGTATCTACCATGAAACCGTATCAATACATGTAATTCAAAAATATTTTCCTGTCAGTAAAAGAAGTTTGGTGTAAATCCGGGTTTGTCTCACACATTCAAATACATAAATATTCCTGTTAGATTTTATTTATTATATGGGTGGCGAATTCTGAAAAACCTACACTGTTTAGATATCTCAAGTGTTCGACCACTCTTGTTCCATTACCCCTGCCCACGTTCCCTCCTCGCCCCCACCTAAGTTGATGTTCTGTCTCCCTCTTCTAATTTTCTTGTAAATACCACGTATATCTGTATTATGTTCAATAAATTTTTATTTAACCCTGAGGAAGGTTCAGGATTAAGAAATAATAAAGTGGATTTGAAACAAAGTTATTTAATTGTGTTTATTATAATTATGTATTCCCACAACAAAGTGTTTGCTACATGCGAAGAACTAATATACTGTTTTTTTCTGAGTAAATAAATAGAGCAAAAAAAAAAAGGTTTAATACTTCAAGTCTGGTCTTCGTGTAATATTACGAGTGCAGTATCGTACGCAGGTACAAAATGTCTAACGGAGAAAAACAAATTACTCAAGATTGAAACATAATTTATTATAATAATAATAACCGTGTGTACTATACAGTACTATCTTTGTTAATTTTGTTCTTCTGTCATTGTTTTGTAAATGCTGTATATTCTTTTATTTTTTTCTCAATATTATAAGTAGCACTGTAGGATTATTTTTAAATTTATTATAGTTAAGCGCACTTGAAGTGAAATGTCACGAAACTGCGCTATATAAATGCAGTATTATAATGTATAATACTGCATATAATGTTATTATTATTATTATTATTATTATTGGCCCTAAAATTGAACATCTGTTCAGAAGCATTTTACTTTAATTTGTCGATCGGTTAGTTAAAATATGTTATCGTATTTATCTAACTATAATCTTAGTAATATTAGGTTTATTCATAAGTCCGTTTACTTAAAAATTACGTAAATTGTGTCATTTCTTAACCAAATGCCATAATTAACTTATATACTCTTTTTATTATTTCTTATGCAAAACTAAGATTTTATGACATGTAAATGTATTTATGGTATATTAATACCGTTAATATTAATAAATAAATTTAAAAATGTCTCAGAAATAAAAAATAAAATGTAATATTTTCGTATTTTAACTTAACGAATACATTATAGATAATGTAGGTAACCGTAAGGTTAATAAGTTTCCGTAACCTACTAGGAATTTCCTGGAGAGACCACATCACAAATGAGGAGGTTCTTCAAAGAATCGAAGGAGGAAGGCACCTGCTCAGGACCTTGTCCGAAAGGCGCGCAAGATGGATCGGCCATGCAATAAGGCAAGAAGGCCTCTTGCATGCTAGAATGGAGGGTATGACCGAGGGGACAAACGCTAGGGGACGCCCACGCCGAGAGTACCTGGAGGACCTGCTGGTGGACGTGCGCTACTTATCATATGCAGACTTCAAAAGAGCCGCACAAGACAGGGAAGAGTGGAAGAAACGAATAGATGAAATTGCTGCAAACCAATCCCAGGATTGAAACCAGAGAGAGAGAGGTAACCGTTTTAGATGGATTAAAAAATTTGGCCACCAAATCTTCTTTTAGTTGTATTGATTAAAGTTCTTCCGGATACACAATATTTTTTCCGTCTGGTACGAAAACCAATAAATCAAAAGGTTTTCCGACCCGTGAGTAGTTTACATATAGCTACCAGTGTGAAAAGCAAACATTTTCCAAATTTACCCCCTGCTTCCCCTACGTTACTTTATCTCCTTTGCAATCCCTCCCTTTGCTCTTCCCTCGTCCCCAATTTTCAATTTTATAACGCCAGAGCAAACTATTGTATATAGAAATATTCGCGGATGTGCGCATAACAACTATCATTGCAATAGGATGAATGGTGTAGAAAATAATTTCATTAAGCTAGAGTTCACCATTACGTATATGGTAAGCTTTGCGGGCATGTGCACGATAAATCACCAAAGTTTCATAATGGACAAACAAAGTAACATTCGTTTTTATATATTAAGAAGATTATTGCTCTCTAACTTAGCTACAGGAGCGCTTTTTTCACAATATAGCGCCATTTAAAATATTTCGGATTGTTTTTCTGCCTGTTTTAGGCAAATTTTCCCCAGATGCATTAATTTTTTTTTGTAATATTTTCAAAAACTCCCGCGATCTGAGACTAACAATAATGTAGCTGATAAAATCCTTTCAAGCATTTTTCATAGTTGTCTCTATTTTTGGGTCTATGATTTACTAGAACATGTTTATTCTCGTCGTTAACAAAAAAATCTCGTTCGAACGTCAGCCGTGTGTTAGCTTAGAATGAGGTGAAAGCGATTGTTTTAATTGATTTTATTGCGCTTTTATATACGACAATCGCATTTCAATTACCCCTCTCCATCTCCCTCAATTATCCCTTCAACGTGTTTTCAAGTGGTTTAAATTAAAACTTTGTGACTTTTTAAATGTTTTACGTGAGTGGAATGTGAATTTAAAATTTCATCCTATCATTGCGTTTATTTTTACAATTATTGATCTGATCACTTGACGTTTGCATATGAACTATAGTTTTTCAATTAGAGGGATTCATAACAAAGACATACCTACATGTACATTTCAATTCATTGGATAAACTTTTAACCCAGTAAATGACCATTTAACCAGCTGTCACATTGCATTTTCGTGAGAATAAAAACGGCAGAATGGCGAAGATTTATCAGTATTTTTCGTAAGGTTAGTAAAATGAAAATTTTAATATTAGGTCCTTACATATGAAATTGGCGTTTTGTATGGGAGGAGCATAAGTCGATTTTTTTTTAAATATAATAAATTTATTTAATCAAAGTATGTACCATTGCTATCTATGCCCTTTTGCCATCTCATAGGTAGTTCATCGATCCCTTTACTAAAAAAACCATTCGGACGGGAATCATTAAAATCTTTGAAGGCGGTTTGGACTGCCCCATCTAAGTTGAATTTTTTCCCTCGCAAGAATATCCAAATATCGAAAAAAATGGTAATCTGTTCGGGCAAGGTCCGGAGAGTACGGTGGATGTCCAATTGAAGATCCTCTTATTTGGTAGCCGTCTGTTGTGCAGTGTGTGATCTAGCGTTGTCATGAAGCAGCAGTAGCCTAGAGCGATTAACCAGCCTCGGTTGTTTAGCAGCTAGCTTTTCCATCACGGTTTGCAGTTGCTGACAATAGACATCTGCCGTAATCGTCTGACCAGATTTAAGAAAGCTATAGTTAACACAACTGTGTTTTCTTTTGAGACACCGTCGCCGTACACATCATTAATCCTTCGAGCCGTTTCTGCAGCACTGGTGCCACGGTGGAACTCGTACTCGTAAGTAACGCGATACTTCAAGTTTTCTATTTTGTAAACTAAGTGACCCAAAGAAAAAAAACAATTAAGCAAAAAACAAATGAATTATAATTTTCGAAACAAAAATACATGAGTAAATAGCTGTACAAATTTGAATTTGAAATTCCTAACCAAAGAGAAGATATTTGCGATCAAAGTTGCCAGTACGGCAAAACGCCAATTTCATATGTAAGGACCTAATATATTAATTACTTCTGTGGTTATCAAGTAGACCATAAACAACGTGTAGAAGTCGAAAAATCCAATGTTTATGGAAAAAGTATCACGGTAATATCAAAGGAACTTAACGGCAAGATTCGCTCAGTTTTAAAGTTTACGATTTTACAATATTTTTTTATAAATTCTACGAATATGTGATATCGACAAAAGATAGGTGAATTCATTGACTGTGTAGAACTATATTCAGTTTGTATGTCTCCAGATTAAAATTCCGAGGTAAGATTTTTTTATGCGAGCGGAAAATATTCAAAACGGTCACCAAAAAATCTTGAGCAATCGGAGAAAAAAGTTTCAAATTCCGCTGTCGCTACAGTGCAGTGATTAGAAAATATTCTTCAACGAAAAATATTAAATACAGGTTGTTAAAGTAGTCTCTGACTTACTTTAACTTTAAATTGCTGACATTATTTGGAGTAAAAATATATAAATTAAATTTGAGATTCCGGTGACTTCTTTGACGTTTATTTTCCAACTAAAAAATCAGTAGGTATTGGGCAATTAGGGGCGGGGTGAGAGGTTAGTTGGTTACCCGGTTAAATGACTAGTGACGACAAGTGTAAGAATTATTTGATTGTTTGATTTTGAAAAAAAAGAAGATGATAAAAAGGTCACCGGGGTCAAAATTTTTTACCTCAAATAATGTCAGAAATCACTGGTTAATAAAGTAAGTCGAGTACAATTCTTAACACCCTGTATTGATTTCGAGTTATTCACTTTTCCTAGAAATTTTACTTACGAGTGCTATAAATTTTATTATTTTGAAAATGAAGGAATTTAGCATTAATGTAACTATATGAATTTTCTTAATTTTTTTTTAGGAAAATACATATAGTTACAATAATGCTAAATTAATGTAACTATATGTTAATTTAGAATTAATGTAACTATATGTATTGTTTTGATGCAGTACAAATCCGGTTTAAATATAATTATTAACATCTTTATTATTTGTACTGCATCCTAACAACCCTACCCGTCGTAATCGTAATTAAGTAGGAACTTGTTATTAATTATTAGAGTGCCAGCTCTGATTGTATCGACGGCCTGGGGCGATATCTGGAGCAGTCCCGCGGCAATACGTCACTTCTTGTGTAGGTAGATTTGGGAGAGTTGAGCCCCGATTCTAACTACGCGACAGTCAATGGAGTTTTTGTGAGAACTTAGTATTTGAACGGGAAAATAATTCCTTTTAACTTGAGATAATGCCGGGCGGTAAAAGTATTAATATGTACGCATTGTGTGATCGAGAGTTTGAATCCCTGTGGTGGGATTAGTCGAGTTTCCTGCAACGTAAACTTGAATGGCGGCAGGCGTGCCAGAAACCTGGATAAATTTCAATCCATAAGTAATACGTGCGATCACACTTGGGACAGAGCCCTGCTTTACGCGAAGTAAATTTACGCTGACCTTGACTCTCGTCTGGACCGAGGGCGGCCTCCTTCCATGCTGATTCTTCTAAGCGAAAGGCCCCCTGATGATTTTCCTTTGGCGGCGGGATGACTTGCTAATTTGATCGCGGCGTAAGGCCGCTTGATGTTTCCCCTTTGGCGGCGGAACTGTCTCCAGATCTCGGCTTCGGTGAGGGCTATCCAGATCCTGCATGGGGAAATGCTGCCTGTGCCTGGCAGCCACTAGATGGACAGTATATTAGTTAGCTAGCGATAGAATTCATAATAAAAAGAGGTTAAAACCCTGATTGCTACTTGTCTTTATAATTATATGCTTGTTCTCACTACTCTGCCTTTTACATTATGTACCTGGCACACCATCCCTTGGAGAGCGACACACATCGTGGTTTAAGATCACCCCCTGAGCATATTTGGGAACCACAGGTATTCTTGACGGGATCCATAACCCGTCCATAATTGGCGCTTCCTACGGGATAAAATCTGTGGGTACCTGATCATCACTATAACACTAAAGTTGTTTTACGAAATGTATTCTTGGCTTTGCCACTTGGCGAAAAACCTCCGTAGCAGTATTTTCTTGACAATGAACATGATTATTCATAAGGCTATTTTTTCAATACATTTATATGACGTGGAGTCATTTTCGATCAGATAATGTGAGTATTTATTAAATAATGCTGTTGTCATCAATATTCTTAACACCCTGTATTGATTTCGAGTTATTCACTTTTCCTAGAAATTTTACTTACGAGTGTTATAAATTTTATTATTTTCAAAATGAAGGAATTTAGCATTAATGCAACTATATGTATTTTCTTAATTTTTTTTTGGAAAATACATACATTAATGTAACTATATGTATTTTCTTAACAATAAATATGATTACTCATAAAGCTATTTTTTCAATACATTTATATGACGTGGAGTCATTTTCGATCAGATAAAGTGAGTATTTATTAAATAATGCTGTTTTCATCAATATTCTTGACTACCAAGGAAAACAAACACAATACACCATTATTTAATTGCTTTGGATCATTCATTAAAACGATGAATTGGGTTGTATTGTTCATTTTTTTAGCAACTTAATAAAAATTTTATTAGGTACGCGAAGACCTGAATGCTAATTGAAAGCAAATAATTAGAGCTTTTTTTAGTAAATAATTAAATTAACCACTATCTACATTACAATATTATTGTATTCATAGATGCACACCTCTACGGTTGTATCATTATATATCGAAACCTTTTTTTAAATTCATCAAAATTTTTGAAAAAAATCTTCGATGAAAACCAGAAAAGGGAATATTGTTTATCAAACCGCTTCGCCGATTGTAACAGGAGTCTTGTCATTCAATTTTCAAAATAAACATAATAAATTGAAAACAGTCAACTCATTAAATGTAATTTATATTTTTGAATCCCTCCAACATTTTTTACGTATTTTCGGTCTTCAGAAAGTATCATTTTCTGGGTGGAAAGTTCGAAAAACTCGTAAAATAAGTGCTATTTACTCTCTAACTTTAGCCATAGTTATATTTTCTGGACAAACTTGTGCGGTTTACTATCGAACTGTTCAATATTACGATTCGCTGGCATTGTCTGCAATACTTGTTGATTTATTGAACCTGATTCCATCTACGGTAACTGTGCTTGTGTCCTTAATTTTTTCTTCAACAAAATATCGGACAATTTTTGTGAGACTCTTTCGTAATTTTCAAGCAATTGACTTTCATTTGAACATACAACTTGACAAGGATTATCGAATTTTGAAAAAGAGAATAACCTGTTTCATAACATTTGTCATAGTAACTTCTGGCGTTTTACATTTCTACGATTATATTGTGTGGAAAGGGGATACCAGAATATCACTTTCTCTTGTTTTGATGACAATCAAAGAATTGACATTGCTTGAAGTGTCAATATTTTTCTACCTTATTATTATCCGGTTGGATGATCTCAATTCACAACTAGAAACTGCAAAATATGACAGCCCAAATATTTTTTTTTCTGAAATAATTGTAAAGACAGGATTGAAAAGAGATTCCCATGTTAGACGAATAAGTGAGTTTGTTGAAGGTAAAGAGGGAATCGGTAATCAGAAAAACTTGACAAGACTTCTGATTATTTTCGATAAATTGGCTGACAATGTAAATATCATTAACTCGTGTTTTGGGCTTGCGGTAAGTGCAATGTAGTGGTTTTTCTTCAAATTTTACAAATTCACTTTGTGGCACCATTTTATTAATGAAATAATTAAAAACACTTGTTTTTACCACGATAATCTTTATTTAAAAAATCAACATGTTTCGGGAAAGATGTTCTCTTCATCAGCAACTGGTTTTTGTTTTATTGCTTTGGTATTTTGTATCTGTATTTTTGATTTTGAATTGAGGTTGTGCAAGTGTTTCTGAAGAAGGTTCAGAAGTGAGAGGAAACTGATAGATCGAATTGGCTGGAAACAGAACCTATTGCTAAATCTATACCTGATTTCTAGATCTAAGTAAAGCGTTTGATCGTGTATGTCATAATAAATTCTGGGAAAAACTAAGAAAACAAGTAGTTTCCGAAGATATTAGGTCCTTACATATGAAATTGGCGTTTCGTATGGGAGGAATATAAAGTCAATTTTTTTTTTAATATAATATATTTATTTAATCAAAGTATGTACCATTCCTATCTATGCACTTTTGCCATCTTATAGGTAGTTCATCGATCCCTTTACTAAAAAAACCATTCGGACGGGAATCAATAAAATCTTTGAAGGCGGTTTGGACTGCCCCATCGGAGTTGAATTTTTTCCCTTGCAAGAAGTTATCCAAATTTCGAAAAAAATGATAATCTGTTGGGGCAAGGTCCAAAGAGTACGGTGGATGTCTTAGACATTCCAATTGAAGCTCCTCTAATTTGGTAGCCGTCGATTAAAACAGTTTTATCACTAACACCGCAGCCTGCAGCTAACTTGCGATGGATCCGCTTCCACAATAGCCTTCAATTCTTCATTATCAACTTTGGTCTCCGGCCGTCCACGGGGCGGTTCTGCAGGTCAAAATTTCCAGAACGAAAACGTTGGAAACAAAAACGCACTGTGTTTTCTTTTGCGGCACCGTCGCCATACACATCATTAATCCTTCGAGCCGTTTCTGCAGTACTGGTGCCACGGTGGAACTAGTACTCGTAAATAACGCGATATTTCAAGTTTTCCAATTTGTAAACTAAGTGACGCAAAGAAAAAAAACGATTAAGGAAAAACAAGTGAATTATAATTTTCGAAACACAAATACATGAGTAAATATCTGTATAAATTTGAATTTGGAATTTGGAATCAAAGTTGCCAGTACGGCAAAACGCCAATTTCATATGTAAGGACCTAATATAATAGCAATTATTTCAATATGGACAAGACATGCAGCAAGAAAATGTCGTGAAGTGGTCTGGAGAGTTTTCTAACTAATTTTATCTGGAAAGAAACGTGAAGCAAAGAGGAAGAATGTCTCCAGTTCCCTTTGATATATACAGTGATGAACTAATGCAAAGATTTAACGACAGAAAAATAAGTTTTTTTTTACATTAACTCTATGTCATCTGAGATGCTGTGTGGAGGGTCTTTTTGAGGAGAGGAAGGATTGAACATTTGGCCTTAAAGAGACCCGTGTTGTAGGAAGGAAGAAGGAGGCCAGCACAACTGAGCTATTGAACTCCAGAACGAGTCGAAGAAGCGACCCGTTCTCATGTGGCAAATGTCAACCGTGTACATATATTGAGCGCGCGTTTGGCGTGTTTCCAGACAATGCACCGGTGCAGAAAGAATCAATGACGTTAGTTCCTCGGAGCATCATCCACTGAATTACCAGTAGAAGAAGAATGGCATTCCCACCTGACGCCTGTGATCTAAAGATTGTAATCCGCATGATGAGATGGGAGAATCTATCAAACGGACTGCCCGTTTCTGTACATAGTCGATGATTTTTTCCGGTATTTTGGAGCTCCAGACCAGAGGTAACTGCCAAATTCAACCGTGGAGCGCACTTGCGTTTTGTACAGGGTTTGCAGTTGTGTACTATTAAAATATCTGCGGGCCCTGTACGCTCAGTTTTTTGCGAGACTAGTTTAACTCTGGCTTTGATGGAGCCCCCATACCTGAGAGATTATTGTTACTCCAAGAGAAAACACTCTCGAGGTTACCGTCCAATCTTTGTTTCAAAGCCCTCCGAGTCGCTGCCATGAGGTTGCCATGTTCAAGGAGTATCTTTTTTTTTACATTAGCTCCACACAGGAGGCCTGAGAAAAATATTTCCCCTTAGGCCGATGTCCTCATTTGGGATGCTGTGTAAAGGGCATTTTGAGGAAAGGAAGGATAGGAAGTTCTGGGAAGGAAAAAGATATGAGGGGTGGGTTGGAATCCGGAGATCACTGTGTTCAGGAGTGACAGACGTGTGAATCCATTCCTCCCACTGCGGTGCAAGGCGATGTTTCGAGAGAGTCCTACTGGAGAGGTCAAAACCTGGTTGGTGGGCTGACACATCCGCCGCGAAGACCCGGAAAACCTCATTACATTAAGCTTATCACCCAAGCTTAGTCATCAAATGCAGCGAACCACTTGGGATGACCCATGGCAGAGGTTTGGTTATCCAATAAGTGGTTCTCATAACCGCCTCCTAAATTGAATGTGTTAAAAATATTTATTACGCAGATGACATGGTTCTTCTAGCACCATCACTTGGCTCACTAAAGAAACCGCTGCAAATGTGTGAAGATTTTTCTTTTTTTATGCTGTTTAAATGTAAAAACAATATCAAGCAAACGCTCTCAGTATGGCTGGCTGGACTGAAGAAAAATGGATATTAGTCATAGCGTAAAATACCTGGGACACAACATGATGCAGACGATCTGAAAAACGTCGAGGATATGTAAAAACAAATATGCAGCTATGCTGTCGAGGCGTTTTCATTTTCGCAGTACAAATGTTAAAATAATACTATTCAATGCATTCTTCTCATATCTACATATAGTTAGAACTGTGGGTAGATTACCCTACATCCTGGCATAAGCTAATAGTCGCTTACAGTCATGCTTATCGCAAACTATTCCGCCTACCGAGATACTGCACCGCCATGGAAATGTTCTCCGACTACGCCAATCATCACTGCCATGGTTGCCTTATGGAGTCCCTCATAATGGCCCTCTGGAGACGGGTGACGGTCAAATATCCCCCATAAACGGATATTTGCATTTTTTTTTTTAAGTCTGTGTCGCGTTTCATTCTGACGTGACGTGTTTTTTTTGCTCTGCAGGATTATTTTTATATCACGAAACCCTTCGGTGCGATCTCTTTGAAAATGTGTCAAAATACATGGTTTAGTTATAGCTTTATAAATTGATTACGAAATTTGGTTTTGCATTGTTGCAACAGTGGTAATAATGACAAAGTTTACAAGTGAATTCGAGTGAACACAAAGGATTTTAACAAAGGCCTAACATCAAAATTCATGATTCGATCTACCTTACTTTTGTTTGTAAATATTACTTGATGGCTTAGATTGTTTATAATATAATATTTCAGAGCTTTGAACTCGGTCACCAATCTCAGAACGTGAACAAACCGTTTAGAGAGCACGTTTTTAGAATGTATTTCTTGATTATTTGTTTTTTTCCAGTCCTTCTATTTTTTATATATTTTTTTTAATTGTTTATGTTTATTAAATGCTTGTTGACGCGTTTTGTCCCCACATGAGGTCTTTATAGTCGTTCAGAGATTAGTTTGATCTCTGTCAGTCCAATCTCAAATAGTTCTTTAGTCATTATCATTACATTTCAGAGGATGTCAATTGTATATGTACACGGAATTCTTACAGGCAAGGTATTTTTATTTTTTTTATTTTCATGTTTAGGTTTATATATTAATTTATTAGGATGTTGCACAGATCCAGAAGCTAAAAGAAATACATGTGGTAGTTATATAATAATACCAGAGTTTCAGCACTAAAATAACTCCCAACTTACAACATTACGTGCAATCCGAAAGCTTGACTATGCAAGCAGTTCTGAACTATAAACTCCACAATTTAATATTTTAAATAGAGACACCAATCAGTGAAAATCTTCACAATTTAAGCATATACATATCATTATTTGAAAGAGATGAATATGTCTTGACGAACTTACTGACATGCATATGATAAATAAAGGGGAAAAAATATGAGAGAAGATCTTGTAAAAACCTATTTGGTGATCTGACTTGAATATTAAAGAATAAGAAAGAAGAGGCTAGAAGAAATAAGAAGTATCAGGAAAAACCAAGAAGAGCCACGACCCAAGAATATGCGAGGGATAGTATGCAGCACTAAGAAAAATCAATAAGATGCAAGAAGAGGCGAGAAAGGCAACGATAAGAAAAAAAAGTCGATATGAAGCAAGGAAAAGTCAGGAGAGCCAAAAAAGTCAAGGGAAGCAAGAATAAAACAGAAGAAGCAAGATAAAGCCAGAAGAATAAATAAAAAATAATAAATAATTAAAAATAAAATAAAAAAGCAGAGACTATGAGATCCCAGAAGAGCCAACAAGATGCAAGAAGAAGCAAGAAGACGGTAGAAGAACCAAGAAGTTTGCAAGAAGACGCAAGCTGAGACTAGGAGAGCCAAGAAAAATCTAGAAAAAGCAATATGAATCCAGAAGAACCAAAAAGCAGAAAAAGTGACTTGTGGAATCAAGAAAATGCAAGAAGTGGAAAGAAAATAATAAAAAAGTCAAGAAAGAATCAATAAGAGCCACGACGAAAAAATAATTAGCGAGAAGAGACTGATAGAGACGCAAAATTAAAGATGGGAGTATTTAGAAACAGAATATGTGGGAAGCATACAGAAGTAGGAAGCGAGAAACCAACTTTCAATCGTCTCCTTTATTCCTGCACCTATGTACTGGTCGATTAAACTCCGCAAGAAGATGCAATGAAAACCAGACAAGGTGAGTCAAGAAGGGGGAATAAAATGCAAGAAGAGCCAAGGAGAGACAAGATACGAGAAGACACATTACGAGACAAGATAGGCCAAGAAGAGCCAAGAAGAAACTGGAAGAGACACGAATAGACAAGAATAGACAAGAAGATTCGGTTAGAAGATTCAAGACGATCCAAGAAGGGACGAGAAGATGCAATAAAAGGTAAGAAGATGCAAGAAAAAGCAAGAAGAGCCAAGAAGAGACTATAAGGTCATATAAGAGACGAGAAGAAGCAAGAAAAGTTGAGAAGATTCTAAAGTATTCAAGAAGAGACGAGAAGATTCAAGGAGAAGCAAGAAGAGACAAGCCAAGCCAACAAAGTGCGAGAAGATTCGAGAAGAAGTAAGAAGAGCCAACAAGACCCGAGAAGAGACGAGAATGTCCAAAAAGGGTCAAAAAGAGAAAAAAAACAAGCAGCAAGAGCCGAAAAGAGACGGGAAGATTGAATAAGCGGCAAGAAGAGACAAGACGAACCAAACAGACGCGAGAAGACCAAAGAAGATCCGTGAAGATCCAAGAAGAGCCAAGAAGAGACGATATGATCCCAGAAGAGACGAGAAGAAGCAAGAAGAGATAAGAAAAGCCTGGAAGAGGCAAGAAGAAGGAAGGCATAAAGAAAAGGAAAAAAAAATTATAACGCTCAATCCATTTCTTTATTGCTGCCCACCGAAATTCCCATATTGGCTTATTAAGTTGCCATGTAAACCGGTCGATTAAGCCCCAACCTCCTACCCATCCTCAGATTATGTGTTCCATGTCCTAACAAATCCGTGCCCCTCGGTGTACCGGTCTCACCGGGATAGGAGTGCTCCCGGCTGGGGTATGTAATCGTATCGTATCGCATCGTATTGTTTATGTATATTTTTTACTTATTTTCTGTTTCTATTATATTCTATATACGTACGAGTATGTATTGTTATTTTGTCGGTTTATGTCCTATTCGAAGTATGGAATGCATTGCATTTTACTACACCTGTATATATTCTGGAATAAAAAATTATTATTATTATTATTTATTTATTTATTTATTTTTCATGTTCTCCGTAAAACGGTTATTCACCAATACATTATGGAGAAGATTACAAATTAGACAAAAAGTATAGCAAAACACATAAAAAGGTCAGTTTCACTACTTTGTGACATACGTCAAAAGATAATTGTTAAACTGCCTGTAGGTTACGTTAAAAATGTCAATGGTCAATGCAGACTCGTTGAGCAGTTCAGTCGCTCTGTTGACTGGCGCGTTCTGATAGGCAGAAGTCCTCGCTTTTGGAGCATAAAAAAGGGTATGGGACCTTCCACGAGTATACTTGTCTGGGACATATAAGTTAATCTCTTTCAAAATAGGTGGATTATGTATAGTTCCAGAGATTATCTTAAAAAAATGTTTTCCTAAAAATATTTTTCGGCGGGCTTCTAATGTATTAAGATCGAGCATTCCTGCTAAGAATAAGGATGGATACAGGAAAGGGTAGTACATATATTCCCTCATATATAGGTAACGCATGAATCTCTTTTGTTCTTTTTCTATTTCGAGAATATGGTTTTGCTCAGAAGGGGCCCAAATAATGGAGCTATATTTCAAGATACTGCGAACAAGTGCTTCATACGTTCTTCGGATTGCGAATCCATTGGTAAATGATCTTGAATTACGAAGAACAAATCTAAAATAAATTAAGAATTATAAACCTGCATGTATTCTGGAATAAACAATTATTATTATCACTTCTTCTAATAGAGCAAAATTATTTTGTGGTAACATTTTAAATTCAAATTAATAAATAACGTTGTATTAACCACTTAAAATAAGTGGTTAATACAACGTTATTTATTAATTTGAATTATTATTATTATTATAACTACCAACAATTAATAAGATATTAATTGTAAATCATTGTACTTTTAATTGCAGTTCCTTACTACAGGCATAACAACATTTGTTACCGTCATATCCTCGGTTCATGCTCTCAATAATATGGCATATAATGTGAGTATATCACTACTTTAATCATCCATAATCATTATCATTTTTACCACAGAGGCGTAGTGACATCTGGATTTCTTTTAACCCTAGAATACTAAACTATTGTAAAAAACAATGTCGCGCCCTCCGCTTCACAGTACCTTCCTAATTTGTACCCGTCAATGTGCCACGCACTGTCATTGTGGTTGGGTGTCATTTTTTGGTTGACTTATAGCAAAAGTATTGTAAAATTTATGAAAGTTTAGTGTTTACGATAGTTTAGTATTCTAGGGTTAATATGTATGTATGAAATAAAATAGCTCATAAAGTATCTTGCTTGTTGAATCTGTTCCTAAAGCGGCAACAATTCAAGAACCAAATTTAAGAAAAATATCTGCCTTTTGTCCATCCAAGTCAAGCAAAACGATAACAAACTTTTGCATGAAATACACAAGAGTAGAATGCGATAAGGAACTCCAGTGAAAAATATTATGGCTTTAAAAAAATATTTTCATATAGATATAGACCAATAAACGCTGATTCTGAATATATAAGTTTTATTTCATAATATTAAACGTAGAGTTCTTAAAAAATTATTAAAAAGTGCATTTTTAAACCTCTCGTCAAAACACACTGTAAAGTTGGTATTACTGAATGGTTAGTGCTGACGTCACGCGTCACCAGTCATTGTATTGAAATCTTTGATTATGTAGGTATGACATAAGCCATCAGTATTAACAACATTTCATGTTATTCGTTATTTCATACTGTTTATAGAGATTTAGTTATTGTGTTTATTGAAACAACATTTAAGCCTAAATAATTCAGTATTAAAAATAGAGGTATCTCTATTAGTTTATCTCTATTATTTAAAATATTGAAAAACTACTGCACAAAAAAATAGTAATGCTACTTCTAGGGAGAATGCTTCGAATAACGGTATTCAAAATGGCGGCACTTGATCAGCTGATTGCCCAATCCCATAGTAATTTTTCATAAGTGATGACATCACACGATTCACCGTACATACGGTGGTTTTAGGGGATTTTGAAAAATTAATACTTTGATAATTATTTTAACTATTAAAACTAACTCTAAAAATAAACATAAAAATGCAGTTATTGAAGTTAGAAGGTCATTATTCATTAAAAAAAAAAATGGACTGGAGTTCTCTATTGTGTAGAATCAAAAAATGTTTTTTTTCTTCATTATTACGTGATCTCTTACACCCAAAGAATATTAAATTGTATAACTTCGAAATTTTAACTTCTAAATTAATAAAAGTTTTTGATTATCTCATTTATTTCCGTTCTATTTCTAAGTCGTATTTTTTACGAATGTTTAGTAACAACGTTACTCGTTGAATAGTTTAGTAATCTAGGGTTAAGCATCACTGAATTACCGAATTTTTAATTGTCCTATTTTGTGATGTTCATTTTTATAAACTGTAATTGGCAGAATACTCTAATCTGGGTGAATTGGACTTTTTGGTATGTCAGAGAAGCGGCTTTTGTCATTTTGGTGACGAGTCTGGTACAAGCTCTTCAGGGAAGGGTTAGCAGAACTTCCGCCATCGTCACCAAACTCTCTATAAGCCCCAATAACGGTAAGAACCAGATGCTAAAATTCTACGGACTTGATGAAAACTATTTAATATATTTTTTTAAAGTTATTTGTTTTTAATGTGGACTCTGCATAGCTTCCATCTCACATGATTCATCGTATTACTTTCATGGTACCCCAGTCGCTTTCTAGTTGTCGCTATGACCCTCCACACAGCATCCCAGATGACATAGGCCCTGAGGGAAATTATTTTCCTCAGGGCCTCCTGTGTGGAGTTAATGTAAAAAAAAAAAAAAAAAAAAAATGTATGCTATGATATACAGGGTGTCCCAAAAGAAAGTATATACTTGTTTTTCTTTCTGTGTAAACGCAACTTTTCCGAGGGGCGCGGGGGGTATGTAAATCAGTAGTCTGGCTCTTGAGAATTTAGTCGCCATGAAATATTTCTCGGGAGCGACCGCGCGTTGTGCGTGCGTGAGTTTTACAAAAATGGTGATTCGGCGACTGTAGCGCGTAGAAGATTCTGCAAATTTGAGGTTTTCGTCAATTCAATGATGCGTCAAGCATTCTTCACTTTCGAAAATGGGTCAAAAAGTTTGAAGAGATCGGTACAACGCTGGTAAAACCAAAATCCGGGCGACCAAGGTCATCGAGAACGGTAGAAAACGTAGAGAGTGTGTATCAGTCTTTTCGTGACGACTCAAACTTTCAATTCGGAAGCGCGCAAGTGCTTTAGATGTGCATAGATCATCGTTACACAGCATTTTGCACAAATACCTAATGCTGCACCCCTACAAACTTACTGGCTATAACCAAAGAACGTGGTTCCAGCAAGACGGAGCAACATTACATACGTCCAACACGTCTCTGCCACAAGTTCGTGAAATTTTCCCTGGCAAATTGATCTCCAGGAGAGGTGACATAAATTGCCCTCCTTGTGGTCCTGACTTAACCCCTATGAACTTTTTTCCTGTGGGGTTATCTCAAATCTAAAGTGTACGCCAAAAATCCGACTTCCTTGATGCAATTAAAAGAAAATATCCGTCACGAAATGGCAGCCATCACGAAGCCTAGCTGTCGAGTCGTCAAGATAAATTTTACTTTTCGATTAAATTAATGCCGCGAACGCGAGGGTTTACATTTGGTCGATATTACTTTTAAGAAATAAATTCCCAAATTGTGTATTTTAGTATTTAACAAACATTTTTTCGATAGAGCCCTTACTTTTTTTAAATCGATCCACTAAATATATACTTTCTTTTGGGACACCATGTATTTTAGTAACACAACATTACTAGTCAACGGAACCTTCTTACCAGTAAGAAGGGAGATTAGAAGAATCTTCTTCACCCTATTCTTACAGCCATTGGATCTGTTCACAAAAATATGTCTCAGATATCCAAAGTTTCCTAACTTCGTAGAGTATATGTGTGATGAACATTTAAGGCAACGGTGCCAAGGTATTTTTCGGTTTTGCTTTTTATAGCTAAACACGTATAAACAGCAAAATTATAAAAATCTTAATGGTTTGCAGATAGTCTTCGACAAGAACGACTCGGGAGATTCACTCAGATGATTTCGAGTCGCAACTTCACCATTACGGCTTGCAGTCTCTTCCCATTTGACTTCTCGTTCCTCTACACCTTATTGGGAGCTATGACCACCTACAGCATCATCATCATGCAGGCAAATCAAAGTCGAGCGAATAGCATGACTCCGCAAGCAACACGCTCAAACACAACCGTTGACATCTAGTAGCTGAAATTTAGCCATTGTAGCAAAACTTTATTATACTAGTCCTAAAAACAATAAACACTAGTCGTTATTAGTTAGGAGGAACTTGTTTCAATAATTATTACTTTATGAATTTGCCAACCACATTTTGGAATCAAATCATTGTTTATATATATACATATATAAAGGATTAATAAAATACGTCGAAATACAATGGGTTTATAATTATATAACTTTGAAATTTTAGAAGTTAGAAAAAGTGTTGATGGACTGGTTAGGCATCATAACATGTATTTGTTCTGATTTCGAAATAATTTAAAATATTTATATTATTAAAATGATTGTTTGGCGGTCTCTATGTATTTCCAAGGACATTACCACAAATGGACGACAGATGGTGTTCAAGTGTCCTTCTGAATACGAAATTTGAATTATTCAAATAATGTTATTTTGATGCGAAAAACTCAAAACTGCAAGCCATACGAAATTAAACCCGAAATTAGGCCTGTCTCAACACAGGTATACCCTAGTGAGACAGGCATCGAATAATGTAATGTAAACATACCTTATATAGATAAATAAATAAATAAATAAATAAAACCTGCAATCATCATGAATTTTATTCTTGCCAAATTAACTCGCATTGACGTCTAACCTGTTTTCTGTCACAAAATATGATTAAATTTGATACGGTTTTTGATGATTCTAACGTGTGAAAACCATCTAAAAGCCGCCTAGGCAACAGACGATCGATTTATAAGGTTGGTGTCTTTATTGTACATTAAGACCAGTGATGATTTCCATTTTTTTAAGTATATATTTTTTATCAGCGAAAGTAGTTTCAATAATTTTTAGGGTGTAATGTCCATTAAGTTTGGTGTTATTTATACTCACCAGGCTTACATATATACATGGACAATTAAATATTATTAAAAACCAATTGCCATATTTTAAATTTGTATTGACGTGAATACCTATGTACATTGATATTAATTTATTTTTGTTATTTAGACATCTTGGTTACTCTTTGATTATTTTGTGTTAATTTTTATTTTATTTTTATCAAAATTCAAAGTGGTTGCGAGAGTACTAATATTAATGTATATTTTTAATATTTTTTATTTGAAATGAGAACATGACAGAGCATTATTACCGCGTATGCCGAATTTGATATTACGATAAAAAATCTCCTTACGAGACTGCTTCACTCCAGAATGCATTTTATTTTTATTTTATTTTTTTGTTTTACATTTTTTTAGAGAAAAATGTGTCCTTACTGGGGTACCCCGTTCTAAGGTCACATTGTACAAGTTTTCGTGTTTGAAATATAAGTAAATACCCATGTTAAAATATTACAAGAGGATGGTTATAAAGTTATATCTGAACGAAAGTACAATAAAAGCTTTAATTTGTTAGGTTGCAAAATTGTGTCTATATTCTTCCTTCCCATGTCCATAATCCATGTCTTTATGCTTCTTTTGAAGTCGGTTATTTTTTTATGGTTTTCATTGCAAGAGGCAGTATTTTTTTATTTGTTTTTATTCTTTGCGGAAACGGTTTACGATTAGTTCCCGTGAGCACTTAGGCCACAGGCCCATTGTGGTAACTCCCATTTTACCTCTATTCTTTAACAACAACCCAGTCCCTTTTAAAGTTCACCAGAGTTGTCATCGGAAATGAAGCTATATCTTCTGGTTCGACAATGTATCTTCCCAGGTCTTGTTTCCCCTCTTCACTCGTCCTTAGTTCCATGAAGGCCCCACGAGGGAAGAGGGCCTCTCTACTCCTTGGTTCCCCGAAGGCTCTATGATGGAGAGTTTACCACCCTTTGGTTTCCTAAAGGCCCCACAAGGAAGAGTTCACAGAGATGGTCTCATTTCTCCTCTTCAATCCTACATAGTTCTCTGAAGGCCCCACATAGGAAGAGGACATCATCTCTCCACTTCACTCCTCCTTGGTTCCTCGAAGGCCCCACGCTAGAAGAGTGCACTTCCCCTTGGTTCCCTGAAGGCCCCACAAGGGAAGGGTTCATGGAGGTGGGCTCAGCTCTCATCTCCACGGCTTGTCCTCTTGGTTCCTCCTAGAGGCTTCAGAAAGGAAGTCCACAGAGGTGGCCTCAGCACTCCAAGGTTCTCATAAGGCAAAATACTCCGAGATGCGACCTTGTTTCTCGGAGGCACCGTTTGTGACACTGTTCCCCAGAATATTCTGCCTGAGCTTGGGATGGCTATTTCAGGTTTGTGTTTCCACTCCCTGAACAATGGGTTCGCCACACTCCCTACGCTAAGCAAGAGGGAGTAAATTAAATAATTTTATAAGGAGTTTTGCATATTTCTTTGTCCAAAAGTCGTTCTAGTTGTAGGTTGATGGAATGTATTGAAATGTAACAGAATTCCCTACAATGTATTCAAATCTCCCGCAAACGCAGCATTCGACGCAGAAGTATCCGACGCAGAACGCAACGGTTTCTTGCGGGCCGCCATTATTGCGCCCTTCTTCCCCGACTCGCCAAGCAACGCGCACGCCCACGATTTCCCCTACTAGAGTACCGATAGCCGCTCCATCACGCCGTGATGAAGTCTGAATATAACTCCTTGCCTTGTCCTTAAACCAAGGCCGCTGCATCTGCCGTGATGTGCCCCCTCGAAGCCGCCGGAAAGCCAAACGTAAGCGCCTCCACTACTTCTTTCCCTAAACATAGCAGAATGTTGTAATGTAGATCTTGTGAATCGGCCCGAGTTTGTCTGTATAAAGTTATCCTGGTGTTTGAATGCGTACATTAAAATAGCTTTTGTATGTAATTGTTTCATTGACATTAAATTCAGTGCTTTGAAAACATAGCGCAATAGATTTCCACATATTCTATGATCGACTGGAAGTATAATATTATGTTAAGGAGTAGATCTAAAAGAAATAACAAAAATACTGAACCCTGCACAGTACAAGAACATGAGTACAATAGTACGCTGGACTTGAAAGCTTTTGCTTAAAGATTGTTACAAATCGTTCTTTAGACAAAGGTGAGGAAAGTAAGATAAATTGTTTTCGATGCGAAAAAGACTGCCCAGACATACATTACGGCACCGTACTATATTCAACGATTAATGCCACCAAAGTACAGAAAAATATAAACCAAAAAAGTAATAATAATATTATCTTCCGGGATAGATGTATTGCATAGAAATGGGATAGGTTCACGCCTTAATAATCTTGAAGCCATTGAAATAAAAAAAAGTCATTAAAAATAAACAAAACTAATTTACTTAATAAACAATGTGCAACATAGTTGTGAATGATGAGTATTCGGAGCAGGTAGATGGGTTTGTGTACTTGGGAAGTATGTTTACGAGAAATGGGAGGGCTGACAGAGATATCGAAAGAAGGGTATATGAAGGCAACTCTATTAATGGAGGACTGAACGCCGTTGGCGCCAACAAAAAACTGTCCAAAGAAGCGAAGTTAGCCGTCCATAATGGAGTGCTGGAACCTACCCTGATGTATGGCAGTGAGGCATTGAACTGGCAGAGGAAGGATGAAAGTAGACTGAATGCTGTAGAGAAGAGCTCCTTGAGGCGTACGTGTGGTAAAACCATATACGATCGTGTGAGAAATGTGGAGATCCGCGAAGAATGCAAGGCTGATGTAAGCGCAATGAGTAAGATTAAGAAAGGGACGCTAAAATGGTTTGTGCGTGTAGAGCGAATGAACGAGGAAAGGGGTGTAAGGAGAATACATGACGCAAATGTGAATGGCAGAAGAAGTCGGGGACGCCCGAGGAAGAGTGAATCAGATATTTGAGTCGGGCCATGTGAAAAGTCGGAATAATAGAAGAGCATGTATGAGACGATGTATGAATGTGAACGAGGCAAGGAGTGTGTGCCAAGATCGAGTTGGCGGTCCGTCGTCTCTGCCTACCCCTGCGGGGAAACGGCGTGGTGGTTAGTTAGTTTTTTTTAGTTTACTTAATAAACAATTAGATTTGTCTAACACCCCCATTTTTTAAATATTTTCCTTACCCCCGCCCACGGTCACCCCTCCCTCTTAGGCACCTCCTTCCTCACCCCCTCCTAAGTTGATGTTCTGTCTCCCTCTTCTAATTTTCTTTTAAATACCATGTATATCTGTATTATGTTCAACATATTTTTATTTACCCCTAAAAAAAGGTTTAGGATGAACCGAAACCGGTTGGATTAAGAAATAAAGAAATGGAATTCAAACAAAGTTATTTTATTGTTTTTATCATAGTTATAATAGTATTGAATCTCATGAAACCAGCTCCCAAAATACAATAAACCGCAGAATCGTACTTCGTACGCCATTCAAAGACCTTGGAATACCGACCTGATATTTTAATAGAATATAGAATACATTATTTAGAATGGATCTAAGAATAATTTCACATACCAATATATTAATATCTACAAATAATATTAGGGAACGTACCCATACTACGTGATCTGTTGGGGGGGGGGGGTCTTCAAAATACCACGCTCGGTACAAACGAGCGGCGAGTTGCTTTAGGTTTTTGTTCACCGGGGGGGGGGGGGGGGGGTTGAAAATTGCAAAAAGTTGGTCACGTAGTATGGGTACGTTCCCTATATGTTAGTGCTAGAAAGTTGCTTGTTAGATTTTTCCTTTTTCGAGCCTATGAATCATCAATCAATTTTTATTATGAAATTTGGATCTCTTTAACTTATTACTGATTTTATTTATTGTTTTATTATGTTATTGCCACATTCTCAGTTATGCGATAATTAATTAAATAGTCATCTCCCCTCCGCAACTTAAGCAGATATATGCGTTAAAAATACGACAGCAGTCAAGTACAATAAGCGTGTTTATACGTCAGCGCGTGTGTCTTCATAGAAATCGTTCTAACTCCGTTATTGTTTTAGTTACATCCCTAAAACAAAAAGTAAAAGGTTGATAGTAGATCAAACTGTATATCCCTATCAAGTTTTTTATAGAAATACATAACAAGAATATGCTGTCAGTCGCGCAGTTGACACAAATATTTACCCGCCCAAATTTACTACTGGCGGCTCGACCGCGCTCGACATTGTTAATTTTTATTAAATATTTTTATATGAAATGATAAAAAAGTGAGGTGACGAAAGTGTTTATTACACATTTATACAATAGAATAAGTATTGCTGTTAACATAATCTGTGATTTTAGTACCGTTTTCGTCATAAAAACATCACGTGAGTCATTTTTACCTATTTTTAATGTTTGCGTTCTAAATTTTAATATTTACAAATGTTAATATTTATTTGTAATATAATAATTCAAAAGCTTATTTTATAACCTTTCTAAAACAGTTTTTACTATTCGGCTACGTTCAGAAATGTTTCATTTATAGAGCTTTAATTGTGAAGCGGTAATAACAAAAAGTTTTCGTAAAATGTCATTTCGTTTGAGACATTTTTCGTTTAAATGGCGATTTTCGGAGTAAATAAGAATATAATCTAAACGAAAATATGAAAGAGAACAAGACACAGAAAAACAGAAAAAAGACAATGGTCACATATAGGACTCGAACCCAGACTCTCGTATAACCGGGACGTGCGCGTTAACCAATTTAAATTTATTTTGTTGTTCTCTTTCATATTTTCGTTTAGATTATTATTATTATCTTCTTCTTCAATGATATATTTATAATTATACTTTTCATCAAACCTGGGTTGCGTGGTCCCAAAAACTAACACCTCATTCGCTCAACGACAATTCTGGTTCATCGCTCCTAAAATATATAATGCTCTGAGTACTGACATAAAGTCAAGTAATTCTAATTCTCTTTTTATAACACGTGTACAACATTGGATTTTTGAAAGGGGACGAACGCACTTTAAAGAATTCATGAGTTCTAACACTACATTTTAATTATTAATTTTTGCATTTCAAAATTTTAATTTCCATTTGTATTTCTATTTTACTTTAAAATGTTGTTATTTTTTTCTCTTAGTTTTTCACTAAATTTATATATGTTTTTAATTTTGATTTATATAATTATATGTTTTAATTTATACAGAACACTTGAGTTCTTAACATTTAATTTTTATTATTAATTTTTGTATTTCAAAATTTGAATTTGAATTTTCATTTTTACTTTTCTTTAAAATATGGTCTTTTTTTTTCTCTTTAGTTTTAAGTATTTCTTAATATTTTTTGAAATGTTAAAATATTAAATGTACGACTACCACAACACGGGCTTAGCCTAGTGTGGTAGCCAAAAAAAACCCAAATATCTGTTACTAATAAAAAATATATGAAATAAAAAAAAAAAAATAAAAAAAAAAAAAATAAAAAATATTACTTTGATGGGAACAACCATCAAAAGTTATAAAAGAGAGTTTGTCTTATAAAAAAATAACTAAAACGTGCTTGCGAAAAATAACTGATTGAAGAAGAAGTTAACAATAATAATCTTAATGAAAATATGAAAGATAACAAGACACAGAAAAAGACAATGGTCGCGGTGAGAGAGGCCTGACAACGATCAGTCAGACGAGAGGTCTGGGTTCGAGTCCCAGTTGCGAACATTGTATTTTTCTGTGTCTTGTTCACTTTTATATTTTGGTTTAGATTTTTTTACTTAATTTTTTCATTTCATAATATTTTATTTGTTACAGATTTTTGGGTTTTTTCGGCTACATTGGTAGTCATACATTTGATATTTTATATAGGTACTAAAAATACTATTATATTGAAACAGATAATAAACATACTAAATAAAAATTTTGTGTTAAGAACTCTTGTATTCTATACAAATATATAAATTAAAACATAAATAAAAGTATGCGAAAAGTTAAGAAAAAAAATATATTTTAAAGAAAAATAGAAATAAAATGGAAATACAAAAATTAAATGTAGTGTAAAGAACTCATGTATTCTTTAAAGTATGTACGCTCATCCCCTTTCATGCGTGTGTTCCCACAGAAATCGTTCTAACTCCGTTTTTGTTCTAGTGATAACCATAAAACCAAATATAGAAGATCCATATTAAAACAGGTTTCATATTTATACTCAAAGTTATCCGTAGAAATACATAAAAAAACTTATTTTGTAGAAACAGTTTTCACCGGTCAAATCGCCTTTGCGCCGTATAGACATTGTTAATTTTTTATTATATTTTCTTGTATGAAATGGTAAGAAAGTGAGTTGAGAAAATTGTTTATTATACATTTATACGAAAGAATAATAAGTGTTTTTTTACATAATCCGTGATTTTAGTACGGTTTTCACATAAAAATATCATGTGAGTCATTTTTACAATTTTTAATGTATGCATTCTAAATTTTAATGTTTACAAATGTTAATATTTATTTATAATAATGTTATTTGAAGGCGTATTTCATAACCTTTTAAAAACAGTTTTTAGTATTCGGCTATGTTCAGAAATATTTCATTTATAGAGCTTTAACTGCGAAGCGGAAATAACACAAAGTTTTTATAAATCTGACAGTTCGTTTAAAACAAAAATCTTGCACAACGACAAAATACTCTGTTCTAGCCAGACCCGATATTTTATATTTTGTGAGTTACCTAAACCAATTCAATAACTGTAACACTGAAACACATTGGAAGCATGCAAACAGAGTGTTAAAATAATTGAGTTTTACCAAATGTCATGGTTTAATGTATAAAAATAATAATTTAGACATAGTTGGTTAGGCTGATGCTGATTGGGCATCAGATAATTTAGATCGTAAGTCATGTACTGTATATTTTTTTATTCATGCAGGTTGTTTAATATCTCATGAAAGTAGGAAGCAACAAACTGTCGCTTTATCATGAAGCAAGTAAGGAGGCTATACTCTTGAAAAACCTGTCGAATGAACTAATAAGTAGAGATAATAAATCTTCTATTGTATAACGATAGCCAAAGTGCTATAAAACTTTCTGAAAATTGTGTTCTTCATAGACGTTGTAAGCATATTGAAGTCAAATTTCATTTTATAAGGGAAGCTGTTGCAAATAAATTAATTAATTTAGAATATTTAAATACTTCTGAAATGGCAGCAGATGTGCTAACAAATGGTTTAAGTAAGATTAAACATTATCAATTTAAGAACCAAATGAGCATTGTAATGTTGCATAACTTATATTTCTTTTTTGTATTTTTATTATTTTGTTAAGTGGTGGTATTAGTCTATGATAACAAAATAATTAAAATGATAGGTACGCCTAGCGCCATCTAGGATACGTTATAGGAAACTAAGTGTACATGCTTTGTTAAGAAAATGGTGGTCTATTCAAAACCAGCAAGCGTGTTTCATTAGTTATGCGGTATTTGTTTGTGATATATGTATGGAGTAAGATGAATGATGCGTGTGTAGAGTTAAGAAGAAAAACAGTATCAGCCTTACTCATCATAAAACCATACCACGGCTCTGTAGCGGCTCTGTAGCTACACAGTGGAGTAAGCTTACACTGCTCAGGGTAAAAATGTTTACTCATCATCATAATGTTTCTCGACAGCTGTTATGATTTTTTTACGGTAGCAACACTGCTCCAAAGCTCAAAAACGCGGCCAATTAGCATTTCGCGGCGTGTTGCCAACTTCACGTTTATTCATACGTCAACACGCGTCAACACAACGTTGACTTTGGTAAATCTATATTTAGACACCTAAAATCTCCTTCCGTGAGTGCCGCAAATGGATCGTACCTTTTTAAACCTTTTCCGTGACCGTGGTGCACGAATGCCGCGAATACGGTCAATATTTGCCAAAGCTCCGTTCAAAATGTCAAGATTCTCATAAAAGTTCGCCATTTCGTCAGTTACAACGCACGGGGTACTGAGTTAACCCTGGTGATCGGGTGGTTTAAATTCTGACAGCTACTACATCTTCCGGTACAGCGACTCGGTAAAAACACGCGCATGCGCGCGATTAACCCACCATGTTGAGTAACAATTTCACCTAACCCGCTCTTGCTCCGAGGTGTAATCTTATTTTGCGATGATGAGTAAGGCTGTATATGTTGTTTCTCATGTAAAATGATACGATAAAGATTTGGTAAAGTTAGTGAAAAGTATTTTATTTGAATGCTTTGGGGTTGGTTTGCTTTGTTCTACTCCGCTACACTTCTTTACCACTCCGTAGTAGAGCGGTAAACTCTTTGACTCTGGGGCCAATGATCGGGGTTCTCAAACCCAGCGTGAGCGAAAATAAAAATAATATACACACATTAAGTATTTCGGATTTAAAAAAATGGTGTTAACTATGTTCATATCCACTACATCCTGGAGTGGGATATACTGCCAGTATCGCCTTCAGAATCAGCTTTTAGTCACTTGAGTGACCATATCTGATTAGTTGCGTATTTTCTAAACCGCCTCCAACCCTTTCCCCTTAAATTCCTTAATAGCGATGTTATAGTTTGACTGGTTTTTTAATTTTTTTTTTATTTATTATTCTGTAAAGATTTTGTGAAGTTAAACTACGAGACATATACTCTCCTGAAAAGAATCTCCCTCCTTGCCTTTGTCATCTTTGGGGATGCTGTATGATGGGGTTTTCCAGAACTAACTTGCCAATGGTCATGCCTGTTTGAAGAACTGTAGTTAAATAATCACCTCAAATATCGTTATGTATAACATTAATAAAGCACAATTACATTATTAAGACGGCAAGCTTTGTTGCTGTTAGTTTAAATCTACTCATCTAACCTCAAATATTTCGTCTCTTTTCAAAACGCTATGAAATTTTAATTTTGCAATGTTTTTAAAATTAATTAATTGAATTGAATTTTTGAGAAGAGGAAGGAGTTAATACTGGTCTTGAAGTAAATACAGAGGCCGTCAAATCGTTTCATAGACGAGCTGTTGAACTTGAGAATGAGTGTAGAAATGACCCGTGACAAATGTCAACCGTCTACATATTATCGGCGCGCGTATGGCTTGTTTCCCTGCTATACATCGGCGCCGAAAGGACCAATGACGCTAGCTCCTTGTATATGCAGTTAAGTCATATTTGGAAATTATTATTAAAACAATCATAATAATTATATCGCCCTTCATTTTATTTCCATAGCAACACCAATTTGAGTAGAATGACTTTGTTAATTTTGTTAAGTGAATGAATAATAAAATAATGGTTGTTCATTTTCTGTAAAAATATAATTTGAATAAATAAATAAGTTTAAGTAACCACCGTTTGCATACCTACAAACTGTTATAGAAAGCTTCGATCAATTTACCTAAAAGCTGCATTATCATAATTAACATCATCTAATCACTCAACAAATGGGCTTCTATGTTATATAGTTTGTCACAATATAATCAATAGGTACATGTCTCTAACATAATCAATACCTTAAAATGCTTTCAGAACTTAATAAACAATTCATACATCCATTTCACAAATGAAACACATAGGTGGTAAGTAAATCGAAATGTTTCATTTATAATTGATTCGGGTTTGCACCAGCTCGCGTTATAGAAGAAAAATTATATTTTTTTTTATTAATTTCTCCTTCAAAGATGTATAAAAATAGTAAACTTGACGAAAAAGAATGCAACACAGTGCTGCAGAATAAATTATCAAAGATCACCCATGTATATCCAAAAGAAGATGAAAAGGAAATTTCTAAAAATGAGCCAAATTCTGACATTCTCGACAGCGTTAGGCCATTTTTCTTTATCCTGCAATTGATCGGAATGCAACAAATGACTTTTAAAGGAAGAGAGATCTTTCCAACAAAATGGTTTTATAAACTCTACTCCCTTATGGTAGCATTAGCAATTCTCGGGATACAATCTTACGTATTATACGACCAGTACACCACCGAAACGAAAGATACGGCAGCGACAGCGACAACTACAATGACAATGACAACACCAATGACAGAATCAACGACACCAATGACAGCATCAACGATTATGACAACACCAACGGACAAGACACTGATACCGAAAAGTCCAGCAGCCGTTGTGACAGAATTGCTTAAAGTAATACCACCTTCCATCTCAGCAATCATTTGCTTGGCATTCTCGGCAACGAGCTATCAGAATATGATCATAAGAGTCTTGAATAACTACAAAATCGTTGATAAACAACTAGTTATACAAAATAGTAACATTTACAAACCGATGAGGAACAAGATCATTGTTTTTGTGACAGGAATGCTGCTTCTCTCCATATTGATGAACGGTTTCGATTTTTGGGTTAACAAATGCACTGTGAAAGCAATCATCATATCTTTGGTAATAAGTTTGAACGAGTTTGTGCTGCTGGAAGTATGCATACTCTTGTATATTGTCACTACTCGTTTGGATGTTTTGAACACTCAGCTTAATGCCACTAAGTACGATGCGTCAAAGCTCTTCAACAACGAAGTGTCTATTATAAACAAGAGGAAGGATCTGATCATGATGAGTATGGTGGATAATTTAGGAAATATTAACGCTAAGGGCAACAAGAATTTGCGTGATGAAGAGCAGTTGGATGATGTGATAAGACTCATGAAGGTGTACGACAGACTGGCAGATAACGCTAATATTGTGAACTCTTGCTTTGGGATTCCGGTAAGACAATATTATTTTATTCACGCCCTACTTCCATAGGTACTGGCATGCACAGAGTTATTAATCAGAGTACGTACTGTTGGGAGTAGGAAAAAGGTAAAGGTGTAGGAAAATGAAAAAAAAATAGAGAATAAATTAATTTGATAAACAAGCCTTCCACAGACGTTGTTAATTTTCGCTAAGAATGGTTAAGCTGCATTCGCCGAAGTTAGTTGGGAGTATCCGTCATATATCGACATAACCCCTTCTTTTTCGCATATTACAAAGCAGTTACTGAATATTTAAAAAATGCAAATTTTTTCAACCGCACAATTGCACGAACGAAAGTCAACATAACGCGATATTAATTTCGTTATACAACACTATTTTATTTTATATTGCTTAATATTTATCTTACAATCTATTTTGACTTTATTAATTGGTGAGTTTTTATAGTTTCCATCAGCGCGTAACGATATTTCAACCCATAAATAAATTATGTTGCCTATTTAGTCTAGTCATTGGGTGCAGCAAAGGGGTTGTTTAAACAAATTGTGTGGTAAGCAGATTTTACCTCATTTTTGTTCTTTGAAATGATGATTACGAATCCGAGGTTTGCAACAAAAAAATATTAAATTAAAGTTTAGTTTCAGCCGAAGAACAGAAAAAAAATTATTTGACTGTAAAATTATAAACTTTTGGGAAAATATTAATTTCTACTAAAATAATCAGCACAATATTTCGAATAATTTAAGTTCTAACAGGATTTTTCGCCACGCCTAAGTAACGTTTAGGCGTAATTACTAGTTGAAGTTTGACGAATTTCGGCTTACCCGTTAGCACTGCTTTAACAACCAACCTGTAAGAAACCATCCTGTCTTTATACACTAAAATTATTTGCCTTATTAAAAAAATCCTGTCTTTAAGTTAATAAACGTTTTCACCCGTAAAGTACTTTAAAAGAGTTTCACAAAATATCCTGACTAAACGGGTTGATGTTGATGAACATGTAGAACTCTGATTTTAGGAGGCGGGTATGGTTCAGGCCCCATCCGTGCTCAAAAAGAAGAAGATGGAGAGATATATAATTACAAATGTTAGAGGAGCGCGCTAATATTTAAAAAGATAAAATCGATGCGAAAATTGCGAAAACGTTTAATAAACACGACTCGTTTAAAATCTCATGGAAGGTATCTTAAGTGTCATTTCGAGAAACACTGTGAATTTTTTCACAAGCATGGAACATACTTTGAGATTTTTTTCTATGGACGGAATTTTATATAATTTGCATTTCGCCGTGGAACGCATCTAGATATTCAACTTCAAAAATAACATATATTTTTTTAATAGCTTTCCTACAGATACAATTTCTCGTGCGGGGCTCTTTGCACTTTCAGGATATCAGGCAGATAGAATGAATATATAACAGAATACAAATATAAAATAGAATAGGGGAGGGGAAGGAGATGGGGAAGAGGGAGGTGGGGAAGTACCTGGCTATTCAGATCTGGTCACCAAACACTGCTAATGCCATTTCAAGCAACGTTTCAATTCTGAATGGTGGTCTTACACCGGGGCGATACTGAGAGTATCTTCCACTCTGGAACGTCCGCAAATATACTATACATTATTTTATATGAATTAATGGTTAAATAACACAATTATTCAAATAACATTTATTTGCCCACGCCGGGATTCCAACCCGCGACCTTCGGATTTCGAGTCAAGAGCCTAACCGGTAGACCACGCCGGCCGTCAGGTCTCTTTTCATTGCAAACATGTATTGTATCTGGTGGTAAACTCGTAAACTCTCGGGCAGCCGCTTCCGTCAGAGGAAGCAAGGCCAGTCGCTAGTCCTTTTGAACGAATATTTAATGTAGCATTTGTAGCGAACGAAATAAATTCCTTATTTTCGACTTTGGTCTTACATGAAACAGCAGACCAACAAAGTTGAGGCGCTTTTCAAAATCGGTCAAAACTCTGAAACGATTTGGGGTAGATGAAAAGAAATACCATTTCTACTTTTGAGACTTACACTATCTAGACCGGGAGGGGAGATAGGTAAACCCTACGTCATCAACTACACGGATGAAACCACTTTTAAGTGATAATGGGCATTTAGAAAACCTTAAAAAAGCTGGTCTGCCGGTGCGCCTCTTGGCAGGAGCCGCGCAATCATGGAAATAGTCAGCGATTTTTTTGGTCAAAATTACGTCATCGACTACACGAACGGGAATGGTCTCATATGACAAAGGTCGAGTAGAAAATGAGAAAAAAGCAGGTCTGCCAACCGGCAGCCTGGCAAGTTCGGAGGCAGCCGGCGTCAAAGTGGGGAAAAAATTGGTCGATTTTACGTCATCGACTACACGAATGAAACCAATGAATAACTGTAATCCAGATCATTCCATATAAGAATTTTGCGGTCTGCCGAACAGCAGCCTGACAAAATTTTGTGTACGATTTTTTTTGTTTTTTTTTTAATTTTTCGTTTATCTTTATTATTATTTTTATTTCACTATATTTTTAAAAACTTTGAACACCATATTTTAAAAAAAATAAGCGAAAAATATAAAAAAAAATTATATAAGAGTTCCCGGTGTACCCATCCATCAGGCGAGCCTTTAGACGCCAAACCACTTACGAAACCTGCCGCGGTGCCCCTCACCGCTGTCGCGTGTTAATATTTTTGTACAAATTTATAATAATAATAGTCCTTTTAAGATTGCCTAATAGTCCATAGTAGTTTGAAGTTCGAACAACCAACCCACCGTCAACGTAAGAGCTGCGTTCGTCCGAAAAACGACGGAAATTTCCGAACCCCGTCCGTTTCATTTCGGTTTCGCTTGCCCTGCTGCATCGATTACATCGAATACAAGATCGCAACTAACAAAAACCTATAGTCTAAATCATCCCATTTATGACTTCTTTCATCTGCCGACCCGCAGCCTTGCAGTTTTTTGTGTACGGTCTTTTAAAGTTTTAATTTTTTTTTTAATTAAAAAAAATATATTTTCAATATCTTTATTATTATTATTATTAATATGGTTTTAAAAACTTAGAATGCAAGATTTTAAATGAGATAAGTTGTAATCATAAAAAAATTTATTTTCGTGTTCCGAGTGTACCCATCGGACGGGAGAGCCTTTCGACGCGAAACAACTTAGGGAACGTACCCAAACTACGTGACCAACTTTTTGCAATTTTTAACCCCCCCCCCCCCCCCGGTGACCAAAATCCTAAGGAACCCGCCGCTCATTTGTATGGAGCGTGACCTTTTGAAGACCCCCCCCCCCCCAAAAGTGTCACGTAGTATGGGTACGTTCCCTTACTGGAAACTGGCCACGGAGTCCTTCGCCGCTAACGCGTGCCCATATTATTAAAAAAATTTATCATAATAATAGTCTTTTTAAGATAACCTAATGAATATATGGAAAGCGGGAGGGGGGTTTGCGGGATAGTGGAGACGGAGAGGGTGGGCGGGGAAGGTGGAAGGGAAACGAACGTGGAGGAGAACGGGGTCGCACAGGATAGGACATGCAGGGAGAAACAATTTATTTATTTGAATATGTCATTGCAACGCATGCTGGGAACCAGCTAGTATATAATGTAAATGTTAAAATAAAATTTATTTAGTACTTTTTCAATACAATTTTTTATTAATTTTCTGTTTCAGCTTTTGAGTTCCGCCATTGCTGCATTCATGAATATTTTATCAACTGTTAATGATCTCATCTCACTTAACAAAGATTCAAAAATCGAGGATGTAAGTTTTTATGTTCTTAAAAAATATGAGAGTAGAATTATAACATAGCAATCATCATTTACAATCACAATTCGAATTGAATTAAAGCAACGTCACTGAGGTCAACATATGTCTATCATATATTATATCCTAAAGTCATTTTTATCAATTGTACTTAACACCTTATTTTCACTTGGTATACCATTTCATAAGAAATTTACAATTAGTGTACAGTTTTGGATTTGCTTGTACAACTATGTCTACATTATACCCTTTTCAAAAATATTTTATTTGACGTGATTGATGAGAACACCAAAGCTTATTTGATGCTTTTGTTTATAGGATGACCTCAAAAATATAAATCTGGCAATCTGGTGTCTGAGGGATGTGCTGTTTGTTGTTCTGGTAACCATAGTCATTGAGACGATGCTGAGCCGCGTCAAGAAAACCTCGAACATCATCAACAAACTTTCAATTAACCCCAAGATTGGTAAGCCAATACCGATCTCGGTATCAGTTAGGAAGTGAATTCATTTAGTTGAGTTTAGGTTTTCAATGTGAAATAATGAAAAGAGTCATCGTCTTTTGAAAAACATTATCAACTATCTGAAGTCTCCGGCGTTTTTCGAAATGAGATTATCGCTTATTTTCTAAATTGATTGTAAAAGGGGTTGGGGTGGTTCTTTAAGATCTTGTATAAACAGTGACCATCCTCTTATTTTGAAGTTTAACTATGCAAAAATTCAATAATTTCGGAATAACACTGAAGATTTCTTAAAAAAACATACATTCTGCTTTTGTATTGGTTTGTTTGCCGAGGATTCAAGCCACCTTTTATAATGCTGTGCACATTATGTTTTTTACAGAGAGGATTACGCATTTTCGTAATACTTTACAATTTGGTTAACAGGAGTCCATACGGTTAATATTATTCGGTTAATAGGAGTCCAGAAAAAGCATTCACTCTTGCTTCAGGGTTCCTTTTTTTCCAAATCTGATGATGAATTGAGTGTAGTTACAATCTTGGTGCATCCCACCTGATCCATTTATGATACATTTTATAGTTCAAATTTGGCTTGGATCAACAAATGCTTATCTTGGTCACCTCCAATTTGAAATAGTAAAAGCCAATACCTAAGTGTTAATAAATTTACAGCCTAGTCAGGTATTCTCCAGGGGTCCAACCTTGGTCGTCTGTTGTTCCTCTTATTTGAACTTCTGATGGAAATAATTTCTTACCAACACTGCTAACAAATTCAATCTGACTTTGATGTTGTAGCAGAATGGTCAGAAATAAAGAATTTAGAAGTTATTACACATTTTGGAAAACGTGTAATAATGAAACAAGCGACTCTCAAAAGCCCGTAGATATTTACTATCTTCCCAAATGTTCCTCAGGCCTAGGGCCTATTTAGTCGGAAGGTCAAAATATTTCCACTCTGCAATAAAATCCAAATAAATAGAATATTTCTAAACGCACTCGAAAACTAAAAACCGTTTTAGAAAGACGATGATAATATACAGGGTGTTAAGGGACGTACTTGACTTACTTTAACCAGTGATTCCTGACATTATTTGGAGTAAAAAATGTAAATGAAATTTTGGTCTCCGGTGACATTTTTGATGCTTTTTTTTTTTTCTACAAAAACATAAAAAATGGTAGTTGTTGAACAGTTGGAGGCGGGGTAAGGGGTTCGTCGGACATCCGGCTGAGTGACCAGTGACGATATGCGGAAGAATTTATTTTTTATTTGATTTTAAAGAAAAAAATTTTGAAAAAAAAAAAAGTCTTCAAAAAAAGTCACCGGAGACCAAAATTTCGTTTACATTTTTTACTCCAAATAATGTCAGGAATCACTTGTTAAAGTAAGTCAAGTACGTCCCTTAACACCCTGTATACGCTTTCAAATTTTATAAAAAAAAATAATGCAAACTTAAAAAAGTTTTTAAAATGGCTTGCTTTACGTTTTTTCTATCTAAAATTACTGATAACGATAAAAAATAAATAAGTACACATATTTTATTAGGCAAATGCATAATAAAATTTATAGTTAATTCGCTTTATAGTAGTTTTATGTAAAAATAATTCATAAAAAAATCCCAAAGTATCGTCATTTTTTTTAAAATTGCTTTCTTCCGAAAGGGTTCGTAAAGGTGTGCATTTTGATTGTTTTGCGGTTAATTTCTAGATTTAAATATAAGAGTGGTGTTTTCTATTTCTAACACCGACATAACTTCTATGAGACCTATTTCAGATTATATTATATGAACCATGGAAGAGTCGTAACATGCTAGAATGTAGGCAATTATGGAGATTGATTATAAATTTATGGATTATTTCTAAATTCGTTGTTTGTGGAGAGTGGTAGTAAATAAAAGGTTAGATTAAGATTAGATTCAAATCTGATTTAAGGTTTGAGAGAGGCATTGGCATTTTGTTATTCCTATTTCGTTTTTTTTTTAATCAAGATCCAGCCCGCGAGGAGCTCCTGGACAGGTTCTCCCAGCTCATGTCCTGCAGGAAATTCACCATCACAGCCTGCAACTTCTTCCCTTTCGACTTTACCTTCATCTACTCCCTGGTCGGCGCCATAGCCACCTACACTGTCATCATTCTGCAAGTCAACCCGCCTACTAAAACGCCTGCTAAAACTGATTGATCATCTTAAATACCAAAGTATTTTGTGGTTTGTAGCAATACGCAACGTGTTTCATCAAGTGTGAGTTTTAAAAAATTACTTTGAGGATATTTTTATTAAGGAAATGTAACACAATACATACACCGGAGAGTTTATTAATGATCTCAGATTCGAACTAATAAAGTGATTCCCAATGATTGATGTGAAGATACTAATTAAAAACAGAGCTGCCAAATGGTATTTCTGAAAGAAGAAAAAACTGTTGCTGTCAGAAAATTTGATGACCTGGCTATTGCAACAGTTGCTCTACATGTATGCAATTAACAATTAACGCTTCTTAAAAAAAAAAACGAGTGTGCTTTAAACCACACGACTGGAGTAAAACTTCTTTAGCTTCATCTCTCTGATAGGAAGAGAGAAAGAAAATGTGCGCGCGCACTGCTCTTTCTTGCTCCTGCGATACAGACAATAATAGGCCTGCACTGGGTCTTAAATATACGAAACGTAACTGGCTATGAGAGAAAGAGAGAAAGAAAATGTGTGCTCGTACCTCTCTCTCTTGCCCCTACAGTAATATACGAAACGTAACTCTGTCTCTTTCTATCTTCACTAACTTATATCTCCCTTTCAAATATCGGTCGCCTCGCCTTCAAGTCAAGTGTGCGTAAAGAAGTTTTACTTCGAAAATATATATAGAGCACTATAGACCTTACAATTAGAATGGTAAATGATAAATTTTCATTCAAGCAACGTAATTTTGCGAATTTAACGGAAAATGTTGAATACGTTAAAAAAACTTTAAATCACCTAAATGAAAATAACTAATTTCGCTGAAACCACTATTTTTGGTAAAAATGATCTACTTTAAAACCAACGGTTTATCAATGATGTTTTGATATACATAAGTGTACTATATACGAGTATTAACGGACAAAGTTGAATTGATGAGGAACCAGGATACTCTTCGGAAACCCACGGAACCCCTTCAAAAAGTCATTAAAAGTGATGAAAAAAATAGGCCATGACCTAACCTGACGCAATCTATCAGATGTAGTTTTTTTCTCAGGTTTTTTATTGTTCTATTGAGTGTCCGGTCACCATATACCCTGACAAAGAAACTTTTGGTTTTGTAACATCTTCAATTTTTTATTGAAAGTAGTGATGTAAACAAAATTAGTAATTTTCGTTTTAATTTTTAAAATAACGCCATCAAATAATTTTGCAATTATTGAAGAAGACTTTTTCTTATTAAGATAATATTTATTTAGAGTTTTTAACGATTTTTTTATAACAAAAAAAAAAATATTTTTAAGAGTGTGCGTTGACTTTGTAATACAAGTTTTTTCGTGTTTAGCAATATTTTACGTTTGCGAATAAAAAATAATAATGATAAAAATTCTTCATAATTTTATTCTGTAATTTATTTTATTCTGTAGTATTTTCTTTCAGAGTTATTCGTAGTTGTTTGCATAAATTGCATTAATTGAAATACACTTTATTTTCAAATATACGATCACATCATATAAATATTATTTGCTGCATACATTGTGGAATAAACTATTATTATTGTAATAAGAATCAATTTTAGAATTAGCACAGGAAAGACTAAGCATTTCCTTAAGTCGTAATTTCTCCCGAGTTAGTTTTATGTAGCCTTTTAAGTGGGTGCCTTCTCCTACCACTCCTTTTTCTGCTTGTAATATTCGGCAAGTTATTCCCCAAAGGATACAAGAAATCCATCCCATTATTCTCGCACCCCTCCTGAGTCATATCAAACATAAAGGCTAGGTCTATGCTGTATCTGGGGAGCTTGTCCCTGAGGTAGCTGATGACGTTGTGGGGTAAAGTGACGTTTCTGGACATGATGAAGGAAGAGAGATATCTGGTGCTTTTCTCCTTCTCAGCGCAGTGCATTAGAAGGGTCCAGGTGGTATAGTCGGTATCTAGGACGTAGGTGTTATATATGCCCTCGTCTGAAACATAAATAGCAAAAAAAAGTGAACAGCAAGATATGGATAAAACAACCAAGGAAAGAAAGGAGAGAAACTCACTGCGGGAGGTGGTAAAATTATAACAAGAATATTGCCACAAAACAAGCGTGCAGCTGCTAGGAGTAAAAATCTGAATTAGTTGTAGAAATTATAAATAGTATGAAGTACTACAAAGGCTGACATCCGAGGATCAGTATTGTGGAAGCAGAAGACACTGCCAAACACTCATTGACGACACCGGAAAGCTCTATTTAAATTTGTATACTACTGTTTCATTTGAAAAGTAACAAATATGTGGGCGAATTTTTTGCCAAAAATAATTTCAAAAAACGCCAATTGTCGCATGAGGCATTTTACTGTAATTATTTATTTATTTATTTAAACGCCATAGCATGGCTTTTACATTCAAGTGAGTACATGATATTATAAGTAAACAGTGGTACACAGGAGATTATCAATAATAACAAAGTAGGAATGAACATTTAACAAAGTATGTGTGATAAAACATGTATTTAGGTATAGGATACTACATATTATGTGTTACTAAACTACTGTTACTACAGGTACTAAAAAAAACAAAAACAGAAATCATAATATTTAAAAAGTATTATTTAGAATAAAAAAGATTTAAACAAAGGGGACTTGTCAAAAAAGTTATCAGCAGTATTTATAAGCACTAAATAGAGTAAATTTGCATTGAGTTTATTGGTTCCTTCAAAGTTATCTTTGTTTGAAACTATTAAGCAGGTATTGCTAATTAGCTAACTGTTTCAGGGCTGACAGTTAAAGATTTAATAATAGTTTTGATTTAAAAAAAAAATCATTTTTAATAAAATAATACGTTTAAAAGCTATCTCTCTTCAGTCTGATAGTAGAGATATCTGAAGTAAGTACCTAGTTGAGAATCTATAGTAAAATATTCATTTATTTGGAATTTCCCGCCCGGCTGGGGTTTTACACGTTATTTTTTTTTTATTTATTACAAAGAACATCTAAGTAAGCACAGCAAAATCAAAGCAAAATCAAAAACAAAATTAAAAACAAAATAGAAGACAAAATCAAAAACAACATCTAAAGCAAAAACAAAGTAAAAAACGAAATAACATCGAAATGATTACTAAAGACTAATTACTATTATAAAAGACCGTTAGTTGATTTTTTTTTCACTTGTTTGATCATTTTAAAGAAGGGTGTCACTTTATTCCCTGTTGAAATAATTGGGAAAACTAAGAAATTCATTTCTTCTCATAATTTTTTTCTTTCCACATAAAATGTTTTCTTTTTCGATGACGAGCTACGAAAGAGCGAAAATCTCATTGAAATGCCTACGTACACTATATAGGTACCTACTTATTTAGTATATGATACGACAAGTAAATATAGGTTTCTTACAAGTATCCTCGGCATGGACCCAGTGCGCCGGAGTGTGGGGGTCAGGAACTTGCCAGGTAATGTTCCCCAAAAGAGTCTCGCTGAGGGGGTCATTGATGAAGGCGTAGGTAAAGTTCATCGTCACCGCCATCTGATGCACCCCTAGTCGAAATAAAAACAAAATTCAACTATCTGTCTAACATTTCTGTTCAATGGTTAATTAATTGGTCAGGAGAAACGACTAAATGTCCTTTTAATACAAAACTTAAATTTAGATTTAAGTCGTTTACCCTCCACACAGCAGTGAGATGACCAAAGATATTCAAATTTAGAAGAGATATGCTATGGTGTCCGCGCAACTATCGCCGGACTACGCGCTAATTAGCGTAGTTTTCATACAAAAAGAATTAATTTGTTCATTTCGTTGATTTTTTGAAAATGTGCATTAATATTGGTTAACAATATATTTTGAATAAGGAAAGAATTCGTTCATTTAGTTTAACGTTCGTTTGGTTTATTCGTTAATTATTTGTTCTTTTATTTTATTTGTTAATTGGTAAACAATATCGGCGACACCCGGAAGTGCAGTCCCGCCTAGTAAAAACAGCAGATAGCACACTACTTATATTTCAATATCTTTGGAGATGACATATGCCCTGAGGAAAATTATTTTCTTCGGGGCCTTCTGTGTGGAGTGAATTAAAAAAAAATTGAATTATTATTTTTTTTTTATATGTTTTAGAAATTTCACAACTAAAAGTATTATATATATTTTTTTAGGTATTATTCCATGTCGCGCTACCTCCTTTTTTAGCTAACATTTCGGACAGCTTTACAGTGTCCATCATCAGGACGGATGTGTACATAGATAATATTTTTTGTAATCAAAAGGTGTTGCAAATATCTAGTACGATATGTGTTACTTTATGTATTAGTGTTTCAAATTATTAAATACAAGTCAAAAGAAATAATTTTTTCCCAATTTTAGAGGCATTATTTTTATTTGTGAGTTAATGATAATTATTTTAGAAAAATAAGTTTTTCTGAAAATTAAAATAAAAGTTCAAAAATTATTGAAAGAGCATTTTGCAGGGATTATAATCAAATTATAACGACGGATCAACGTTGGAACACAAATTTCGACCCAAAAACGCATTTTCTTAGACGTTTTATTTTATATTTACAAAGTAAAATACAAAATAAAATTAACTCACAAAATTTCGACTAAGTTACCTCTAAAATCATAAAACGTTGAATTCTTTATTGGCCTATTTTTTGTAATTTAAAATACAAATAAATAAAATAGGTAGTAGGTACATATCGGTCGTTTTGTTGTTTATGATACAAAAAGTTGAAATTTTGAAAAAAAAAATCGTTTTCAACTACAACAACATCAATAACGTCGTATTTTTCAATCTTAGCACTCTAGCTCACTGAAAACTCACGGACCACCACTGCTCTGTGTAGCATATTTTATGGAAAGGAAAGAGAGGAAGTTCTGGGTAGGAAAAGGGTATGAGGGGTGGGTAGGAATTTGGTGGTAAACGTGTCCAGGAGTGACGGACTTATGAATCCATCCCTCCCATTGCGGTGCAAGGCGAGAGGTCAAAAGGTCTCCCTTAACTAGTATCTCCCAATCCGGCCGCCATGCGCATCCTCCACCAAGACTTAGACTTAGACGAACCTCACCCCCATGAACCCGGACACCCCTGCTAAGTCACCAAACATAGTGAATCACGTAGTGAACACAGGGTGACCAACAGTAGGTATAATTAAAACGTACGCAAGATAAATTGTCCCGGTTTTGGTAGCTGCAGCTTTGTTTACCTGTGAATGCAAAACATTTTCATGTGTGTATTTTTAATAAGGGTTTGTACATTTTGTATTATTACGTTTTCGAAGGAATCTTACCTGACGAAATAATTTTGTGGTCCTTCGTAAAGTCTGCCCTCATGCATTTGTACGAGAGATCCTCTTCTGAACTGGCATAGTACTGTACCACGTACCATTGACCCAGGATCTAAAAAAAATAATAATATATAGTAGATACATATTAAAAAATGTCTATGTTGGTATATCTTATCAGTTGTGTGCGGTTTAGAGGGCGTTTAATCAGTGAGGCACTTTTCATTTTCGTAATGTATCTTTTAAGAAGTAATTGAAATTTTATTTTGTAATGTTCTTAATGCCAACCTACCCACCCCGCAAAAGAACTCTTAAGCGCAATGCAAACGAAGTTTAGGTTGTACAAAAAATAAAAAATAATGTATTTTTTTTCTTCAAACTTCTCAAATATACCCTGTGGACTGAAAATAATATAATGAAAACAAATAACAGAAAAAAAATAAAAAAAAACTGTACTCTTTCTTATTTTTCATTCGAACAAATATAATAATATAAGTATTTTCTATTTCTATCTACTTAAAGTATGTTTACATTGGGTTTTTCGATGCCTGTCTCACTGGGATATACCTGTGTCGAGACAATATATAAATAAAGCACATTATTATTACATTGACATTGAGTATATATTAAATTTTTAATCAAGTTAAAATTTTGTGTGTTATTTAGCAGAACTTGTCAAATCGTTGCACCTAAAAAAAGTGCGCCAATGTATCAGTGTGCATAGCTCGTGATTGAGCTTATTTTCTATATTTATTTATTTATTTATTTATTAATTTTCAACGCCCTGATGGGCTTTTACATTACAAGTTTGTAATACAGAGACAGGTTTTTTAAAAACAAAATATACACTATAAAAATAAATAAATAACAAGTAATACAGATAAATTAAGGAAGATAAAACATTACGATAAAAGAGAAAGTTTTTAAGTTGTAAACAGCGTAGAAAATAAACTAGTAGGTAGGTACTCGTATGTTAGTAATTAATTGTGATGTGTAAATAATACATGACAAAATGCAAGATACATAAAAATAAAACGGTAACTAGTTATTACATTGTGGTTAAATATAGAAATACACAAATATACGCAATAGCCCCTAGGTGATGCTCCTTAAATATCGAAATATTCTACATAAAAGTATCGTTCAGGTATTTCTTAAATAATGGTAAACTTGTGTTAAATATATCGATATTGGAGGTGAATTTGTTTCCTAATGTGTGAAGTCTAGAAATAGGTGCATGTATGTGGTAGTTCGTTCCAGAATTATTGTTGCAGAATAATATGTTTTGCCTTGTTGCTCGATTGGGTACCCTGAAATCGATGAGATGCAGGAGTTCGCAACAATTTAATTCAGAGTGAATAATTTTAAACAAAAAAGTTAAGTCATTTATTTTTCTTCTGTTTTCTAGGGAATGCAATTTAAGTGTGTTTAGTAAGGATGTATAGTTAATGTGTTGAGTAGGTATGTGTAATTTGAAGTTGATAAATCTTAAAAATTTGTGCTGCACTCTTTCGATATTTTTTATATGAATTTGATAATAAGGGGACCAAACAATGGAATTGTATTCCAACAAGCTGCGTACGAGTGACAAATATACGATTTTTATAACTTCCAACGAGTTGAAGTCTTTGATTGTTCTGATTATAAATCCTAGTGTTTTCATGCCTTTGTTAGTTATTTGTTGTATGTGATTTATAAAATTTAATTGCGTGTCAAACACAACTCCAAGATCTCTAATTTCATTGACTTTTTCTAATATGTTGTTATCTATTGTGTACTTGAAAGATAGTGGGGTCTTTGTTCGACAAAACGTTAGTGTCTTACATTTGTCGATATTGAGGAATAAGTTATTTGTGACACACCAATTTTGTAATTTGTCTATGTTTGACTGTAGGATTAGGCAGTCACCTATATTGGATATTTCTTTGTATAATTTGATGTCATCGGCAAAAAGCAGAACTTCTACATCGTTGAAACAGCTTATGATATCATTTATGAATATTAAGAAAAGGATGGGACCGAGATGACTCCCTTGCGGTAGACCACTAGTTGCATATAATAACTTAGATATAGTATGTTTAATTTTAACAAATAAGATTCTGTTAGATAAATAACTTGAGAACCAATCCAACAACTTGCCTCTCAGTCCTAAGGCATACAGTTTACTAAGTAATAATTTATGTGATACTTTGTCGAAAGCTTTTGAAAAATCTGTGTAGATACTGTCAACTTGTTTTTTTCTTGTGAAAGATTCTATAATATAGTTATGGTAAAGTAACAGGTTGGTAGCAGTTGACCTACCAGAAACAAATCCGTGTTGGTTTTTATCAATTGCTTTTAATATTGATGGATAAATTAAATCAAGAACAAGGGATTCAAAGATTTTCGGGAGCGCTGATTGTATGCATATAGGACGGTAGTTTTTAATGTCTGAGTCGTCACCTTTTTTGAGAATCGGGGTAATATAACTAGATTTCCAACGGGTTGGAAAATGTCCAGAAGAAAGTAGGTGGTTAAATAATGTGGTGAGTGGACCTGATATTGCAGATGCGCATTGTTTGAAAAATATTGGTGGGATGTTATCTGGGCCTGCAGATTTGTTAGGGTCAAGTGAAATGATTTTATTTAAGCATGATTCCTGTGTAATGGTGTAGTTCTGTAAATTTATTGTGTTTTGATATGTGTACGATGGTACGTTGTTATCTGATATTTCACCTTCGTATACACTTTGGAAATGATCCGCAAACAAATTAACAATATCAAAGGTGCTATTGGCTATTTTGCCATCATAATGCATTGTGGGGGGGTAGTCTGTACTTTCATTGTTTAATTTTTTAACAAAATTCCAAAGATTTTTTGTTCCTAGCGCAGTTTTCTCAACGGAGGTGATGTGTGCTTTATAGCATAGTTTAGATAGTGTTTTACATTTCTTTCTTGTTTCTGAGAAGTTTGAGTAGTCGTTGATTTGGTGAGTGAGTTTAAAAATTTTGTGTAGCTGTTTTTTTTGTTTCAGTAAGAGTATAAGGTCTGTGGAGAACCAAATTGGATATGTTCTGTGTTTTGGTGTATATGAGGGGACATGAGATTTTATAAATTCAGAAAATGTTTCATAGAGTTTTTCTAGTATTTGTTCGCTATCACTGTTATTAGTCAAGAAAGTCCAATCTGTATTAGTGAGTTGGTAGTTAATAGAATCGTAATCGGCTTTTTTGAAGTTGAGTGTCGTTTGTTTCTGTGGTGGTTTGTTTGTGTACATATTTACTGTAATGTGTAAGGGGGGGTGATAATTATCCACCGGTACGAGCTGATCGTCTGACATTTCAACACACAGTTTAGAGCTGTTTGATAGGGCAAGATCTAGAAGGCGATCACATATATTGGGTACAAAATTGTGTTGATGCAAATTTAAATAGTTTATCATATCTATTACTTCACGTGCTGGGTCGTTAGAACTTTCGTTAGTAATATAACCATTGTCACTAGAGTTCCATTTCAAATTGGGAAGATTATAATCGCCGACGATAATTATTTTCGATGTAGGATTTTTTGACATGAGAAATTCGACGTCTTCGCAATGTTTCTTATAGGTTTGGATGTCGGAGTTTGGTGGTATGTATACAGTTCCAATGATGATTTTTTCCATGGGAGTAACAATTTGTATAAATAATTGCTCCAATGAGGTATTTTTCGTGCTTAGTTTTTTCACGGATATATTTTCCTTGATTGCAATCAAAACTCCGCCTCCTCTGGATTTGGTACTGGATTTTGGGTTTCTGTCACGGCGAAATATCTTGTGGTTTGTGAAACCAAGTTCAGGAGATTTTATTTCTGGAACGAGCCATGTTTCGGTAAGGATGAATATATCATGTCCGTGTAGAGGTACCGTTACTTTAAGCTCATGCAGTTTTGTACGAAGTCCTCGTGTATTTTGATAATAGATTTTGATTTCGTCAGGGCATTTGGTCCGGCGTTTTTGGCTAGTTAGGCCATATCCAATAGTGGATTTTAGTTTTTTGAGACATTTACTATTGCTGGCTTATTGTTTATGAACTTTATAGTAAGTCCGACTTCGCCTTCCAGGGTACGGTTAGCCAGGGTTTGTCTAAGATCATTTAGGTATTGCCTTTGTAGAGGGGTTTGGTCGGAATAGATTTTGCAATCAGTGTGTGTTAGAGCTATATTTTTTCTACGCAATATGTTTAATACAATCAACGGATCATTAAGGATTACTTTCATAGGTCTTACTTTATTTGGTTTTACTGCGCCAATGCGGAAGACGTTGACAGAGTTTTCAACAAGTGTGGTATCGATTTTGTTGAGAATTTTTAGAACTTCCATTTTATCCTGTTTAATCCGGTCAATTTGATTCACCATGACACTTTCGGGGACATTTGTGATGATTAAATTTTTTGCTCTCACCTTTCTTTCTTCTAACTCGTCGGCTGCTTCGCACATTTGGGCTACTTGTGTCCCATTTGGCAGGGACTGAGGCGGAGGCTGGAGCGGCTGGTTTTCTGAGATGCGTTGGAATGTTTTAAGTTCACCTTCCAAAAAGCCTGTTCTCGCTGCAACAAGGCTTATGTTGCCCAGTAGTTCCGAAAGTTTTGGAGATAGTTTCCCCATCTGTTCTTTGGTGAACTTATTTGTTGGATCCATTATGGTGGTATGTAGAGAATTGATAATGTTGTTTGCTGCCGTGATAAATGAGTATGTATCACAGGTATCCATTTTTACTGCTTCGAGATGTGTGGTTTGAAAAAAGGTTTAGCGGCCCTGCGCTGTGTAGGCGGAGTTCGTAGACTCAGCTGTCAAACAACACACACAGACAACAGAGTTCGGACTAAGTGATCGGTGGTAGTCAAATGATTGTTATGACAGAAACTTAGTATTATAAAAATCAGATTTAGGTAAACACTGACGTTCTAAAACAACTTGAAACTTCTCAACTTCACTGCTAGTGTAATTCCGTATGTGTGAGCACTGTTTTTTTTGTCAAAAACGTTTAGATTGTTTACTTATTTAATTTTTAAAAAGGAGCGAATATAAGGGCGTGTCTCTGTACGGAGATAGTATTGTTATTGTCACAATGACCACTCGAACTTCTGTAGCTTGCAATCCATGTTTCACTGGGAGATTTGAATTAGCTGCAATACAAGTGGCGGTCTTTTACTTCAAGCTAAGCGTTCGAAATTTCGAAAGCAGCCCAGCAGTTTTTTTTTTCAAAAAGCTAAATGAGATAAGGTAACGTACCCATACTACGATTTTGAACAACTTTTTGCCATTTTTAACCCCCCCCCCCCCCCCCCCCACCGGTTACCAAAAACCTAAGCCCGCCACCACTCATTTGTACCAAGCGTGACATTTTGAAGACCCCCCTCCCTAAACGTGTCATGTAGTATGGGAACGTTCCCTAACCTTAATGACAGCATTTTCCACAAATATAGATATATAACCTACTGATGGCTTCACAATATCACACACCCGTTTTTCATCCAACCTGGGTTGTCTGTAGCAACACGGCACAATAACCCAAAATTAAATCACGATAACACTTATGGTCGTGAAAAATCTTAAATCATAACCATTCCAGAGTGTGAGATACTCCCAGTAACGCCCTTTTGTAAGAACACCATTCCGGACTGAAACGTTGCTTGAAAGGCTTTAGTCGTGTTGGTTACTAGATCTGAATTGCCAGGAACTTCCCCACCTTCCTCCTCCCCATTTTTCCCCTCTCCACTACCTTCAGTTACACAGCATACCCCAATTGGGGATGCCATAGTCTCATTGGCTCCAGACGGTTGGGATTCTTATGCGATTTCACATTGGGGCAGAGCCACACTGATTTTGGTTTCAGTGGACGATGGATAACAAAAAACATTGTGCCCCGACCAATTGTTTTTGTTTTCGAACCAAGTTATGAAAACATTTAATCGCTGGACACCCGAGTTTACATCGAAACTCTATTTAAAATAAAAGACGATGGGAAAATGTTATTTTCGTGGACTTTTTAAACGGTAATAATGAAGTAAGTATAACAAAATTTATTACTATAACCAGGTAATCCGCCTTGGAATAATTGAATTACAATAAGTTAGTGATCACATATTTATTAATTACTTACATCAAAAATATATCTGCTTTCATCATCCAAATAAACGAAAGACTTCAAGGTGTTTTTCTCACAAGTGCAACTTTAATAAGGGATTGTATTTACCTGATTCAAATCAAAAATCTTTAATCACCACCCGATAAACAAAAGACTTTTGCTGAAGGTGCTTTTCTCACAAGAAAAACTTTAATAAGGAATCTATTTACCTGATTCAAATCAAAATTCCTCACAGCCTTCACGATGGGACACTTTGTTTTATCAACTTTATTACGGAACAAATAACCATCAGAAAAACACAAGATTGCCAAAAGCACACACACACTTAGCTTTGTCATCTTCACCCTAATCACGGTTCAATCACAAACAGTCGATTTATTACGGTTATAGTAATATAACACGAATCTTATTCAATATGTAATCAAAACCAACGCATTCATCAACGCACCGATATTTTTGATTGGCGATATAACTTCCCGTCCGCAAAATCGAAACAATCATGCAGTACTAACATGCTTCGACAAGTTATGCATCATCCACGCACTATTGTGTACCGGCAGTGGTTTCCAACTCCCGATTTGCTGTCAATACGAACATAAAAATGTTTTTTTCGTGTCAGTGTTTTGGATGCCACCCAATGTAAAGCATTTAATTGAAACGGCTTTATTTTTTTCGTAAACAGGAGAGACATTGTTTGGAGATAAATAACTAAGGAAGACATTCTTTTACCCGAAAACTTTTCCAAAGAACTTGAGCTTGGCTTGAATTTAATCGAAATATTGGGCTGCTAAAATATTGGAATGGCATTAGCAGTGCTTGTGACGAGATCTAAATAAAAAAGTTCTTCTTAACCTTCCTCTAACCCATCTCCTTTTTAAAAAGTTCTTTCAGCTTCACAATGTACCCCAATTGGTGAGACCTTAACTAACTGATAGCGAGCGTGTGGGGTTCACATAAAAATAACATTTCAAGCTATGTATATTAAGTTAGGTACCAGATTTTAGTAAGTTGGTATAATTTGGCATAATTGGCATTAATTGGCAAAATAGGCATAATTTGGTAAAATTGGCATTAATTGGTAAAATTGGCAAAATTGGCATAATTTGGTAGTCGTAGAAACCTAAAACGTTAAAATGAATTAGTGATCAAAACTGTCATTTGTTCTTCCTTTCCATTCCCTTAATGTTCAATTGTTCCAAAAGGAGTCGCTGTAAGGTGTCTGACCCGAAACCTGACAGGGCTCCAATAACTGGCATAGCACCAATAAAACCTTCTAAAGCGCCTCCATACTACAATATGCTTCATAACGCTGTCTTAATTTGTAAAATGGACGTAGGGGCGCCATCTACCCACGAGCTGTGAAAATCCACACAGTAAATCCAATATATTTTCTTTAATAAAAATAAAATGTTAATTTCATCACCTGTTTTATTTCATTATATCAAAAGCTTTCAGAAATTTGTTGTTTTTCATGGATTACTCATTTTAGTCACCATATAAAATTTAACAAGCAATAAAGTTTTTATATTTCTTTGAGGTGTTTGGAACTTTACAAATTTTTAAATATACAAAACATATCATGTTTTTAATAAGCAAATAGATATTTTAGAGTAACTGGAGAAGATAGCCACATAATATAAGATTCGATTCGCTGTGAATAACTAATGGGAATCGGAGGTTGAGCACGTCATCAGCGAACCATGAACAAATACTTACCATACTAACAATAGTGACAATACATCATTAACAATGCATGTTTGCTAGGCTGGGTAGTCAAATTTTTTGATCGAATTTGAATATGTCAGTGTTCTCAAAATTTTCACTATCGTATACCGGTAACACAAAAAATTATAACATGTCTCTCACCAATTTTGACTGTAGAGTACTATGTGTGTATTAGAGGTTAACTTTAAAAAAATCGTTGAACGGTTCGCACTCAATCATAAATATTTAGGCCAAAAACTAAACTTATGACATTTATATTGTACGAGGGCTGTTCGTAAAATAAGGTCTCCAAGGGGCTGCGGCCGCGATGAACAATTTTCCGCGCGATCCGCCAATATTGGCGTGTAGCTTGGTTCCCCACTTACGATTCTTAGTCTCGGTGTGGCAGCCGTTCGCGATGGAGCTTCCGCTAGCCGCACCGCCAGGTGTGAATTACGCGTTGAAATTCGTTTTTGTGTGCAAAGAAAAAAACTCTGGTCTATATTCATTCTCAGCTACGTGAAATGTATGGATACGTAAAATTTTCAAAATTTTAAGTAACCCCCTACACAAAAAAGAGCTGATGACCTAGAAACGCCTGAACAGATTTTCATGAATTATAGCTAAGAACCATCTCGATCACGTCAGCTTTAAAAAACAACAAATCATAATGGGTCTATTTTAAGAGCTACGATGCCACAGACAGACACACAGACAGGCCCGTAGACACGACAAATTTATAACACCGCTCCTTGCATCGGGGGTTAAAAATAGCGAAAAACGTGCGCAAATGTTGCAAATAATTTAAAAACAGGTGTACAAACATATATGATGAAAAGCTTGTCGGAGGCCATCGGTTTCAGACGAAACAATTGCCAAAGTGGAAAAGGTGATGCTTGCAGATCAACGGGTGACTCTATGACATGATATCTGATGTCAGTAAGACCACTTTTGACAAGATTTTGTCAGAAGATTTGGGATACCACACGGTCTGGGCAAGAAGGGTCCCAAAAATGCTCACCGAAGATCACAAAAAACAACGGATTGAAGCAGCCTTTTTTGAGAGTTACAAAACTACTTTCTTCGTAAACAAAAGAAAATAGTTCCTTTAACAAATTACTACTATTGCTCTTTAGATAAATCCAGGGTACTATCAGAGACATCTATTCACATTAATCATTAGTTCCATTATTATTAAGCAAATCTTAGAATAAGAAACTTGCCGGGGGGCCAATTGTCGCCGGATCAATTGTCGGGTCACCATTTTGTACAGACCTTTAAAATTAATCTATACTGAAAGGCCACCCTAATGCACAAAGAAGCGCCATCACAATTTTGCAGATTAGAACATTCCCATGTTTGTCCAGAAGTGAGGTTTGGAACACAACGATAACAATAACAATATTAATTATTGCTGTTGGCTTCTACTTATCAACATTATTTATCCCAGTGATAACGGCTTATATGGAGTAGCCACAGGAAGTCAATGGTGTGGAAATAATGATAGGAATTGTGGATAGCACGGTACTCGAACATTCCTGAATTATGAGTTATTTGACATATTTTTAGCTTGTCTGTTCATTCATTATTATTACGTTGAGGTCATGTTTTAACTGAATTGTTTATGGATTTTGTGGTCAGATCGAAATACATACCTAAAATTTAAATTATAAAATAAATGCAGTGATATTAAGTCGAACATACTGCTTGTTTACAATATGCTTAAAAAAACGAGTGTGCTTTAGACCACATAACTGAAGTAAAACTTCTGCTCCATCTATATGATAGGAAGAGAAAAAGAAAATGTGCGCGCGCACTGCTCTCCCTTGCTCCTACAGTGTGATACAGACAATAAGCCTGCACCATAATACGGACATGTGCCTAGCGTGGTAGTCGAATCACCTGTAAAAACTGTATAAAAAGTTATATTATGAATAAAGAAAACAAAACAAAAAACTGTGTAACGCAACTGGCTTTGAGAAAACGAGAGAAAGAATATGTGCGCTCGCACCTCTCTCTCTTGCCCCTACAGCAATATACGAAGCGTACTCCCTCTCAACTACCGTTCGCCTCGCTTTTCGGAACGCTCTCGTCTCGCATTCGCAGCTTACTCCCCAAGTCAAGGGTGCGTAAAGAAGTTTTACTTCAAAAACTTATCCGACTTCAGAAAGAACACATCGTAAAAGTTTTCGAATAAAATATTAAGTAATTACAAAATTGTTCCTTTCTAGCATAATGCAGAACAAGACAAAATGCTGTTTCTCAGTGACTTTTGACCACCTATCAACGTAATTCGTAAGTGTATTTTGTTAGAATCAACTCTGATTCCTGACTTTTTAAAATATCCTTTTGTAGTAACCGCTATTAAAATTCCAACCGAACCTAATTTGATATATTATTTTGGACAGGTGAATCAGAAATGGGAATCATGCGATGAGTTTTCTTTGCGGTTCCTTAAACAGTCATCCACATTCAAAGAAATTACGTGCGAGGAAAACAAACATCGAACTGCTTTGATGTCCAAATATAAAACGGTTTCTTCAAAAAACCATTGACTTTTTGTTGCAGTAACGTATAACGTTAAAAAAAAATGTTTTCTTTATCTATAATTTTTCACCATAAAATACTGTTTCTGTATTAATATCAACATTGCATATCACAATGTATATAATCCACTTATATATCTCCTGTTGACAAGCTACTTTCAGTAGCTTAGCGGGTATAAATTCGCTTTGTATGTAACTTTTATACAATAACAAAAAATAAAATAAAAATTGCAAATTGATATTGAAAATATGTTATATTAGCTCGTTCCGGCATTGATAAAGAAATTGTTTCTCCTTGCGTGTCCTTTCCCATTCGTCCCGTTCCCCTTCCGCCTCCCCTTCCTCTCCCACGTCACCTTCTCCTCACGCGTTCCCACTCCGCCTCCTCCACCTACCCTCACCCCACTCCACTCCACCCCTTCCCACGTCCCGCGAACCCCCCTCTCGAGTTCCCCTCCCGAGTTCTTCTCCCCCTCCCAAGTTACCCTTCCCCCTCCTCCCTCGCGAATTCCATACATTCATTCCCGGTACATTCAGTTTTCAAAGAGTTCGTGTGCCATCCATTGCAATTTTTTTATACAAATTTCATAATTCCAGAACTCACCAGTAGTTTTACTCAAACCTGACAATAACGAACAAAAAAAAATCCAATTTGGTGCTGTCGTTCAAAAGTCATGCGCGTACATACATTTTGGCGATTCATTTTTAACTACTACGTCTGTAATAAAATTTCCCGCAAATATCAACATAGTTACCAAGACAACGTTTTTTTTTGCATTTCTACTAATGATATCGATAACTCGCTTTTGTAAGCGACAATAAACGTATAATTAATATAATGCATAATATTTATAATTTCATAATGCCAGAGCTTACGATTATACATAGCCTATTTGTTATTCTAATGTATGAGCTATATTATTGTCAAGTTTTATTAAAATCTATTCAGTAGTTTTTTCGTGAAAGAGTAACAAACACACACACACACATCTATACAAACTTTCGCATTTATACTATTAGTAAGATTGGATTGAAACATTAAAAAAAATTACATATAACTAGGTATTTTTGTGTAGCCTATAACCCATCGACCAAGAAAACCCTCGTCATCATCAGATCCACAATCTAACTAAAAAAAAACCTCTCATATTTTATATAGATTATGACGTCATGGATTTCATTAAACCTTGTTAAGATATTCTCTTCTTGACGTATGTTTTAGTAGGTAGTTCGTAGGCACTATTCTCTTCCGTCATTTCTATTGTTATATGAACTTTATACATATATATTTTTTAATATTATTAGACAGGGAGGCGGGTATGCGAACAGCCCCCCCGGAACCATTCATTGGATATCCAACATCTCTGCCATAGGTCAATCAAAATGGTCCAAATGGGGGTTTGTTTCATTGTATAGGTCTTGGCTGCGGGTGCATCTGGCCGCAAACTGCGTGGCGGGCCGAATCGGGAGAAAACAGCATAAAGAGACCTTTTGACAACTCCAACAGGACGCTTGCACCGTATTGGATAGATTTGTACATCCGTCTTTCCTGTACACACTAACCCCCAGATTCCTACCCACCTCTCATTCCCTTTTCCTTCCCAGATCTTATTCTTCTTCTTATCCCTTAAAAAAGACCCGCCACACAGCATTCCCAAAGATGACATAGCCCCCTTAGTGAAATTTTATCGGGGCCTCCTGTGTGGAGCTTATGTAAGAAATCAAAAACAATAACCCAGTACCTTTGTTTTAATTTTTTTATTTAATTCGTGGAACTCCATTTAATTTATGCAAAATTTAACCTCAACTAAATTTAATAATGTCATTATTGAGTTATGCAAGTATATTAGTTTTTTATTATGGTGACAGCTGTTTCGGCTTTCAAGGCCATTTACAAGCAGTTTGAAAATGGCCTTGAAAACCGATGCAGCTATCGCAATAATAAAATAATATATATTTGCAGAACTTTTTTTTGTGGCAATTCACCCTAAAGAGAGTGCTATGTGCCGTTAAAATTAAGGGAGATGATAAAATTTTATGAAAAATCTATAAGGGCATGGGAACTCTCAAATATTGAACGGAAAAAACGCGAGAATTATTGAGAGAAAGTAAATATGGAATACTAAGGGGACATTGGTAGGTGATTTTAATAAGTAAACGATAATTGCCTTTGAAGGACGAATAGTTTTTACAATTAATGGTCAAGAGTCTCAATTTCCACGCCGCACTGACAGAGTGGACTATCTAGGATTTTGCAGAACTTAATAGTAGCATTATTATAAAATGCAATTTAAATTTTAAAAAACCTAGTACCTAGGTACGCGTACCATAAGTCTCGATGGTTGAATTTATGTGTCTTTTTGAATTTATATTTGAAAATATAATAATATTTTTTTATTACAGTTTAGTGTGATTGCAATCTTTTCTCTTCCTTCCAATTGACACCCGTGATGATGCCAATACTCTTCCGACGCGAGAAATATAAGAAAATGGACAAAAAACTAACAGACCAAGTACATAATTACTTAATTACAATAACATTCACTTTTAATTAGTACTAAATCAAGGTATTTTTTTTAATTAATGTAGTAGTATTAAATATTTCCAAATGACGAGATATTAAATAATCAAAATTGGAGGAAAACGTTGTGATAATAATGTTGTCATTATTGTTATTCAAGAATACTACAACAGAAAGGAAGACATGGAGAGGTAATTTAAATTATTTTACTAACCATAATTTAAATTTGAATGACAAATATAACACACCAAATGAATTTGGTGAGATAGGTACATATATACACGATGATCAGAAGCTCGCAGTACAATTGGTGAATATAAATCACATTTTTTTCCGTGCTTTTTTATACAATTTTTTAGAAAAGAATGTGTCCATACCGGGTTACCCAATTATAATGTCACATTGTACATGTTTACGTGTTTTAATTGGAAGTAAATACCTATGTTAAAATATTACAAGAGTAAAATTATAAGGTTATATTGTTACGTTACGGAATTGATTCCCGTGCGAGCTAATAGCGAATTGACCCCTTACACAGGCCCTCCGCCCCCCTTTCCCCGCACCGCTCGACACAAGTAGCCAAGCGCCGAGCAGCTCCCGGCATTCATTCCTCGGCCGACCTTCGGCATAACAACTGTGTCCCCGTGATTGCGCTCTCCGTAAACGCTCGCGATGTTTATTTTAATTGTGCATTGTGCTCCAGAGGCTCCCGCCTCCTCAGTACCTGTCTGCCGACCGCCTATCTCCTGCTTGTGAGTACCAATGAACCTTGCTACCCCTCTGTGTGCTAAGAACTGACATTTAAATTCACTAAACACGTGTAGAGAGAGTTGAGAGAAGCTCCCCCGTTATGATAGAATTAATTAGAGATAGCCAAATACTCATGTGTGTAGTGCCGATGCTGGCCTTTTGTAGAACCCTGTTCACCTTTAAATGAATAAAACCCTTTTTCGTGCATAACAACTGTGTTCTGATTGAGGAAGGAGACCTGGAGATTTTGAGGAAAGGAAGGGGAGTAGGAATTTACAAGCGAACCACAAACACTCGCCCTGGGTTTAAGAGGGACCTTGCTCGCGCCGGCTGTGCAGAGCTAGCCGCCGGCTTGTTTATTGCATGTCCTTTCCAGGTTTTGGGTTTGGCGTTGGCCGCAAGTAGCGCCGATGCTAACAATATTTAGAAGAAAGCATTAATCTTTGTAAGGTTGCAAAATAAGGAACTCCAGTAAAAAATATTATGGCTTTAAAAAATATGTTCATATAGAAACTGGACGATCGATATTAAAGCCATAAAATGAAATAACTTGATATAACTTTTTTTTTGGTTTTATTTTTGCATTACCTCTTTGTTAGGGAATTTACTTTCATCAGGGCCCATGTCATTTTTGGTGATCCTGTGTGATTGGGTCATTTCAGGATAGGAAGGTGAGGAAGTTCTTGGAAGGAAAAAGGTATTAGGGAAGGGTAGGAATCTGGGAGTCAGTGTGTCCAAGAGTGACGGACGAATGAACCGATCACTCCCAGTGCGGTGCAAGGCTGATGCTCCAAAAGAGTACGGCTGAAGAAGTTAAAGGGACTCTCTCAACCATTTTCTCCCGTTCCAGCCTGCCAGCTGGTGGGCAGACGCATCCGCCGTCAAGACCCGGAAAAACCTCATCCCATCAACCCGGGCACCCCTGCTAAATCACCAAACGTAGCGAACCACTTGGGGTGACCTATGCCAGAGGTGTTGGTTATCCAATAAATAGTTCCGGGGGCGGCGGTACCCATAGCCGCCTCCAAATTGGTTACCTATGTGACGTAGATTCAGTTTCACACTTGTACTGCGAGTTTCCGAACACCGCGTATACGTTGAAACTGATTTTCCTGATTGTTGTTTATTTACAAGCTTTAGCGCCCACACAGTCTGCTTTCAAATTTCCGGTGACCTAACGAAAAAAATATAACACATTAATTTATTATCATCACTCGTCGTTTTTACGCTGAAGAACGGAATTCAGAAATCCTGTATGTACGCTTACTCTGAATTTTAACTTAGTTTTTTTGGCCCATTCATTGATGCCATCCATATAATTTTAGCATTTCGACGACCCCCGTGGTCGAGAGGTAAGCCTCTTGAATCGCAATCCGACAGTAGCGGGATCGAATCCCGGCGTGCTCAAATAAATTTTATTCGATAGATTTGAGTTATTTTTGAATTAATTCATTTGAAATAATAGATACTATATTTGCAGCAGGTTCCAGAATGGAAGAATCACTCAGTATCGTCCTGGTATAAGACCACCATTCAGAATTAAAACGTTGCTTGAAATGGCTTTAGCGTGTTTGGTGACCAAATCTGAATATCCAGGTGCTTCTGAACCTTCCTCTGCTACATTTCCTTCCCCTACCCACTAACTTCAGCCACACAACAATTGGGGATGCCATAGTCTCGCAGGCTCCAGACGGGAGCAGTTGGGACCCTTGTGTGGTATTTACATAAAAAAGCATTGTCTTTCGAGTGTTCTTGTTCCGGAGATCTTCACGTCCAGAATAACTCGAATGAACTGATATCTGTGAACCCTAACCTGTCATCAGAAAATAAAGTATAAAGAGAAAGCCACGACCCAAAAATGTGTATATTCTTAGTATGCCTTATGTTACCATGAATGTAGGTAATATGCACAAAAATCGCTTGGCAAACGGAAAGTAGAAATCCACGATTTCGAGGGCAAAAGTGGTGTTTATGTATTTTTAGAATAATTTCATAAGAAAGAAAAAGTTATATAATAATTGTTTCTTATTTATACTTTTCAAAATATTTATTAGTAGCTTATGCTTATTTTAAACTTTATTTTGATTCCATTCAAGCCAATCGACAGGACAAGATTTAATTTACCCAGTGCATTTTTATTAGTATTCATAATAATATAAACCGATTATTAGTTAAGATTAATCTAAATGGTGTTTCACGTTAATCTTCGCCTCAATCAAAATGAATCAGTCTTCTTATCGTAAAACATATTTAAATTTTTTTATTTTTTTTATTATTCATTCCATAAAATAAAAATATTTTGTTCTTTAACGCTAGACAAGTCTCTTTATAATTTTGAAATGTTATTCAATCCACAAAACACAACGAATAATTAAACAGTAAAGGCATTACTAATAAACATGTTTAAAATTATACACAACTGATATACAACCATTATTGTAAAGTACATATGGATCATCAGTTTTGTGAAATTTTAAAGCACTTGTCCGCAGCATCCTGGAATACAACTCCATTATTTGGCCCCCTCTGAACAAAACCATATCCTAGAAATATAAAAAGTACAAAAAGGTTTGTATATGGGGGAATGTACATATTACTCATTCCTGTATCCATCGTTATTCTTAACAGGTATGCTCGATCTTAATACCTTAGAAGTCCGCAGAAAAATATTTTTTGGCAAACATTTTTTAAGTCAATCTCCGGTACTATTCTGAATCCGCCCATGTTGAAAAAGATTAGCTTATACGAGTATGTGCCTAACGCATATATACTCGTGGAAGATCCCATGCACACATCATAAAAAAATCAATTTTGCGTGTTTTTGGAGGCAACTTTAACGTGTTTTTTGTGAGTTTATTGTAATTATTAAAAAAATGGCTTTATTTGCTTTGACAATATAATTAAAAATAAAGATAAAAAAATAACATCGTCAAAGAGTGTTTTCTTGGGTGGAATTTGTATCATATAAACAACAAAATTGTGTTCCAACGTAAATCAGTTATTTCTAATTTAAATTTTCGCCCATTACATTGATTTTTTTAACTTTTTTTTATTATTTGGTTTTATATTTCATCATATTTATGTAGTTAACTAGCAGATCCGGCCACACGTTGCTGTAGCTTACCCAAGCTTTATAACCAACGTCATCTGTTTATTTGCATACATATGAAATTCACACCTCCCAGCTGCCCGTTGCCCGTTGCCCGCTGCCTGAATTGAATCTTTGAATTTCTAGACTTTTCTCTAGCATAATATGCATGTTTTATATATATAAACCTTCCTCTTGAATCACTCCATCTATTGGTGAAAACCGCATGAAAATCCGTTGCGTAGTTTAAAATATCTAAGCGCACATACAGCGGGAGCGACTTTATTTTATACTGTGTAATAAAGATAGCGCAAATTACTTTAACATAATATGTAAAATATTTTTATTAACTCACAAGTAATTGCCAATGTCACCACTAAAATCATGAAAATCTTAATTCATTTAAATTCTTTAATAAAATAGCACACAACAAACATGTATTTGGATAAAATACCACAATTTACTACACCTTTTGAATAAAAAAAATATTCAGTTTGGTTTGATATTTTTGTGCTTATCCAAATTTCAGTTTTTTTTTATGAAAAAGACCACGCAACCATTCCTCTTAAGAAGTTTAGTTTAAATTTTATAAACAAAACACAACAAATATAAGTGCATTATCTGAAAATAAATTTGTATTGGATACATAACACATTCATTATTTACAACTTTTGATTTAACAAACCAAAAGCATTTTTATTATGGGCTGTGGTTGAATTAGTTACCTACTCTAACTGAAATAATACGTAGAATTTAATCCAGTTAAGAGTTATGCCTTGGTTTTAATTGGTTCCATAAAACCAAAGAAGCAATAATAAATGTTACTTATTTATGATTTCAGATATTATGTTAATTGGGAAGACAATAAAATAAATTTTAAATGATACCGTAGTTGTTTTTCTTTTATTTTGAGCTCAATATAAATAACAAAAACACTCTTATTTGTACTTATAACAAAATAAATAATTAGTCTAGGGCCCTTATCTAATTTATATAAAATAATTAATCATTAAATAAATGAACACACATAAACAAATAAAAAGGTGGCTAAATACTTGAGTTTGAAAACGGAAATAATAAAAATAGACATTTAATTCTTGTAGGTGTATGTTAAAATTTTATAATTGAGTTCATCTTTTAGAAATAAAAATTTGAAAATATTTTTGATTAACTATCAAAAATACGTTGGGTTAATGTTATTGGATTGCAATTAGTTAGGTACGCTACGTTATTTAATTTAATTTATTTGAACTTTGTTTTCGGCTCAAGTTGAGCACGTTTTTGTTAACAATAAAATTATGTGACTTGGATTTAGATGTTATTTATTTTTTTCCGTTAATTGTTAGCAATTATTTATTTTTATTTGCCGTTTATTCAATTCGTCTAGCCTCAAGAACACCACGTAATGTTCTCACCCATTCATCAAGCAAAACAAAAACTCAAACAGTTTAATAAATATTCTAAGTCTAAGTGTCTTATTACTAACTAATGTTCTAAATAATAAATTAATCTCAAAATAGAGTTACTTTTTTGCGACGTATTTGATACGTCGACCGTTTCCTAACTTCCCCATCTTTATCAATAATATAAGTTACTAATACACAGATAATAAGTTACTAATACGTAACTAATAAGTTACTTATACATAAGATTACTAATATGTTATTAACAAGTAACTAATAAGTATAAGCAACAAATAAGTTACCAATTTATAACCCATCAGATTCTAATGCATAACTTATAAGTTTCTAATGCGTAACCAATATGTTACTTACAAATAACTTGCAAGTTATTTATTGGCATATTATGAGTTACTATTACGTAACAAATAAGTTACTAATTCATAACTTATAAGTTACTAATACGTAGCTAATATGTTACTAATATGAAATTTATAAGTTAGCACTAAATAATCGACAAAGTAATTATTCCTATTTATAATATCAGGTATTTGACTGGTGTACATTATTTTCAGTATAAATAATGCCAGGCTAATAATGATTTTCTTTTTATTATTGGAGTATTTTGGTAGGTACTTTCATCGATTCTGTCTTAAAAATGAGAAATATAATTTTAAATATTTACACATTTTCAATGTTTTAAAATGAGTACGTACGTATTTATTATACCATACAATGATGGTGAAAATGCAAAATGACAAACAAGCCATTAGTTGGAAAAATAAATGGCTTGTTAAGTCATTTCGCCTTTCCACCATCGACATTATAATTGACTACAAAGCGATAGAGTAAAATACATTTTCTCTAATTATCGCATTCGTATGTACTGTCCCAAGGATTTTTTATTGTCTTAGTGAATTTTATTGATTATTTAAAGTTTTCTGAAAATTGTAGACACGTTGCCTTCTATAGTTATTTCGAATAAATAAATAAATACATTTATGGCTTCGAATGCTTAATCTATTCCTTCACCTTCCCAGAATTTATTAATACATAATTTGCTTATTAAAAATATTTTTCCGATCCTTCTTTATATTCATTTCATTTTTTTTTTTCATTCCACACCTATATGACTCATTCCTTGCCCATCCTTGTTAGAAGTGAATTTAGATTTTATTGCCACTTAATTTAAATCAATAAAAAAAGTGGATTTATTTTGAAATGTATAATATGTACGTGATTTAAGTCTTCATGTATTTGACTTTATCGGCTTTGTGATGCAAGAAATCATCATTAAAAAAAATGTTTTTTGCTTTAAATTTCTAACTGGAACTAATTTTATGAATAGAAACAACTCTTAGTATTCGACTTCTTTTTAGGAGAAATGGGATCATTGAACGCCATCGTCTTTTCGTGAAGACCGGAGAAGGGCCTCAGTCGGATGCACAAGAATGCTGACATAAGGCAGGATACAATAAGAATACCTAAAAGGACGATAAGTGTGGCGGCAAAGCCAGGTGTAGTCATGCAGATCATGCCGCCAGGAGGCATCTCTTCTCTTGCAGGGAATATCATGGTTTCCGAAGATGTGTTGTTGGAGCTTTCATCTAATGCAAAGGTCAAATCTCCAGTAGATACAACTCTGATAACTCTGTTGACTCCAACTTCCTTCTCTGGGTCTACTTCTCTTGTTCTCCTTACTCTGCGTTCATCTCTATGATGTCCTCCATGCAAGAAAGCTTCCAGAGGTAGTGGTGGTGGAGGAGGGGGTCCGTATTCTGGTCCAGGTCTTCTGATCTCAGGTCCAGAGATGAGTCCTTGGTCTGAGCACTGATCTGGGCATTGGTATCTGCAGATTTGAATTGTGCATTGGAAGTGCACTTCCATTGAGTCGGGGAACTTGAATGCCTGGAAATGTGCGTAAGATAATACGGAAGCGCTAGCCCCAAAGTTCTTTATCTTTGTGAATCTCGACATGAGTTTCGGTCTTGTAACGCATCCTTTTTGATCAACAAGTTGAATTGGTGCCCGTTTGCCGTCATGGGCCATGCAATTTCTAACCAGCATATCAAACTTTGAATCATCGTCCTTGATAGCCAAAACCATGGTCATAGTTTGTCCAATCTTTACCAAGCCTGAAACTTCTGACGCCCATGGTCCCTTTCCGACTTGAATCTGCATCCAGCATCCAACATTATCACCGGCGAAGTCAGCTCTGACAACATCAAGCATATCTACAGGGAAGGGTCTGAATGTGACAGACTTCTCATACTGATCGTGCCACGTGCAACGGAGCTTCCTAGCTTGATCCCAAACCTCTTGGACTTGAGGATCATACTGAATGACGATGATGTTTTCAAAGTACGTTCCCGATCCAGAATCTGCGCCATATCCATAAAGTCCATTCTCCGTATTTCCAGCAGTGCCGCAAGCATGGATACTGATTTCAAAGTTAGCTGAAGTTCTTCCTAATCCTGCTGGAAGATGGACGCAGTTGAGATTAGAGTAATGTCCTTTAGAGAAGACGATACCATAGAAAGGTTTATCGAAGCCTAGGAAGACCTTCATTGAGTTCTTCTCGCACTTGACATCAAGGGATATGATCTTGGGCATCTCTGGGACTGGTGCAGGCCAGATGTCATTGCCTCCGGAGAAGATCTTGTCCATGGCCTCTTGCTGGATGTTGTTTTTGGTCAGCTGGGGTGGGGGAGGGGGAGGCTGCTGGCCGCGATAGGCGATGTTGTGCTTCTGCAGTCCATGGGGCGGACCGCCCAGGTGAACTGGCGGCCTTTGGGGTGGCCCTGAAAAGATAAATATTTGATTTTGGTATTAATAAGTAAATTTTAAAAACCTGTAAATAACCGCGAAGGGGGGGAGCTTCAATGTATTCGTATGTAATACGATGAAATTAGATTTAGGTCGGGTTGTTTCATAGTATTTGAACAATTCATAAAATATCAGGGTAAGAATTCATTGAATTTCTGTGACTATTTCATTGAAATTATTTCTGGGAGTATTTCATTGAAGTTCTGTAAGTATTTCATCACGGGCGGTTGTTTTACAGTACTTGGACAATAATAGAACTTTAAAATTATCTTTGAAATTTGGCGATTGTTTGAATTCTGTGAAACAACCCGTCCTTAATACATTTAAACAACACTATTTACCTAAATGTGAACAATCACTGGTAAAAATTTTAAAAGTCATTTACTGCAATTTGGGAGGCGGGTATGGGTAGCGCCGCCCCGGGAACCTTTATTGGATAACCAACACCTCTGCCATAGGTCACCCCTACGTTTGGTGATTTAGCAGGGGTGCCCGGGTTCACGGGGTGAGGTTTGTCTAGGTCTTGGAGGCGGATGACCAGTACACACTGAACCTTAGATTCCTACCCTCCCCTTAAACCCTTTTCCTTCCCAGAACTCTCCTCTCCTTCCTTTCCTAAAAAACCCTCCACACAGCATCCCCAAAGATGACATAGGCCCTGAGGGAAATTATTTTCCTCAGGGCCTCCTGTAAAAAAAAAACTACAATTTGGAAGGCGGGTATGGGTAGCGTCGCCCCGTGAACCATTTATTGGATAACTAAGACATCTATCATAGGTCTCGGTTTGGGCGGATCGGGAGAGACCATTTGACCTATCCAGCAGGACTCTCTAGACCCATCGCCTTGCGCCGCAGTGGGAGGGATGGATTCATTTAAGCGCACTTGAAGTGAAATAACACAAAACTGCGCAATAAAAATATTACGTTAATGTCATTAGTACACTTCCCCCTCATACATTTTTCCTTCCCAGAACTTTTTCCCCTTCTTTATATTTAAAAGAGCATCCTTACAGTATCCCCAATGACATGAATGAAGATTTTTTTTCCTCTGGATGTTCTGATGTAGAGTAATAGTAAAAAAACTCACGAAGATGAGGATTACTAACTTTTCAAATATTGATTAATTTAGAAAAAATAATGCTGTGTTTGTATGAATGAATCACAGAACAAAAAAGATTACAAGCAATGACTTATGGACGTGAATCCAAATATTTGTCCAATCCTTAAATTATGATTAAATTAAATATCAAAATGCAAAACTGTATATCACCATGATTACGAAATTCATATGGGATGCAATAGCTAAATGAAACATTACTTTCCACTCAAATTTGTACGGAAAGCACTTTTAGTTTGAACGCATGTTTTATTGATTTAGTTATCAAATATTCAAACCAAAGTGATCCGAAGAAGCTAGTTTTAGTTCTGGCATCGAGCCAAAGATGGCGGTAATCAAATCAACAAAGCTTGGTTATTATTTATTATTTTTGCCCCTGAAACAAAATAAAACATTTCTTGCAGTGGAGAAAAAAAATGAGTAGGACATCTAAAATAAATAAGAACATCATTGATAAGATTCTGAGATCATAATACCAAAACTAAAAAAATATTCTTAGTAAAGTACAATGTTTAAGGGGAACGTACGCACGGCCCGTTTCAAACAAATCTAATTTTGGGTTTCAGGCCAAAAAATACTCTACCTGAAAAATTACTTTTGTAATCAAAATGTGTATCAAATATCCAGTACAGATATGTGCTACTTTATTTATTTGTGTTTTAATTTATAATAATAATAATTTTTTATTTTAGTAATTTGTACATTTAAGTTCTAATTGATTAAAATATTTCATATTCACTTTATTTTTTCAAGTTTTATGTAGCTCCTACAATACATCTTGAACTTTCCAATTGGTGTGGACTTTAAAGTTTCTGGTAGTGTGTTATACAACTTCATTCCCTTGTACAGTAGACTGTTCTGCGTATTCGCTTTGTCCTTTTTTTGTAGCCTAATTTCCTTGCACGTCCTTGTGTTATATCTGTGAATGTCTTTATTGTATACAATTTTATTTGAGAAGTATTTTGGTAACGTGTTGTTCAATATTTTGTGGATAAATACCACAGTGTTCAAGGTCAGCATCTGTTTCACGGTCAACAATTTAGTTCCTTTAACATTTTAATTATTTTTGAAAATCTGTTTCGTCGAAGAATTATTCTCATTGCCCTGTTTTGGAGAATTTGTAACTTATTTTGTTCTCTTTCGTTACATAGGAAAAGTATACTTGAGCAGTAGTTGAAGTGTGGAGCAATAATTGAATTGTATATGGTGATTGCAGTTTTTCTAGAAATTTTTGGCCGAATTCTTCCAAAAAAAGATATCTTTTTGCCAATTTTCTTTTGGGTGTATTCAGCATGTCTATTGAAGTTTAGTTTGGAATCTAATATAACTCCTAAGTATTTCATGTCAGTAACATTTTCAATAATTTCACCATCAATTTTAATTTTGCTTTCACTGGATGTCTTATTGTATTCAATCACCATACATTTTGTTTTTTTTTGTATTTAATTTAAGCTTATTTATTTTTAGCCATCTTGATACATCATTTAGTTCATTATTTAAAATGTGTATTAGTTCTTCATAGTTATCTCCAATTAAGTATATTAGTGTATCATCGGCAAAAAGTCGTACTTCGCATTTTGAAAATATTTTCACCATGTCATTAATATAGAGTATGAACAATAGAGGTCCAAGGACCGATCCCTGTGGTACTCCTAACTTATTTTCCATTGGTTTTGAAAATTGATTATTTATTTTTGTTACCTGCTTTCTGTCTCTCAAATACTCTTGTATTAATTTAATGGCTACAGATTATAAAAAAGAGGCCATTCAAGAATTGAATATTTCATGACTTTAGAGGCAACTTGGGTATTTGTGAGTAAACGATATTAGCAGTGAAAGGTGATTCATAGAATTGATTTCAATGATTAAATTTTTGGAATTGAATTCCTCGAATTGAACGCAATTGAATTTAATTCCTTAAAATGAATACAATTGAATTTAATTATTAAAATAAAACAAACACTTTACATTTAACCTCAAATATTTATTATTTTATGCATCGACCGGTTTCGCTTCGACCAAGCTTCATCAGAATATAAATATTATACTTATTATTATATCCTGATGATGGTCAAAGCGAAACCGGTCGATGTATAAACTAATAAATATTCGTGGTTAGATACAAAGTATTTGTTTTATTTTTGTAATATAATGTTTCACATAAAATGTAAAAAATATTATATAGTTATTAAATAAAAAAAAAAATAAAAATGTCTAACCACAAAGTAATTGCTTCTTACGAAAAAAGTTTTATTTAATCAATTTGTAGCGTGACTTGCAGCATCTAGGTACTTATAGTACCTATCTATCCTGATCTGTGGCAGTGAGGCATGGAACTGGCAGAGGAAGGATGAAACTGGACTGAATGCTATAGAAATTAAATCCTTGAAGCGTACGTGTGGTTAAATCGTGTAAGACTGTGTAAGAAAAGCGAAGATTCGCAAATAACGCAACACTGATTAAGAAAGGGACAATTTGATGGTTTGGGCATGTAGAGCGAATGAACGAAGAAATGAGTGAAGGGAGATTATATTATATGACGCGAGAATGTGAATGGTAGAAGAAGATGGGGACGCCCAAGGAAGACAGGCACGATCAAGTGAACGAAATACTTAATAAATAGTCAAGAGGCCATGTCAAGAGTCAGAATAACAGAAGAGTATGAATGAAACAATATATGAATGTGTGTATCAAGGACGAGTTGTTTGGTGGTTTGTCCGGTTTGTTTGGGGAAACGGTCCAAGAGTTAGTTAGTTGAACTGCATTATTGGAAACTACAGACCTAATTGCTGCAATCTCTGTGGATGCTGCTGTTGTCCACTGAAGACGGCCTGTCCGAGTCCTTGCCCCGAGTCGTGATCCGACTCGAGGGCCAGCTGGTCCGTGTTAGGGATGTCATTGTCCCCTCGGTCCACATCATTAGAGTGGCCATTATCGAGCTGATCCTCCTGTCCAGGTACTGCTTCAACCACTTCAACCTTGTCGGATTTGGTTAAGGCCAGCTGAAAAAGATGGGAGGATTACGTTAGTTGCAGTGTTGTAAAAACTAAATCACTCCACTGATCCTACTAATCAAATACTGACTTTATGACTACAGAGAATCTATACATTATATAAAATTCAAATATGCTTGCTTGGTTAATCATTGCATCATTGCTATGTATTTATACGAGTGTGAATGTGAATGACTCTCTTAGATTTTTCTGTTTCAGATTTTCGATTGAGTGTCGCTAATATTGTCTTCATTAATTAAAAGCGTTTAACCAGCCAGCGGGCGAAAATCCACATTTCATCGAAAGTTGTTCTTACGATCGTGCAGGGCGGTTACAACGAGAAAGATTAATTATTCTACGTACCAGCTTTTTAAAATTATAACTCAATATCGAATTTATTTCAATTCAAATTAGCTTTAATTTATACCTTCATCCAAAAATGCTGTAAGGCGTGATGATAAAACTATTAAAATAATGTACTTTTTGTAGTTATTTTTTTATAATAAGTATTTAACATTTTTCAATAATGTCTAAATTTAATAAGAATGTTAAAAAAATCTGAAATATATTAGTTTGTAAGTGCGCAAATAAATAATAATGAACCAATTTTCGTCAAGAAACACATGTACGTACATATTTTTTAATGATTTTATTGAAACTAAAATTAAAATTCTAAAACATGCGTTTGCTAGATAATGTATTGATTTATTTTACTGCATGATTATATTATTTGAAATGGGTGTGGTATAATACAAAATCTTTTTTGAAAATTTAACAAATCTGCCAACGACCTATGGAATAACCTTATTATACTAAAAATTTAAAAAAATTCTCAAAATGTATTACATGCGAATGCTAGATAAAAGAACAATCTTTCGAAATCCATTTATAATTTTTTGTGGAAAAGAGTCAATACGTCTAAAATCTGATTTGAAAATGACATATTTCTGATTTTCTCTGGTAATGCCCTCTTAAATATTACAATATGAGGTTTCACTCAAAAAGTTAAAAATAAAAATAGGTATTGTTATATGTATGTAAAAGCCTAAATTTGGGTAAATAAATAAAAAAAAATATTTTGGCCAAGTTGGAAGATTTGTACGTGGTGACATATTTTTACTTATGATTTTTTTTTTTACATTAGCCCCACACAGGAAGCCCCGAGGAAACAATTTCCCTAGGGGCCTATGTCATCTTTGAGGATGCTGTGTGGAGGGTTTTTAAGGGAAAGGAAGGAGAAGAAGATATGGGAAGAAAAAAGGTATGAGGGGTGGGTAGGAATCTGGGGGTCAGTGTGGCCAGGAGTGACGGACGTATGAATCTATTCCTCACACTGCGGTGCAAGGCAATCAGGCCCCTCCACCACGCAGTGGTTGGGCAAACGTATCCGCCACCAAGACCTAGACAAACCTCATCCCATGAACCCGGGCACCTTATGCACATAAAATAAGACTAACCAAAATTTAAAAACATTAATCAAAATACATCACCAATAAATATTCTCATATTTCATTTTAACTAATTCCATTGCTTTATTCCAGACAAGAAAATTTGTTCCATAATTTTTTTTTTACAGAACTCCATCTTTGGGGATGCGGTGTGGATAGTGTTTTAAGGAAAGGAATGAGAGGAGAGTTCTGGGAAGGAAAAGATTTTAAGGGATGGGTAGGAATCTGGGGTTCAGTGTGTCCTGGTCATCCGCCTCCAAGACCTAGACAAACCTCACCCCATGAACCCGGGCACCCCTGCGAAATCACCAAACGTAGCGAACCACTTGGGGTGACCTATGGCAGAGGTGTTGGTTATCCAATAAAGGTTCCCGGGGCAGCGGTACCCACTCCCGTCTCCCAAATTGAAAAATGTCTAATTTTCAAATTTTTCTCCCACCCGTTTCCAGCTTCTTACACTTTTTTTAACCTTTTATATTTTATATTAACCTTTTTCCTGCCTCTACATTACATTCTCTAAAACAGGGTGTCTTAGTACAACTGGAACCGAGTACAAACCTCGGGTTCTTGAGTTGTGTTTATTTTTATAAAGTACACATCTTCTTGGATTTGATAACACATTCTTATTTTGAAGAGTTTTTTGTTATTTTTTCATTGGTCGAACTATTAAAGCTAATAGATTTTGTATTTAGTTACTTATATATTTGAACGACTATCTTCCATCCGCAATATTATCATGTGAATCATGTCAAAAACGTGACCCCTCGATAGTGTATTTGATCTTCATGTCTAATGTATACTACCTACGTAGCTTTATGATCGTTTAACTTAATAGTGACCATTGCAAATCTCAGATACGTTTCTTGTTATTTTCCGCTTGCTTCAATTGTGATAAATTCGTTTACACGGAATTTTTAATTTTCCGTATTTTTGCCTATCAATATTTATCTAGGTACTACAAAATACATATTAATCAAGCGGTGTTTGAAGTAAAAAAAATCTTGAACACCGTTGTGATTTGCAACTTGATGAAAAGGAAACGAGCGACGCTAAAAAGAGGATCAGTAGGATTTAGCATGCGAGAGAACGAGATGGACTAATCGGTATCGTCTGCGTGCTGTGCTTCGTAGCCCATCGGCCTACTCTTAGTTACAATATTATAATAAATATACCCTACAAGTATCCTATTCCTGTTACTCTGAATTCGTCTCATACTCTCGAAGATTAGTTTTCTGGAGGTTTCACTTCTGCCGCGTGTGAACTGCACACATGTTTTTTTCTATTTTAGAAATAATTGTATCGCTTTCTGTTTTATTTATCAAATTATTGTTAATCATTGTGTTAATAATAAGCCTGTAGGGAGCACTAACAATCTACACAAAAGTTCATATAATTATTTAAGTTCACTAAACAAGTCGTTTTTCTTCACAGTTTCTACAAACAGCGGTTTAATTGATTGATTTTGTAGTAATGATTTTTCTTAGGTGTATTAAATTATTTGTATTTATTTTATTTTCTAATTAATTAAGCTCAAGAGGGAACTGGGCGGTATCAAAAAGCCATATCCAAGACACTCGTGGGATCCTCCACAAAAGAGCGCAGGTTTCAGGTTCTCAAACCGAATGCTATTATGCTGCATACAGCATACTATATGCTGCATGCCGAATGGTGATGGCACAGAAACGATAAGAGGGAACAATGGATGGGAAGAGAAGAAGCGACCTGTTCAACTGGAGTTCGGTGTTCAGACCAATTGTCGGCGGTGAGAGAGTTAATCTTTGACCGGCTGGTTTATATTCTACTATGATCACCTACATATTATGTATGTGATTATTGCACTCCGGACTCCGGAGACGATTTGGATCGTGAAATTTATTCAAGATATACATGGGTATTTTACCCCAAAATTCAGTTAACATTATTTGAGGCTTCTCTGAGTGATTGGCTAAAGGACACGAAGCTGAGTGTAGTTTATGGTCAGACCGAATGCCATTCACATTTTTTTGTTGGTACTTGCCAATTGATTTGAGATTTATAGTATTACTTATGTTCTCTATTTTATGCAGGTGCTTGCAGGTTTTTAAAGATGCAATGCCGCCTCATGAATGAGTTTTTCTTTTGCCCTTTATTTTATCTTTAATTTATCTTTGCCGTTTAATTTATCTTTGTCTTACTAACATATTTTTTTGAATTTTGTTTTTACTGTTAAGCACTTGCATACTGCTTACTAACAACGTATGCAAGGATACTGGAGGTCTAGATTCAACATAAATAAATGTAGCTTCGTTTAACAAAAAAAAAATTAGAATCTTGCGAGAGCCTTGAAGGAGTAACCATCTGTCACTTATACCAGGGCGGGTATGTGGTGGATAACCTTCAATATACATGGGTATCAATTTTGCGATTTTTTTTATAAATCGGTACCACTTGAGCTTAAGGCGGTTCGTGGAAAAGAAAGTGAAAAGTTACAATAACATTAAATTAACTTCAATTTAGACGACCGGTTTAATTATTAACCCCACTAATATGAAAATAAACTAATGGTAGTCAGTAGCGGTTACCTTTTGATGAACAGTAGTTATTACAAAGTTAGATCAGTGGTGAAAAGTACTGTTACAAAGCTACAGAGAACAAGAAAAGTTTTTTACATATACATGCAGGTATATCAATAAATCTAACGTTTTTATTTTTTTACATTAGCTCCACACTGGTGGCCCTAAGGAAAATAATTTCCATCGGGGCCCATGTCAGCTTTGGGGATGTTGTGAAGGGTCTTTTTAAGGAAAAAAACACTCACCCCATGAACCTTAACCCTGCTAAGTCTCCAAACGTAGCGAATCACTTGGGGTGACCTATGGCAGAGGTGTTGGTTATCCAATAAATTGTTCCCGTAGGTTAAATGAAATTTATGCTAGAATTACCCCTAATTACGGACTCGAACTTTATCTTTAATATTATGAATGTGTTTGACTTTCGTCAGATATATGCAAAACAATCCTCACTCATTTATACACAAATATACATAAATACTATAAAAAAGACTAAATTCTCGCTGTACAATAACAAAGATTTACTACAAATTCCCATAACTCATACTACTTTTGGTCAACGAAGCTTAAGCTACCTTACAACAAGACTTTACAACATTCTTCCAATTAGTATAAAAAAATGTGATTCACAAAAAAAATTTAAAAAAACATAAAAATTTGGATAAAAAATAATGATAGAACATTTACCGGTGCACTTACCCAAATTCGAAATTAGTAATGAACCAATGCTGTTATTATTGTACCGATGTTATTGTTATTATAAATGAAACCAATCTATTGTGTGATTACATTCTAATATAAGTATAGGTATGTTCACAGCATTATAAATTGATGTAAAATAACTGCCTCAACACAGGCTAGCCTAGTGAGGCAGGTTACGAGAAACCTAAATTTAAGATTATAAATCTCTACTCTCTAAGTACCTACTGTTTACATGTATATTGTTTTTGTTATTAACTTTTGTACTAATGTTACTTTTAAAATATTGTAAGATGTACTTTTTTCTTGTAGTTATAAATCTTGAAATTTTGTTCAATAAAGATAAATATATTATTATATTACATCTACCGGATCTGCCGGATCTGCCCTGATGATGGACACTGCAACGATGTCCGAAACGTTGGCTAAAGAAGGAGGTAGCGCAACACGGCACAACACCCCAAAAACATATAACGAAAATATTATATTAGGTATTTAAATTAACACAGCTTAGAAACAAACGTAAAAATTTTCTAATAGTAACGCAGAAATCAAAATTGTTTAGTCATCCATCACGACACGGGCAACATTTTCAGCTTAGCGTGGTGGTAGTAGGAGATTTTCAAATATTTCTTTCTTTAAAAGAAAAAATATTAAAAAAAAATCAGAGTGTGCAATTCACACGCGGTGGAATTGAAACCTTCACAAAACTAAAGGAGACAAGAGTGGGAAGGCTACGAAGCACCGCACAAAGACGAAACCGATTATACTATCTCATTCTCTCGCAGGCTAAATCCTATAAATGTAGATATGTGTTCGTCTCCTTTCAGTGTCGCTTTTTCGTTTTCAGTTTCAAATCACAATTTTGCTAAAGAAGTTTTCACTAAAGTAAAATCAAAATGATTTTTTTTAAATCTCAACGTCGGATTTTATACTCAATTTTACGCTAAGCACGTATTTACCCATCTTTTTCCTCATACATGCGTCTTTTCATTCATGAAACTAATACTGCGCTCAGCAGGTACCTATAACTTTGCTACTAGTTGTGCCGCGTCGGCACCGCACTACACAGTAAACAGAACCTCTCCAGTATCCGCTCGCACCTGGGTAGGTTGTACATTGTACATGTTAGACGTTGGGTACGTTGGTATTGGTACATGTCTCCGCAGCCTCCGGTATGGGAGGCAATAGGCCACGGAACATCCCGGCATTAGGTCAATGGAATGGTCAACTCATTCCTCGGTAGACGTGGTATATACCACATTTGCTGTTGGAGCGTCAATTCAACCTATGAATTATTTATTTTAAAGTAATTTATACGAACTGTAGAATATATCTTCCAAGAAAACAAACACAGAGATTTAGATAAATTTAAAATAGTCAGTTTTCAGCTAATCCTCCAGATCATATAAAAAAAAATAAGATTAAACCTCCAGATATCATATATTTTCTGTGTAAATATTGATTTACCTTTTTTAGTTTAAATTCACACGGGAGGACTCGAGGGAAGTAATTTCTCTCGGGGTGTATGTCATATTTGGGGATACTGTGTGGAGTGATTATTGTTTGTATATTATTATAATAAATAAAATAAAAGAGGTCTAAATTCTGCAAGACTTAAAAGGAAAGGAGGAGCTAGGCCTTTTTCATACAAAACTTAAATTTGAATTTGAGGCGATGTTGAAAAATTATTTTTTTTATAAAAAGGTATAGCTAATACCTAGTATGGAAATGTGCAACTTTATTTATTTGTTTTATAAAATTAAAATATAAACCAAGAATTTATTTTTTTTGCTTTTAGGTGCTAGTTTGACTATTTTTTGTGAGGTAATTAAAAAAAATAATTTTGCCCAACTAACTACGAAAATAAAATGAAACATTATAAAAAAATAAAAACTTTTTAAGAAAATCGGTTTTTGACCCAAAATTTAAATAATATATACGATAAATTTGTGTTTCAACGTAAATGAGAATGATTTTAAGACCTTCAAATAATGATCTTCAAAATAATGCATTTTTTTATTATATTATATTTCATTGCAATTTACACAGAAGATGGGGGTTAACATATTATATTTATCTATAGCAATTGACAAATAATTGCCAAAGTTGTATCTAAAATAATGAAAAATGGAATCATTTAATGTCCTTAATATTAAAATTTAAATCACAAATAAATAAAGAGGCACACATTTACATATACCATTAGCATTACGTAACACAACTTCAGCATTACGTAACACAACTTCAATTAAAGACTTGGGCGTGACATTTGACTCTTCACTTAGCTTCAATAAACATGTAGATGCAATTTCAAAATGTGCATCACAAGTATTAGGATTAACGCTAAGAATCACAAACTGTTTTAAAAGTGCAGAATTAACATTAACATTATATAAATCAATTGTGCGAAGTATCCTCGAATATGCATCCACAATTTGGTCTCCCAATTATGAAATTCATAATTATAGGATCGAATCCACACAAAGAAAATTAACCCGTGTAATTGCTTATCGTGAAGGTATATCTGATCAATTTGGAACGTACAAAGACCGAAATTCACACTATAAACTACACTCTCTAACAGCCAGACGTAAACTTTCTGATTTATTACTTTTACACAAAATTATACACTCATCAGTTGATACACCAAACATTTTGTCCCAAATTAACATTAACACATCATCAAGAAAGTCAACAAGGAGGATGAAAGACATTTTCTATATTAAAGCCTACCTCACAAATACAGGGTATTTCTCCCCTTTACCACGAACACTGAGAAGTTATAACGCTATACATTGCTCTAATAAAGAAATAGACATTTTTAATGACCAATTTAAACATTTCAAAAAAAAAGTTTTACCTTTTATCATATCAAGCTGATACTGTGATGAAGCCCTTTATTTATAGAGAGGCAATATTGTACCTACCAAATCAGCGTCTCACCAGTACAGGTAACAATCATAAATTGTTTATGAACATTTACCTACCATGTACTTACCTTTTACCCATTCCTACTTGTCATTCACCTCAGCTTAATTACTTTTGTTACTATCTTTTGTTATTATTATCATTTCATTTATTTGTTATTATACAATCACTATGTTAATATTATCATTTTTGATACTATGTATTTTCGTTATCATTATGTTTAAACATACATGTATATAATTTTTTGGGCACCATGCCTGTTTTATATACTTAAATAAAATAAAATAAAAATAAATACCATTTGATTTTCAGTTTAATTAAATATTTTGGCTTCAAATCCAAATTTAAGTTTAGTATGAAAAAGGTCGCGCAACCGTTCCTCTTCATGGGGAGAACAATTCTTGCTAAGCAATTCTGACTTTATCCACATTCATACTTCATCTCATACATATCATTATGTTGTTCCGACTCTTGACTTGACCCGCCTCAAGAACTAGGTTCATAAGATCGTGCCATGTCTTCTTCACTTTTCCTCCACCGCTTGCGTCCAACATATTTTCCTGCCACTCTTTTTCCATCCATCCACTTATGGGAGGGGGTACTAAATACTAGGGGATAGTCAAACATGCTTCGACGATGCGTTTACTATTAAAAAAGATTCAAAAATATCTCCAATGTAACCCATTAACATCTAGAAATCATTTTTGAATAACGTGCTGTGATAAAAAGCACATGAAATACATTAAAAAATCAATCGATCATAATAATAATATTGAACGTAAGAACATAGACCACGGAAAATCCACAACAAAAAATCTCTCATATTACATCTAACTGTTAAATGTTATATCAGGAATACAGTGCTCGGTGTTTAATTTACTCTCATTATATCGCGATAGATTATATAGGTAGAATAATAATTGTTATTAGAAAGATTGAAATTTGTAGCTTGTAAAAAACTGGTCGACTCACTCACTCATCAGCTCTGTATTTGGACGTAAGTAATTGCCCATATCTTCTTGGAATCAAATACTGTAGTCCAACTGCTTTGGTAATATTAATAATAATATGCCTATTAGGTATACATATAGTGATTATTAATTTGTTAAAAAAAATTAAAAATTTCAAAAATCTAAAAAAATTGTTAACTCTTTTGAATATTTTACCACTTAATCATTTTTTTGCCTGTTTAACGATCACGTAATTCCCTAATAAATATACCCGCTAAGACCCCTTCCCCTCCTTCATCAATTCGTCTGCCAATTTGGGTTTACTCCCCCCCCCTAATGGCTTTTAAGCATATCGTCAAAAAATCAGCCCCACATGTAAAATCAGATTTAAAGTACCCTTTTAATGCCTTTCTTGTACATGTACATGCAAAAAAACAGCCCATACGAATATTATTATATGGTAGAAGGCTTTTACAAAGTGTTCATTTACTTTTTGACTTCATTTAGAAGTATAACGATGCTTTAAACGACTTGTTTTATTATAACATTGTTAATATTTATTTACCGATGGGCCTGCCACCAATTATAACGCCATAAAGTCCATAGAACGCTGGATACATTTCCATAACAAGACTGAAACATTAATAGTAAAAAAAAAATTCAAAGCCCTAACATCGATGGCCTTATGACGGTCATTGCCGGTTTTATGACGCTTCATCGATCATATTTGTTCATTAAATCGTTTGTTTTCATCGTACAGATTATTGCCGTCGGGTAAACATGTGGCTATTTCAATGGTGTATTGCTGAGCCCAGTGGGCACGAATAATGGGGTCAAATACGGTTCAAATAACTCAATCTTCGCATATGAACAGAACCAATAGTTTTGCATCCGGAGAGATAGAAAACACAAGATTGGCGAATTGGTATTAAACATGAGCCAGTAATTTTCACACTGAATATATAGATATACTCGTATATGTAGATATGGAATATAGCACAGAAATCGATGAATATTTTTACATGTGGATTTCAAAGATTGCTTTTGCGTTTTTTGAGGAATTTGACCAACAATCACTTTAAAAAATTCTGAGGTAAATCGACGCTTCATTACATTTGCGCTTGGCAAGAACTATATCTGTAAAAGCCTAGTTTGGATTGGATAAATCGTGCAGCAGAAGACATATTAGGTGGAATTCGTGACAAGAAGTGGGTCGATGTTGGAAGTTAGGTGCATGATAGGTTACTTTGAATGTTATTTTTAAATCGATAATCGACGATCGAGATATTGTATTGCAATGTTTTGATTTTTGGTAACTCTATTAAGGAACATTATTAAATAAATATTCTCAGTAAACAACCATCTTAGGTAAAGAACTTTTGAATCAATATCTATAATCTAACTTATGTCGCGCTTATCTTACTTTTATATCTTTTACATTCAAGAGTTAGCTAGAAAGAGCTTATTCTTTATGTACTTTCTGATGTTATTGTACGATATAATGACACATTTAATTATTACTTCTTAAAATGATCTTTACTATTATCGTATGTTTGTATTAACAGTGACATACAATTATTGTTTATTGTATATTTATACCGTTGATATTAAATAAATAAATCTTTCTGGTGTTATTTCTCACTCTTTCACCCGACGTAAAATGTTTAAATAATCTAATTCATTAATCATCGAAGAAGAACATAATACTAATAAATCTGAACATAAAGAAAATAAAAAAGTTTACTGTCGCCACTGGGAATCGAACCCAGGATCTCTGTCTTACCGGAATAACGCCCATTTAATTTATTTATGTTTTGTAGATCTCATATTTCAAAATCAAAAATTCTCATTCAAATCATTGTTTACCATATATTTTGCTGCTATTTTTTTTCAAATTAATACGAAGTACCGAATAATTAAATTTTTAATCTATTTACAACCTGTCTCGGATGAAAATATCCGATTTTTTTTTTGATGAGGAACATCTATTCACTTTTACTATAAGTCTATAATGAATATTCAATTTTATTGGAATGTGATTGGAAAATAAGATAATTCTAATATGCATGTAGATTAAGGAGAACAAGACACATAAAATAGAAAGGTAATCGTCGCAACTTGGAATCCAAGCCAGGACCTCTGTCTTAACAGGACTTAAGGCGATCCAATAGTCCAGGAAAAACTCGAAATCGGAATTCACGCCCCTTTATGGGAGGAGTTTAAAAATACTTGAGAAAAAGCTTTTAGAAAGGTTGGATGAGGTATTTGAGAATTTCTTTTTCCAGGTTGATTTCGTAAAGGCCTGTAATAAACACTAATTCTTTTTTTACGCATTGTTTATTGTAGGTAATAACAACGAAATTTAAAATTGATTTCACGGAACAAGCGACGCAAAACCACACCTCTGTTCCCCGCTTCTGGCGGGGCCTAATTGATGGGTGTGTCAATTGCATGGTTCTTGTGCCCATGGCATAAGGGTCACTTTAAGAATCCAAATTCGTCATCAAAGGCCCCTTTTACATGAAGGAGAAAAAAACAGATTCCGGTTGCTCGTCCCACATACGAACCGACTTACACAAAAGAAACGACCCGTTCTCATGAAGCCAACATCAGCCAAAAACGTGTATTCCGCACGTGTCTATCGAGTTTCGCGTACGTGCACCGGCGCACAAGGGATCAATGCGCTTACCTTTAGAGCAGGCTTCATTGGAATACCCGTAGAACTGACTCAATGTGCCTACATTGTGCCAGTGCATTAGAGATAGCAATCGGTATGTAAACAACGGATTGTCAATCTGACAGAATCTAGTAGATTAATTGTCATCTTTGGATAAATAATAATAATTACCTTGTATTTCTATTGCGCTGTTTTGTAACATTTCACTGTAATGGCGCTTACATTTCTATCTTACGAGTGCATCACAATATTTTTCTATGGTCTAGGCCAGTGGTTTTCATCATAGGTGGTACGCGTACCTCTTGGGGTACGCGAAGAAAAACTTGGATATACGCAATATCGTGGCACGCATTTAGATCACTGGTTAAAACAGCCCTGTTAGACTCTGTATAAAATTGCATTAATTGTATTTGTGTGACTTGATTGTTAAATTCGTGTAATAATGAGATTATTAAAAAATTACGAAAGAAACATATCTTTCATTACACGTAAAAGATAGAAAGGGACACGGGGTACAATAAATTTGTAGTAAAGGTCAAGGGGTACGTAGGTTCAAAAAGGTTCACAACCGCTGGTCTAGGCGAAGGAAAACTTTCGCTATATTTGATGTCAGAATTTTGCAGACACTCACAGAGACAAGAAGAAACACGAAGCACAATGTTTTCAATTACATGAGAAATCCCATGGGATGCAAATCTTTCAATAATAATAATATTTGCGTTTATCCATCAGGAAATTGTTTTACATTGACTCCTTTCACGCCTCGGTGGTGTTTGTTTATAGTTTATAGCTCACGAAAGCGACCTTTGACTTAAATTTATTCATAAATCACTTGCAGCTTTCATTGTTTCTAGATTATGAGGCTGGCCGCCAAATATGGCTTTGTTTATGGGACATTTCTGATTTTATTGAAACAACAGCCTCATTTTAAATTATTATTACATTTATTTAATTAGTTTAAATCTTCACGCAGATCTATTTAAAGTTATGAGAAGTGAAATAACTAATTTATGACCCTGCACATAATTCTGTATTCTACTGGAGAACGCAGAATCATTAAAAAAAGTGAAGGCTTTGTCCAATTAGCTGGAGCCTTCTATATCTTTCCTATCACTTTCACTTTCTGGTCACCAATTATTGCCCTTACAAAATATTTTAAATTGTGGATTTTACTGTTTTTGAACATTATGAAAAACACAAAAAAAACTCGAAAATCTTTCAGTGAGGATTTCTATTTAAAAAAGTATGTGAACTTCGTGATAAAATCATAAAAACTTTTCAATATGAATGAAATAAGGTAACAATGTGATATAAAGTACTAATTAATATCTCATATTATTTGCGTAACAAATATTTTGACATTATTTTTCCGTAAAAACTGAACATTAATTAGTTTTAACTTTTACTGTGAGAAGTGAAAGTTATTTTTAAAGTTAGTTGTTAGTTGTTAGTTAGTTGTAATCAAGAAATGTGCTACATGTGCAACGAACTTACAAATGTCGAAAATATAAAATATTTAGGAGTATCAATAGATATAAATCTTAATTGGAAATCACATATTAATCAAATCACTTCTAAATTAAGATATCTGACCTACATATTTTATAGACTTAAGGAAGTACTTAACATTGAAAAATTGAAAATGATCTACTTTTCCCTGGTGCAATCTTCAATCATTTATGGCATTATAGGATGGGGTGGTGCACTTGATACATATATTAAGCCTCTACAAATAATTCAAAAACACATAATTAAAGTCATATATAACAAAAATAAAACATTCTCGACCAACTTATTATACAAAGAAACTAAAATATTTAATATACGCAAATTATTTATATTACAAACTTTGAAATATGTATTTAAAAACAAAAATAATTTCGAAATAAATGAAAACAGAATGAGCAAAAGAACAAATAATACATTTTACACTCCACAAACCAATACTAAATTATTGCAGACACATAGCAGTTTCATTGGTCCTCGAACATTTAACCTTCTACCACTACAAACTCAAATGTTAAATAAAATGATAAAATATGTAAAAGAGATAAAATTATGGTTGAATAATGTAGATATCGAAACGCTTTTTCTATAAATTTATCCATCATTCTACAACTCACTTTCTGTAACTTTCTAAACTGTAGTACAATATGTTTTCTGTTTATTTTATTTTTTTATAATAACTTAAAAAAAAAAAAATTGAAATTAGTATGTTTTTCTCCATATTTTTATTTTATTTTTATAATAGCTGAAACAAAACCTTTTTCATTTATTCTACGTATGTAATACTAAATTTTTATACTAACTTTATATTTTATATGTTTTTTAAGTTTTTTTATACTTTGGGTACTTAGAAATATAGTATTTTGTATTAATATTACCCACACTCAGGCAGTGCCTTAGTGGGTTTTCATTTCTTATTCATATTATTTGTTATTATATTTTATGTTATTTTATACTATTTGCTATTATACATTATATCTATGTACAAAGAAATGGAAATAAATAAAGTTAAAAAAAAAAAAAAAAAAAAAAAAAGTTGATATATTTTTAAATATAATAATATCTTTTTTTATGATGCAATCTTCAAAATATAGTTACCTAGGAGTGTTAAGAGACGTGCTCGACTTACTTTAACCAGGGATTCCTGACATTATTTGGACCAAAAATTGTACCTAAATGAAATTTTGGTCTCCGGTTACTTTACACAAGTGTTTTTTTTTCAATATTTTTTTTCTTAAAAATCAAACAAAAAAAATTCTTCCACATATCGTCACAAGTCACCCAGCCAAGTAACCAACTAACCTCTCACACCGCTCCCAACTGTCCAATACCTACTATTTTTTATGTTATTAGTAAGAAAAAAAACAATAAAAAAGTCATCGGTGACAAAAATTTATTTTATAGTTTTTACTCCAAATAGTGTCAGAAATCACTGGTTAAAATAAGACAATTACATTCCTTAACGACCCACATAAAAAGAAGAGTGTGCAATACACATGCGGTAGAAGTGAAACCTTCAGAAAACAAGAGTAGATAAGAGTGGGGAGGTTACGAAGCACCGCACAAAAAGGAGACCGATTGTACTATATCATTCTTCCGCATCCTAAATGTATGTGTTTGTCTCTTTTTAGTGTCGCTGTTTTCCGGTACATCGAGTTTTAAATCACAACGGTGCTAAAGAAGTTTTCACTTCAAAAACTATCACTTTTATTTCTCAAAGTGCGGATTTGTTTGTTTGTTTTTTAATAGCAGCATTGAATCGTTTAACATTTTAGCCTGATATATCTATCAAATCTTTTGATCCTCAATTCTCCAGTAAATGGGGGCAAAGTAGCAGCAAGTAGCTTCCTCACTAATGTGGAACGACCTTCGAGCCCACTTGCACTATTATCTCTGCAGTCAGCAGTCAGTAGACCGCCGCACGCAAACAGGATTGCTGCATCCGCCAGAGTGCTGCGGAGAAATATCTTGTATTGCGTTTACTCTTAATATATCTGCTGACTAGATGTCTACCTTCTTCTGCAGAAAAATACATTCACTAACATCTGGAGAAAAATCTATCTTGGTTTCATTGAGAAATCCACCATAATTATACCTTTTTCTTGACATCGGTTAAAGTTCCACTCATTTACGAGGTATACAACAAACGGTAGTTGTAAGTTTTACGTCTCTTTGTTTCGAGAAAAATATGCTAGCGGCTAAATGATCACTTTTTAAAGATTTTTTAAAGATTTTTTAAAGAATTTTTAAAATTAATATATTTAACGGCAGCTAATCTACAATGTTCATCACACGACAATGGACACTGACAATTTGCGAGAGGGCTATTGGTACCGCCGCTGCGGAAAACATTTATTCGATAACCAACCCCTTTGCATAGGTCACCCCAAGTGATTCTTCACGTTCGGTGGATCTATCCAGCATGTATTGTTTCATATTGCTTTCACATAAACGAAGTATTGAATTCCGTAAGTAGGCATTTACAAACTCTATTATCTCTATTTTTAAACGACTTCAAAAAGGAGGAGGTTCTCAATTCGACTGTATTTTTTTAAATTTTTTTTTTATGTTTGTTACTTCAGAACTTTCGACTGGGTGAACCGATATTAATGATTCTATTTTTATTTGAAAGCTGGTGCTTTCCGTGTGGTCCCATTTTAATTTGGTTCAGTTCCGACAATGGCATCCACGAGAAAACCATATAAGTCTTAAATTTGCATTAAGTATGTGCGCGACAAATGGACGAATAACTTAATATCACGCCAACCGATTTCGATGATTCTTTTTTTATTGGAAAGGATGTACTTCAAGGGTAGTTTGATGAGAATTTGGTTAGGTTCTGATTATCGATCCATGACAAAATAACGGAACTCTTCAATTGTTAGGAGCAAATTAACGAAACTCGGCCGAATCTCTTAATTTGACCCTCACGTCGTTATGGTCAAATTATGTCTTTCTCATATGAGCAGCACGTTTAGTAGGTCTACCTATATTTAGGCAAATTAGTAAGTGTACTTCAGATTCACTAAAAATCAATAAATAAACAAAAATTTTAACAAAACAAAAAACGACTTCAAAAAATGCACTAAAAAGTAAAAAAAAATATTTCGTATTCTTCTACAACTTCATAATCAACTTATTTTTTCTACTCATCAATATGTAGGTACGATTGTTATTTTTGGAGTCGGTGTCAGCAAAGGTACCCGGCCCGACGATCTCACCTATATATAACTATGTATGTAGTTACAAACCTACCTTGACTGACACCGACTCCAAAAATATCAATCGTACCTACATATTGATGAGTAGAAAAAATAAGTTGATTATGAAGTTGTAGAAGAATACGAAATTATTTTTTTACTTTTTAGTGCATTTTTTTAAGTCGTTTTTTGTTTTGTTAAATTTTTTGTTTATTATGTTACCTAATTCGGAAGAATTATTCCACGGGCTGCTACTTCAATTTATCTTTTGTATAATATTAATGTAAGTACTTGCATACTGCTTACTAACCCCGTATGCATGGACATTGGAGGGTCTAGAGTCGTTCAAATAAATGTAACTTCGTTCAATAAAAAAAAATAGAGTCTTGGCGTGTGCGGTGAAGGAGGAAACCATCAGGACTCTCTCGGAACACACATTGCATCGCAGTGGAAGTGTTGGATTCGCACGCCGTTACTCCTGGACACACTGACTCCCAGATCCCTACCAAACTTTCATACCTTTATCCTTCCCAGAACTTCCTCTCCTTCCTTTTGTAAAAAGACCCGTAGGTGATGACCCTTAAAAGATGACTTAGGCCCTGAGCTAATGTAAAAAAACGTTTTTATATAACCCATTAAAAGGTTAACTTGGATTAAATGTGGGTACGTGTTTTGGTGAGGCTACATATATCATTTTAATCTCCAATAATATCAGCATTTTTTCATAAAAATAATACATTTAACTTTTTATTTATTTAAATAAACTCAAATTCACTAATATCGTAAATTATTAAGTTCTGTAAGTGTAAAAAAACAACTGTTCATCTTTAGGCCATTTTTTGTAAATACCTCATAAAATCTATTTAGGTATCACAACTACTACAACATCCATCAATCTTATTGATTATTTGTTTACATTAATTCCACATAGGAGGCCCTGAGGAAAATAATTTTCCTCAGGGCCTATGTCATCTGGGATGCTGTGTGGAGGGTCTTTTTGAGGAGAGGAAGGAATGAACATTGGTCTTGAAGAGACCCATGTTGTAGGAAGGAGGAAACACAAAGGCCGGAAAATCGTTCCACAGCCAGCTGTTGAACACAAGAACGAGTTGAAGAAGCGACCCGGTCTCATGAGACCAATGTCAACCGTGAACATACGTTGGGCACGCGTTTGGCGTGTTTCCCGACTATGCACCGGTGCCGAAGGGATCAACGACGCTAGTTCCTCAAGGCATCTTCCATTGAAATACCGGTAGAACAAGGCATTCCCACCCGACGCCTGTGCTCTAAATATTGCAACCGCCCGTTTCTGCACAGTCGAGGGTTTTTTTCAGGTATTTTGGGGCTCCAGACCAGAGGTGGCTGCCAAATTCAACCGTGGGGCGCACTTGTAATTTGTACAGGATTAGCAGTTGTGTACTATTAAAGTATCTGCGGGCCCTGTACAGTAAGCCCAGTTTTTGAGAGGCTAACTTAATATACGAGTAATTCAAAATAAAAATAACGGCGTACCACCAATAGAACCATCTATCTTCCAATCCAAGTTTAATATGTAGACCACAATGTTATCGAGATACTCGTATCTCGTATATTGATTTAATGCATTTATAATCTTGCATTAAATTTGCCTACTTTCAATTCTGTTCAAGTCAGTTTCATTTTCGGAACTAGTTCTCTCTCTCGTATAATATGGTGACACGATAAGCCAATCACTGAAAGCGCCACTGTGCATGATAAACATAATCAACCATATAATTTATTGATACCTATTACCTGAAGCAACCGGTAACAACTTGTTACTTGTCGGTTGACCACTGACCCTTCAAATGATTACGAGTTATTGCTAAGGTGGAATGGAACATTTAAGTGCTTGAGGAATATTGCAATGTGGATATTTTCTCTCTTTGATTCATTCAATAGATATGGGTAAGTACTTGTACTACGCGTAGAAAGATATATGTCTAGGAACCTACATACAATGATTTGAATGAAATGATAGTAAATATGTTTGCTGAAAGTGGGAAAGTACGTATTTTAACCAGCTGTTAATCAACAATCTCAGGATGAATTAGGTTAGTTAGTTAAGTATAGGTATAGTTAAGTTAAGTAAAGGTTAGTTAAGTACCTATAGGTATAGATCAATATTTAAATTAAATGAACATAGCCAGTTTTAAGATTTTTTTATTATTTAATTCTTGACGACATCAAAGCCATAGCAGGTGGTACATGGACAAGAGTAGCTAATAGTCTGAATAAAGGCTTTTATTTTTTTTAACTAGCTGACCCGACGAACTTCTTACCGCTTCAGAATCAATAACTGTTGTGTTATCTTATTATCTGAATTAAATTTAGTTTTTTAATTAAGTTAAAAATTACACAGTGAAGCAATTATTGATGCGCAACTATCTCGTGTTGTGTTTTTATCAGTATCACAGATGACGTTGTGAACAAATTTATATTTTTTGTGATTTTCTTACTTTTCCACTTACTTACGGGAATTGCGTTTCATTTTCTTTGTACGTGTGGGAGATTTGTCATAATTATTGTATTTTTCCTTTAAGGGGGTGCAGACATACGTCCACCGTTTGTCTCATTTTCGACTATTGTGGTCGATTATAGTGTATAAGAAAGAGGGGCAGAATTATATGTTCAAGAACAAAAGCAAAACAATCAGCGCATTGACATTTGACGTTTTTGAATTTTTGGAATTCACTCACTATTCAATATTATATTTATCACAATATTGCTGCAGCTCTTTCAAAATATGAAAATTCGTTCCATACAAAATGTATGAGGATTTTTTTTCTTCATAATTTTTTTTCCTGATTTTTCTGATGTTTTAACAGCTTTTCTGCTATTCGGGGTGGAGACTAATCCAACAAATCAAAAATCATAAAAATCGGTCCAGCCGTTCTTGAGTTATAAATGGTATAACTAACCCGACTTTGTTTTACATATTTTTTAATAATTTAAAATGGCGCCATAAAGTAATTAAGCAATTATTGAAGAATGATCATTAATTATTTTTTAATTCTTAATTCGTATAGTAAAAAAAAATAAAAACATTCACTAAATAAAATAAAACTTTTGTAGATTACTCGTAGGTCCACATAGGGGACCCCGAGGGACATTATTGGAGGGTCATCTTTGAAGATGCTATGTGGGGGGTCTTTTTGAGGATGGGAAGAAGTGAAGCTGGGTCTTAAAAGTCCTGTGTCGTACGAGGGAGGAAACACGGAGGCCGGCAAATCACAGCCGAGCTGTTGATTTCTTGTGTGACAAATGTCAACCATGTGCAGCTATGTAGAATGCAAGAGTAATAAGAGTAATAAGTAAGGTTAAGAAAGGGGCGCATAGAAGATTTGGGTATGTAGAGCTAATGAACGAATAAAGGAGAATGTGTGACGTGAATGCGTGTGCTAGAAGAAGGAACGGACGCCCGAGAAAGACACATCACGATCAAGTTAAACAGGTACTTGATGTCTTGACATTGGGTCAAAATAATATTAGGATATGTGAGACCATGTATGAATGTGAATGAAGCAAGGAGTGTGTGCCAGACAGAGTTGTTTAGCGGACCGTCCTCTCTACCTAATCCCTGAGGAGAAACGACGTGACGTGGTAATTGGTTAGTAATTCTCTTCTCTAGGAAAGTCCTATGGTTTAAATCCCACAAGCGGTAATGAGCGATAACAATGTATTCAATGTTTTAGCCGTAATGCCTTAGTTGACACAGTAACAATAAAATATTGTATGCAGGTATAGAGAAAACCAAGTAACCTCTGCATTTTAACCTCCCATTTTAACTTCGGTTTGTTTATGAGAAAAAGGGAAAGGTTTCAACGGGTCAGCAGCAATACATATATTTATTGAACTTGACAACGCTTTGATAATAACACTAATAGTGTGATCGGTAGACCACGCATCCGAAAAGTACGTTTCTAAATTTATCTTATTTACTAAATCAAAATCAAAAATTTCCAATAAATTCACAAGATTTGTAAGTAGTATTTTAAATACTGCCTATTATAAACCTATATTTTATGGAAAATTAAAAAAAAAACAATTAAGGAATGATAATCAAGAACAGTCCAAATAAACATGACACGTAGAAACATTTGAAAGAAGAATCTTCTACTGGCTGCGCCACTGTGAGATCTGCGCAGTGTGGTGGTGCGCAGATGAGGGTTCGGTTATTGTAGGTAGTAAATATATATGAATAATGTTACTGTGTTTATTACAAGAATAGTTAAACTGGAGAGAGCTCTACAGCTCGTGCTATGCCTTTTATACATCAGCATACTCGCTGTCTCGCTCTCATGCCGTCACACTCACACACATACACTACACGTTAGAACCACCCCACTCGAACCGGAAACCGAACATACAAACATACTCGTATTTACAGACGGTTGAAATTTAAAAAAAAATGCACTTAGAAATAACGATTTACAAACGTCCTAACCCATATAAAATAATAGAATTCTGTCAAGTATAACTTACATAATTAGATTTGACAGGATATACTACTTTACTTCATCTCTTTATACATTTGTAAGATCATCTTTATGGGATTTACCCACACTTTCAATGTATCTTTAAAATGTGAAATTAAAATGTTTTTAATCTTAAATATTCATGTAACTATGTTTATATACATTTATATACCTCCTCTATGTCTGTCCTGACACAGATATATATGTCTTGAGACAGACAGAGTGTGAGACAGGCATCGATAATTCGCATGTAAATAAACTTCATACAGACAAATAAATAAAATAAATTTTTAAAAAAATCAGAGTGTGCAATTCATACGCGAGAATTGAAACCTTCAGAAAACTAAAGTAGACTGATTATACTATCTTATTTTCTCGTAGGCTAAATCCTATAGATGTATGAGTTGGTCTCTTTTTAGTGTCACTATTTTTCGTTACATCGAATTTCAAATCACAATGGTGCTAAAGAAGTTTTCACTTCAAAACAGTGCAGTTAAGGCAAAATTTCGCTACGCTCGATCAATGCTAGATTCTGACGGATTAATGTGCAGCGCAGATTACTGCCAACCCAAACGTCAAACACCTTAAAAATCGACATCACTTATTCATAAGCTATGCTGGTCACCCGTCAGACCGGAACCTGGCGACAGTTGACGTCGCAGATCCGTCTGGTTCAATAGATCTCGCGTCGATCAGATCAATAGATCACCGCGTCCCCGTGTCCGTCCCGTCTGCGTCCGCGTCCGGCTGCCGCGCGGAGAAACGCGGCCGCGGCGGTGTTCGCGGAACCAACGGGTCCACGCTAACCTTGTTTGTGGGGTTAGGTGACCCGCGCATCAATCTAGACTTCTAGAGATCTAGACTGGCGTATGTCGGTAACCGGTGGAGCGTGAATCCACCTCAGATTTAGGAAATACACGCGTAATTATTTTGAAGTGAAAACTTCTTTAGCACCGTCGTGATTTGAAACTTGATGAAACGAAAAAGCGACACTAAAATGAGACAAATACATTTATAGGATTAAGCCTGACATAGAATGAGATAGAACACTTGGTCGCCTCTTTGTGCGGTGCTTCGTAGCCTCCCCACTCTTGTCTACTTTAGTTTTTAGTTTTCTGTAGGTTTCACGTCTACCGCGTGCGAACTGCACACTTGTATTTTTTAAAATTAATTTTCTTTTCACTCTTTACATACATTACGTATATGGTAACATTTTGTATGTGCAGGCTTATTGTGTGACTTCAATATATACCTATCGAGATTGTTTAAGAGGAAACGCGGGTGCTGATAAATTTGAATAATTGGTGTTTCACGAAACTGTTTCTAAGAGGAAGAGTCAACTGCACCTCAGGCTGATTACCAAAGTAAAATCGTCAAAATCGAGGTTTCGTATTCCTCTGTTTTCTCCTCCAAAACAGGACTGATTTTAATGTAATTTTCACTAACTATATTGAAAAAAATATTGTATATCCGTACATTTTGCCTTTTTAAAAAATCATTGTCAAATTTGAATAATGAAAGTCTGTTGATGGCGTTCAAACTAGGCAAATTTAAGGATTTTCTGAGGGTCCTGACTCCTGGGAGAAGTAACTTATCAAAGAAAGCAAAACTTGGGGATCTGCCAATAATAATAATAATATTTGGATGATTTATATAGCGCCGTTTTTGTGAAAAATCACCTCAAGGGCGCTGTACAAACTTATAATACATTTCTAAAATCTAAAAAACTACAAGCTAGACAAACAATTAAAAACAACTTATGGCTAAAAATTGCATACACCGGTTCATTGATCACCGATACGAAAATATATGTACAATATTTTGACCAGTGAACGCGATGCTGCCTAAAATTTAATGAAAACAGGACCATACTTACCTGAGAGGTCGCTTGAAATTAACACTGTATATTGTCCATTAAAAGAAATTTAGATAGAGTTCGCACGCAGAGGACATTATTGTGAACACATGTTATTTAATCCTGAAAAATATTTTAATATTAATATGTAATGTATTCTTTGACGAGTGTATTTTGGAAAGTAAAAGCAACATGTAAAAAAGGTGGGTGGTGCAGTAGTACCTATAAGGATTTGATCTTTCTAAATGTGATTCGTCAAGAGACAGACTGATGTGTAAGGAATCGAGTAATTTTAATTCAGTAAGAAAAGTGTGATTAAGACATAGCACAGACAATACAAGTATGATACTCTCAAATAGGTATATTTAAATTACGGGTATGAGAGCCCAAAAAGGAAGGTTTTTAGTTTGGACCTAAACTCTGTTGGGCTTGTTATGCATCTTAATTCCGGAGGGAGTCTATTCCAAGCCTTAGGCCCAGATACTCCGAAAGCACGATCTCCAAACATAGTATTTGGCTTTCGTTTAGGTTCTATTAGTCTGCCTTTAGCAGATGAAGTTGCTGATCTAAGGGTTAATTGTCTCGGACCGGTATTTTCCGGGACGCATAATTCGGAGATGTAAGGTGGGGCCATTTCGTTGATTGATATCTAAATTATTTTAAAAAAATATTTGTTCTAGGGTCAAAATCTAGAGATTGAATAAGGGAATACGTTTGTGTGGACAAAAAGCCGACCGCATTTTTTCTTAAAGCCGGAACCTTCGTACCAAATGAGCTTTATGAGAAAAATCTGGTTTTATTAAAGTGGAGGTGGAATGGGAAAAAATAATTAAAATTGATTTTAAAGTGTGCAACTTTTAGCTGATAATCAAAAATTAGCAAGGTCTCAAACCAATTACAGATTCGCCAAAAAAATACAATTTTTTTACTTAAATGGGTGCTAATAACCTTCTTTACCGACACGAATTCTATGTACATTTAAAACCCTCTATCAAAAATTGATTTTAAAAAATCATTTCATTCCATTTTTTCCACCAAAAAGGGTTCCTTCATAACAACACTCAGTTCGTTTCGGTATAACTCTAAAACTTTATTGACTGTAACGTGTTATGATTTACGATCTGATATTATAAAAGGTTTTTAATTGCAACTCGCCAAAGATTTTCTCGGCTATTTGCAAATAGCCCAGAAAATCTTCACTTGCTGACAAAACCCAAAGGGCTAAAAAGGATCTGAGTGCTAGGCGGATCGTTATGAATGTGAATGATGCTAATCTTAATAGATCCAAACTATCTAGTTTGGAATTATAGAGCGGGTGAATGAAAAAAGTCAGGAAAATGAAAGAAAAATCAGGGATTATTCAGAAAGACATGCCACGATCCTGTGAAACAAATTCAGGAGAGAGTGTATGAGAGATTGACCGTTTATCCTCTCTACCTCTCACTGCAGGGAATTTGATCAGGACCGGCCCTGAGGCAAACGACGCCTGGAGCTAGTAAAAATCTTTTGGGCGCTGCGTTAAGTGTTACAATCAGCGTCTTGGCTCCTTTGCGCGTTGACAAGTCGGCGCCCGGAGCGGACTGCTCCAATTGCACCTGCGGAATACCCCATCATCAAACATACTAATTTCAGTTCTCTGTGATGTGGACGTGATATGCCTGCGTAAAGTAACGTAATATTCACTTTAATTAATTTATTAATAAATTTTCAAATTTGGCACCAAGCCATAAAGTAGGTACCAAATTTATTTTTACTAATTCTAGTATTCCATAATTTTAAATGTGAATTTCTTTTGTTTAATTTTTTAACAGATCTAAATCTGAATCACTATATAGTGATTTTTTAAATTTACTTTTTTTTATAGTGATACCTCACAAGAGTCTCAGCTGCTCCCGTCTGGAGCCAGTGAGACTATGGCATTCCCAATTTGAGGTATGTTGTGAGGCTGAAGATAGTGGGGAGGGGAAGATCTGGTCTCCAAACACGGCTAATGAAATTTTTTGTTTCTGAATGGTGGTCTAAAAAAACGTTTCAATTCTGAATGGTGGTCTTACACCAGGGCGATACTGAGAGTATCTTCCACTCTGGAACGTGCCGCAAATATACTATAGTTTATTTTTTTAAATGAATAAATTGTGAAATAACACAAATTAATCAAATAAAATTTATTTGCCACGCCGGGATTCGATCCCGCGACCTTCGGAATGCGAGTCAAGAGCCTTACCCCTGGACCACGCCGGCCGCCAACTGTTCGTTCGAAAAGTAATTTTTATTTTATTTTCAAGAGTATTTTATTTAGCTTTAAAATTGTTTCATCTTATATCTATTATAAAACTACTATAATTATATTCTATTACCTAGGTACGTACTCAAATTTGGAGTTAACAACATTGAGACATAACCCACTAAAAATTGCAAGACATTTGGCTCCCTTAACATATACTGGAAGTTCATTAAACATTTTTAAACCTTTATAATAAATATTGTTTTGTGTTACCGAAAAATCTGTCTGGGGAAGATTTTATATTATATATTTATATATTTTATTTAAATTTCTGATCTTATTTCAAATGTATTTTTATAGTCATCAATACCGAAGCAAATATGTATAAATACTTTCAGCTTCACATATCCTACAATTGTTATATTCCGTAAATTTTCACGTTTAACATAAAATCATTCCGTTCTCCATAAAATCTAAAATTTGATATTGAAAACACTTTAAATTTTTTTCGAATGTCGAACATCAATGGTTGTCGAATAAATCGAGTTCTGACCAATCACATCCTTGTCGCTATCATGACGATTCAACGTTCAGTCGATATTCATTCAATGATCCTACTTCCAACTTCCAACGCCATATCTATCGCATCTCAAGCGGTAAACTCACCTTGAATAGAAGTTGACATATATTTATACGTCCACTATCTTCTTCAAAATCAACTACACACTCGCTCCTAGGGCACCTTGTTTTGATCAACCGATGAAATACTGATAGACACATCGCATTAAATTGTTGGTCAACTGTTTCGAAAATTCCATACATTTCGAAGCCATCTTATATCTAATTACTGATACAGGAAAGGAATTTATTAAAAGAAATTACGAACGTTAGATTCCATTAATGAATAGGTTAGATAAGCATAAAAGAGGGTTTTATTTCATGTTAAACTTCCTGAAGTCCCGGGCATTGTCCAGAGTTCTTTTTTTAAATAAGATATGGTTTTAAGGTCAGGTATGCAAAATTTCACCAAAATCGGAATAAAACTAATGGTTCTTCAAACTTAGCAAACACACTTTGTGGCATCATTTTTAATTAAACGATAACAAATTACTTTAAATAAATAAAAAGAAAATACTTTATTTTAAGTCACTTTATTGTTATTTTTTAGTCTACCGGTTTCGGTACCTCCGTACCATCATCAGGACTGTTATAAAAATACTAACAAATACAGGATAATACAAATATATATAACAAATTGTAAAGAAAGAAAGAGACAGTAAATTAGAGTGTGACAGTGCGGAAATATTTAAGAAAGAAAGAGACAGTAAATTAGAGTGGGATAGTGCGTCAGTTGTGGGAGTTTGTTAAATAATTGAGAGGCATTGGAAATAAAAAAAATCAGTTAATACAAAGGCTGAAATCATTAATATTCAACTAAATTTAACATTCAGCTCTATTATAAGTATGTGTCCCGTTATCCCACTCTCTCCTCCCCCACTTCCCTCCCACAACTGACGCACTGTCCCACTCTAATTTACTGTCTCTTTATTTTTTAAATATTTCCGCACTGTCCCACTCTAATTTACTGTCTCTTTCTTTCTAAACAATTTATATACATGTGAATTATCCTGTATTTGTTAGTATTTTCATAACAGTCCTGATGATGGTACGGAGGTACCGAAACCGGTAGACTAAAAACAACAATAAAGTTATTAAAACAAAATATTTTCTTTTTATTTATTTAAAATGTCAAGTCACAATGTGCTGGTTTCTTATTTAAAAAAAAATACCTTGTACAAAACTTTGTTTTTGAAATTTGTCGATAATATAGAGTATACAGAGGTGTTATACAAAGTAATTTGTTTTCATTTAATTAAAACTAATGGTTTTTATTTTAAAAAAAATCAAATCTTCCCTGTCTCCCTTCACAAACACACAGACACTCTATTTTATACAAATAGGAAGATAAATATGTTATCCATAGAGTAATAGTCAAAGTAATCGTAATGATGATAACAATGAAAATTTTTGTTGACAGGTTTTAGGTTCAATTCCTGCCCTTAGTCCAAAAATATTGGTTTGAGCCCAACAAATATTTGTATGGGTATTGTCATAAATTTAAAAAATATATATGCTTTAATAGATTTTTTTTAAATATATGCTGTACTTTTGCAATTATTCGATTTTATAGGAATTTCTCAATGAGTAAATAATCATTGCTTGGTATGACGTTGGCTACGTTTTCTCCTTTTGCTAGTAAGATCTGAATGGTAGGTTCTTTTAAACCTTGCTATTGACCCTCTCCTTCAATTTCTCCACCTCTTTCAGTCTCACGATATTCAACTATGGCGTTGTTGGTTAAACTTTCGTAAGAAGGATGGTAATCGAATAAGTTATTCCTCACTAAACAAATAAATTATCCCTCATCATTTCACCGTCACGCTGCGTCCTAATTTATAAAATAAAAGTTTTTTTTTTTATCTAACAGGCATATCATTATTTAAGACGGCCATCTATGTATCTGTTTGACGTTTTAGAAAGTAGACAAGTTATCGACCGGATAGTTGTTGATTCGGTAGGATTCCTCGAAGGAAAGTTTAAAACACCAAAGTTGTTTGTTGTCACAAGAGGACGAGTAAATAAATTAGTCGGTATCTTCACAAACAACTTGGGTCAAGGCTAGATTTTTATCAATTTCTTCCATTTCTGTTATGCTGTTCAATTAGAAGACGTTGCCAAGAAACCAAATCGATGTAGATGGTTGTAAGGTGGTGCGTGATCCACATACTATTATTAAAGTGGCAACTGTGATAAATAATTGTTTTGGTTTAGATTAATATTTTTCTATGGAAATAGGAGTCAGTCGTCTTCATGTACTATACCAGCTTTATCGCCGCTGGGATACAGATTTATGAAATGTAATAATAATGACTGGATGATGGGTTAGCAAAGAAAAGGGCGGACACCCCAATTGCAGGATCTAAGCTGGCTGTAAGGGCTGTGATTTGTGACATTTGCCACAGCGATTTTGAAAATTGGGTCAAATCCCAGCAAAGGAAGAAATGGATGAAAGCACCAGAAATTGGATAAAGTAAAGTTCATGGATGGTTCAAATCCTAAGCGAACTTGATATGGATGGAAGCTCGCTGAGGGAACTAAAACTACTAGGAGACACGTGCAATTGTTGGGAGTGGAAAGCACAAAGAGCTGAAAGAAATTCAAAGAAGATGATAAAACACCTATTTTTAAATGGTGCCAAAGTCTTATCTTGGTGGAATGAAGACTCAGATACCTGCGAAGCCATTCTGTTGTTTGATTGTTGAACCAAGCTGAACCAACCAAGCCATTCATTGTTGAACCGAGAGACTTAAGATAAACAAATAATAGAGAAAACTCTGGTGAACATTCAAATTTTAAATGGACTGGTCTATTATTATCAAAAGAACAATGTAAATGATGAGTGATGGGAAAATATGGGAACATGGCTTTTTTTACATTAGCTCGACGCAGAAGGCCCTGAAGACCTATGTCATCTTTGGAAAGGTTTTTGAAGGGAGTGGAGGGTCTTTTTAAAGAAAGGAAGGAGATGAAGCTCCGGGAACGAAAAAGGTATGAGAGGTGGGTAGAAATTCGGGGTCAATCTGTCCACTGCGGTGCAAGGTCGAGATAATCCGGTTGGAGAGTTTCAAAAGGTCTCCTTCAACTCTGTCTCTCCCGAGTCTCTCGCGGTCCGGCCCGGGACGCAGTAGGTAGGAAAACGCATCCGCCGCCAAGACCCAGACAAACCCCATTCCATGAACCCGGGCACCCCTATTAAAACACCAAAGCGTGACCAAATCAATATAGCGAACCACTTCGGGTGGCCTGTAGCGGGGTGTTGGTTATCTAATAAATGGTTCCCGGGACGGCAGTACCTATACCCTCCTCCCAAATTGTATACATTTACTAGGAGTAATGGATACATTTCCAAATCAACATTAAAAAAATGTGTTATAAAGAACAAACATTATTCACGAAATACTAATAAAGACGATAAATCGAATACTAGACTTTAGACACCCACCCAATAACTTGAACCAACTTTAGGTGATTTTTTTTAATACAATTTTAATATTCTTTCGAGTTCAACACGACACGCCTACAACTTAAATGCTGATCGTTAATCATAAACCAAATAAAAATATCATTTTTTCAGAATTTACAACACATACCGTAAGTCTAAAAGAAGTATTTTTCAGCGTGAAACTACCGTTTAAAATTTCTTTAAAAAAACGTATTCACCGTTGATATTTCCGTATTACGAAGCCTAGATTAATAAATAGTTTTCGCAAGCTTGAAACCTGAAATAGATGCTAAATGAATAATAAAAGTGTGCTGTGTGAATTCCCACGGTTTAGTACGAAATGAGTCATAACATCCGACTTATTTTAATTAATTCCTCACAGAGTCAAAGGTGATAACGTACGTCAATTTATCACCTATTGCCTTTTCGTCGTGTGTAGCAAAATTATCAGAGACTGACCGACCGGGAACTCTACATGATATTTTTCTTTCCTCTAGAACGTTTTTAATTATTATGAGATTTTTATTTATTTTCGTTAAAACTTGAGATACCGATATTCTTTCAATTTGGGCCGCAAAGGGAATGGTAGATCATACGTCCGTCGCTCCTGGACACACTGATTCCCAGATTCCCACCCCTCCCCTGACCGTTTTCCTTCCCAGAACTTCTTATACTTCTTTTCTTAAAAAGATCTTCCACATAGCATCCCCAAAGATGACATAGGTCCCAGTGGCGGTCCGTGAGTTTTGAGTAAGGTAAAGTGCTGAGATTGAAAAATACGACATTACTGATGTTGTTGCAGCTGAAAATGAATTTTATCTTTTTTCAAAATTTCAACTTTTTGTATGAAAAAAAAAACAATGGAAAAAATATATTGTACCATTTTCAATAATGTCTCTCAAGTAACTGTACCATTACCCTTCACACAGCATCCTCAAAGATGACGATAGGCTTTAAGGGACATTATTATCTTGTTGATTTATTATTTAAAAAAATCTTTTACCTTGAACAAAAATAATTTATTAACGAAGTGTTTGGATCATTGCATTTCTCTAAAGGAATGAGTAGAATGGATTGAACGTCAAACGACTCGGTCTTTGCACAATTCCTCGTTTCATTCACATTCATACGTCGTATCATATTAACTGTTCTGACATAATCCGATTAATTTGACCGTGTAATATCTTTCCAGAGCGACCCCGCCATACTCCCTGGTCATATATTCTCCTGACATTCCTTTCTCCATCCATCCACTCTAAATATACAAAACATCAAAACATGGCCCCTTTTTAAACGACTTCGAAAAGGAGGAGGTTCTCAATTCGACTGTATTTTTTCATTTTTTTATTTTTTTTTTTTTATGTTTGTTACCTCAGAACTTTCGACTGGGTGAACCGATATTGATGATTCTTTTTTTTTTGAAAGCTGGTGCTTCCCGTGTAGTCCCATTTTAATTTGGTCCAGTTCTGACAATGGCATCCATGAGAAAATCATTAAGTCTTAAATTTGCATCAAGTACGTGCGCGACAAATGGACGAATAACTCAATATCACGCCAACCGATTTCGATGATTTTTTTTTATTGGAAAGGATGTACTTCAAGGGTAGTTTGATGAGAGTTTGGTTAGGTTCTGATTATGGGATCCATGACAAAGTAACGGAACTCTCCAATTCTGAAGAACAAATTTACGATACTCGGCCGAATCTTAATCGAATTAGTTAGTGTACTTCAGATTCACTAAAAATCAAAAAATTTTAACAAAACAAAAAAATGACTTCAAAAAATGCACTAAAAAGTAAAAAAATAATTTCGTATTCTTCTACAACTTTATAATTAACTTACCTTTTCTACTCAACGATATGTGGGTACGATTGTTATTTTTGGAGTCGGTGTCAACCAAGGCACCCGCCGCCCGGCGTGTTCACTTGACAGCTCCTCTCCCGCCGACACCGACTCCAAAAATAACAATCGTACGTACATATTCATGAGTAGAAAAGGTAAGTTGATTATAAAGTTGTAGAAGAATACGAAATTATTTTTTTACTTTTTAGTGCATTTTTTGAAGTCGTTTTTTTGTTTTGTTAAAAAAATTTTAATTCATGTTGAAGAATGCCCACAGTTAAAATGTTAATTAGATTTGTCGTATCAAACAAAATTCAAACGACCAAATTTAGTTTAAAAAAAAACTTAAACGTGTAAATTCTAAATTGAATTAATACCGTAGACCTAACGTTATTTATTAACTTTCTTTTCCTCAAATTTCTCAACACTTCACAGGTGGTATGGTGACCTGTGTTTTTTATTAAAACGAAACCTTTATTTATATTCCTTATCGACGGCATTCATTAATTGAAACTGAACGGGCCGAACGGTGTTCCATTTTTAAACGTATCGATAACCGTGTGATAAAAGTGACAGTTGAAAAATGATCGTCTAACCTACTTATTGTGTTTCTTCTAAGCTTTTACGATGCCGTGGATATCGCTAGCATACAACTTTTATTTCGTGATAAATGGAACGCACACGATGCCCATTTTAAACTAACAATTGTATTGAATTTAACACCTCTCCGATTGCCTAGGAAATAATATAAAAATACTAACTGACCCGGCAAACGTTGTTCTGCCATATAAATGAAAGTTCGATGAGGTGGACGTAGCGCCATCTGTCATTCAACAACATAAATAATTTCTATTTGAAATACGAACGACGGTTAAATTTGTTCATACAAAAATACTAAAATCGCGATTTAAAAAAGGGAGGGTCGCGATTAAAAAATGGGAGGGTGGGGGTAGGAGGATAAAATTTTTCGAGTTATAGGTATTTTTTGATGCCAAATTAAAAAATATATTTTCGTCAAAAAAAAAATCTGGATAGGGACACCCTAATCACCTAGCGGTATGAAATATACTTTACAACCTATTCTCATACCTACCAAATATACATAAAAAAATTCATAAAAATCGGTCGAGCCGTTTCGGAGGAGCGACCACAAACACCGACATTTTTATATATATATAGATTACTAGCAGACCCGGCCACACGTTGCTGTGGCTAACGAAACACAACGCCATTACCCAATCTTTATAAAATCCACACCACCTGCTTGCCAGCTGCCCGCTGCCTGAATTGAATATTTGAATTTATCGGCTTTTCTCTACTATAATAAGCATGTATTATACATATAAACTAATCTCGCCACTACTTGCAATACAATGCTTGCAATGTAACACTGGATATTTGAAAAGGGAAAATCAAATACCTACTTACTCTAGGACATCTATTTTCCAATTTCTTCCGTAGAACTAATTTCAAAAGTGACTCTAGTACGGCACGCCAGCATTAAATCGCACAAAAATATGTTTTCTTTGAATTTCTCGGCTTTTCTCTAATATAATTTACATGTATTATACATATAAACATTCCTCTTCAATCACTCTATGTATTGGTGAAAACCGTATGAAAATCCGTTGCGTAGTTTAAAAGATTAATGCGCACATACATTTTGAGCGACTTCATTTTATACTATGTAATAATAATAATAATAATCATAATGATGAAGAAACATTTTGTATATTTGAATTTATTTATACGAGTTTCAGATATTTTTCCTCACCATCTATAGCTAAAAAATGCCGGTTTTCGTTATCCGATTTTTGGTACAACTGGCTACGCGCTCTATTTTTTTGTTGGATTTAGGCTAGCATTTCAGGGGGTAGTCATATTTGAAGTGAAAACTTTAGCACCGTTTTGACTTGAAACTCGATGAAACGAAAAAGCGACACTTAAAAGAGACAAACACATTCATCTTTAGGATTTAGCCTGTGAGAGAATGAATTAGAATAATCGGTCTCATTTTTGTACGGTGCCTAGTAGCCTCCCCACCCTTGTGTACTTTAGTTTTCAGAAGGTTTCACTTCTACCGCATATAAACTGCACACTTGTATTTTATTATATTTTGAAAAATGACTTTTGCGTTTAATCTCGACCGAATTTTTACACCCGAGTTTTTTTAAAAATGGACACCGAAAAAACACCAAATGTTTTCAGGGTGAATTGCCTAAAACCAAAAAAAAAAAAAAAAGTAGTAATAACTTTTAGAGTATTGAAAATTTAAAAAAAAATAGATAGAATCTTCAAATAATTCTACCATTATGTTATCAAGCATCAAACATGTTCCACCACTACCTGTTTTAATTCGGTTTGAAAGGGTTCAATATTACAAAAAACACCTTGGTAAGCCGCCGCTACCCGAATTTCTACCGACTTCTTACATATTTCCCTTAATCATTTCAAGTTTTTAAGCTCTTAAAAAAATATATGTTATTTTTGAAGATAATATCTAGAAGCGTTCCACGCCGAAACGCAAATTATATGAAATTCCCTCAATAGAAAAAAATCACAAAATATGCTCCGAAATTTATTATAAACACGTTTGTCTCAGTTATTTTAAAAGTTATAGTAGTGAAAAAATTCACAATGTTTCTTTAAATGATACTTAAGATACTTCCATGAGATTTTGGCTCTATTTTAAACGAGTCGTGTTTTATTAAACATTTTCGCAATTTTCGCATCGATTTTATCGCTTTAAATATTAGTGCGCTCCTCTAACATTCGTAATTACATATCTTTCCATCTTCTTCTTTTTGAGCGTGGATGCGGCGCCTTAAAAAGGGGATTTGTGGGATTCGAACTATTTTTTTGTGTCCTTATTCAATTATCATTATTTTTCAAGTAAATATCGAAATCATATAAGAAATATCGAAAGAGTGCAGCACAAATTTTTAAGATTTATTAACTTCAAGTTACACATACCTATTCAACACATTAACTACACATCTTTACTAAATACACTTAAATTGCATTCCTTAGAAAACAGAAGAAAAATAAACGACCTAACTTTTTTGTTTAAAATTATTCACTCCGAATTAGATTGTTGCGAACTCCTGCATCTCATTGATTTTAAGGTACCAACCCGAGCGACAAGGCAAAACATATTATTCTGCAACAATAATTCTCTAACTAACTATCACACGCATGCATCAATTTCTCGACTACACACACTAGGGAACAAATACATCTCAAATATCGATGTATTTAATACAAGTTTACCGTTATTCAAGAAATATCTGAACAATATTTTTATGTAGAATATTTTGATATCTAAGGAGCATCACCTAGGGTCTATTGCATATATTTGTGTATTTCTATATTAATCCACAATGTAGAAACTTGTTAACGTTTTCTTTTTATGTATCTTGCATTTTGTCATGTATTATTCATGACATTTAATCAATCACCTGTAATTTTTTTAAATTACTAACATACCTACTAGTTTATTTCTATGCCATTTACAACTTAGAAACATTCTCTTTTATTATAATGCACTATCTTTCCTAAATTTATCTGTATACCTACCGTTCATATGATGTTTACTAGTTATATTTTTATAGTTTATCTTTATTATTTAAAAAAAAATGTCTCTGTATTATAAACTTATAATGTAAAAGCCCATCAGGGCGTTGAAAATTAATAAATAAAAAATAAATAATAAAAATTTAAATTTCGTCATTTCTTTTGTTACAGTTTTTGTGAGAGGTCACAATTGAATCAAAATATGGGTTGAAATTTATTATTCTCTCAAATCCACCAGCGTTATTAAAAATAATTACTCTATTTGGAACATAATAACCTAGTTTCCATAAACATTAATACTGGTGTATCATTTTTTTTCACCGGTTGTATCCAAAAGCGGTGAGAGATAACGGATCACCCGATTTGAATGAAGCAATGAAACCAATAAATCTGGACCCACTTTATTATAATTGTTTTATTAAGATAACATAACACTACTAATATGGTTTGATTGGTTGACAGAGGTAACCAATACACGATCATTCATAATTCCGATTTATTTACAAATTTATTTATTTTTTTTAAATTTAACAGATTTTTATCCAATTACTGTACAATTTTCTCATTTTGACAGTCTTAACACCTAGGAAGATGATTATTATACAAAAAAATCTTAAGGCTATCTAAAGAAGAGTTATATATATCTAGTGTTTCCGATATTTCGTTCAACAGCACCATTCCTCTTGTCATGCTATGCTGTGCTAGAATATCTGTTCTGCCGTATGGTATTTTGAACAAGTCGTGTCGACGACTACGGCTGAAATTTTCAGGCACGTATAAGCCATAACATTCCAAAAGGAATGGGCTGTCAATACGATATTATGGATTATGTTAAAACTAAGAATTGCAAGATTTGCATAACGGCTTGTTTCCAAGCTAAATCTATTTGTTGCCTCAAGTAATTCCTATGGTGCATGAATCTCGGGTACGTTCCATGCATCCGCATATAGACATACCTAAGGAACTTTTTCTGAATTTGTTCCAGCATATTAATATATTTCGCTTGGTGCGGAGTCCACACACCACTGGCATACTCCAGCTTACTTCTTATGACTCCATCAAACATGGCTATCATTGCATCTGGGTCATCAAATTGCTTATGTATTCTGATAATGAAACCCAGGAGTTTGTAGCATGCTGGAGTGAGCCGTGATATATGATCCGAGAATGTCAGTTTGGGATCAAAGACGATACCGAGATCTTTAAAGCTATTGACTCTGCATAATATTTTCCCTTTAATGTTGTATTAAAAAACTATGGGCTTCTGGGAGCGGGTATACGTCATAATTACACATTTTTTTTATATTAAATTCTAATTTGTTTTTTACTGACCATTCTGCAATAGCATCAAGGTCAGATTGCATTTTTAAGCAGTCATAGTAACATATTATTTCCATCAAAATTTACATTTTCTTGAAATTGTCATTATTATAATATGTGGTCAAATGATTTACTAATGGCTGAATTAAGGCTCTACAACCGGGCCCGAAAAGAAGAAGATGGAGAGATACGAAATTACGAATGTTAGAGGAGAGCGCTAACATTTACAGCGACAAAATCGATGCGAAAATTGCGAAAATGTTTAATAAAACACGACTCGTTTAAAATAGAGCAAAAATCTCACGGGCATTATCTTAAACAGCATTTAAAGAAACACTGTGAATTTTTTCATACATATAACTTGTAAAATAACTGAAACAAATGTGTTTATAATAATTTTTGGAGCATACTTTGCGATTTTTTTCTATCGAGGGAATTTTATATAATTTGCGTTTCGGCGCAGGCAAAGTCTAGATATTATCTTCAAGAATAACATATATTTTTTAAGAGCTTTAAAACTTACCGTGTTTAAGGGAAATATGTAATAAATCGGTACAAATCCAGGTTGCGGGCCCTCAAATATAATAGATAAATTATTATAAAGATTTAACTACGAGTATATTCATAAACATTTCACGTGTATTCGTATTGCAACAGTTCGATAGTGGCATTGCGTTCGCGGACTTGGTTTGTGTACTTATTTATCTGCCAAATCATCCATGAAATATTATAATATTGTTTAACTAATGTTTACAAATACAGCAATACATCTAAGGAACCCTCTGATAATAAATTCTTGGTGTAAACAATTAACTGACAACGAAGGAGCGACAACGTCCTCAAAGATATATCCACCTTGGAGATTGTAAACTGGAGAGAGCAGGCACAAAACCGTGATGAGTGGAGGAAGACTCTTGAGGAGGCCAAGACCCACCAGGGATTGTAGAGCCAAGTGCGATGATGATGATGATGATAAAAAATTCATTACTTTATTAATGCGCTATTGAAAGAGGGGAATAAAAAAATACGAATTGTCTCGACAAACGTTGTTCTGCCATATAAATGAAAGTTCGATGAGGCGGACGTAGCGCCATCTGTCATTCAACAACATACATTTTTTCAACAAAAATAATTGGAAGAGGGGAATCAGTAAAACGATCCATAGTTTAGTTTCTGACTAAATTTCGCATTCATTCCGCTTCAAAGCACACATGTCAAATTTTTTCACACATAATTCCTAATTTATGCATTCCAAATTGTACAAGTATGACCGGTTAGTGGAGCCGGCATCCCATTTGGATCCCACCCAAGCATCGCGTGTTCGATTCCTCGTTCTGGCTAACCATTTCATCATGATACAAGCAACATTTTTATCTTACTGTGGTGGTAGTAGGAGATTTTTAAATATTGTCAGTTATGCGTATCTCGGGAATATTTGCCTTTCTTAAAAAAAAAACAAAATTGTAACATACAACGCACATTCTTCACACAAAAATCATCGCAAGTCTAGCAAAGATAACTTAAAATCTAGATATATTGAATGATCAAATGCCACACTCAGGGCAAGTTGTTTCAAAGAATTTGTACATTTCATCAAATTTCAAAGGTTCTATTCAAGTTCCGTTATTATATCATTTTTGGCACGTTCTATCATTGAAATGATAACAGGAATTACAACAGAACTTGAATAGAACATTCACAGAACTTGAGAATTAACTTTGGAATCTGATGATTTGTCAAATTCTGTGAAACAACCCATACTTAATTGTTATTTTTTATGATTATTTCCAGTATTTTTTTCTGCGTCAAGGCAATTATCTACACATATAAAAATAAATCCCTGTTTCCCTTGGTCACGCCATAACTTCAGAACGAATTTACCTGTTTCATTCATATTTTTATTAAAGTTTTCTTATACTTTGTGGAAGGTTCTTACGGAAAGAAAAATTAAGAAAATTGTACAATTTCAGAAAACGGACTATTTTAACTTTGCACGTTTGACAGTTCGCGCGTTTGATGAATGTGAATTATCAATGTAACAAAAGCATTGTCTATGGATTTTTTAAATTATAGATATTTAAAAGGGTACCTATGTTAAGTACCAAAAAAGTTTGATTGTTCTTATAATATACAAAAATGAATATTTTTAATATATGAAAATGTAAAATTTAAATAAAAAAATTGTAAAAGGTGGCACGGGAGCTATTTGAAAACTGAATGTACTGGGTTTGATAATATGGAATGCGGGAGGGGGAGTTGGCTGGACGGTGGAGCGGGAGAGGGGAGAGGGTAGGCGGGGAAGGTGGAAGGGGAACGCGGGAGGGGAAGGGTATGCGGGAGGGGGAACGGGGACACACGAGAAAGGACATGCAGGAAGAAACAATTTATTTCTTTGAATTCATGTTCTTGCCGGGAACCGGCTAGTTGTTTATAATTTATAAACATTTATACCGTTAATATTAAATAAATATCGTTCCTTAATGAACATGAAGATTTGGTAGGTAACGCGTTCACATAGTGCATACTTGGAATGGGGTGAGTTAGGCAAGCAATTTTTTCACACAAACAAATTTGGGTTCTTCTTAGTAGATTGTAGACTTTTCATTACTAATTACGACCAAAAATTGAAGATATAGGTAAATATTGTCTTGAATTTAAGTCTATGATATAAAGTAGTTATCTTTGCGTTGGATCCGATCCACCGCATTCCGGACCTAGCCAGTCATCCGTATCAAGTGGCATATCATTCATTGCAGTACCACTGACGACTGACGCTTGACACATTTCTTGGCGAACCAGCAGGCAGTAGGCTCTGCACTAAGTGATGTATTAGGTAGTGGTTAGTAGTAATGGGTAGGCCTTACAACGTCCGGCTGGGCGATGTGCCTCGGGTCTAACGTCTAATGCATGGTCACAAATGTAAATATTGAAATGAGGAAATTGCTCGGTTTTCTTAAACGTCTTTGGCAGACGCGGTGGCACCACGGTGGTGTGAGATATTTATATTAAATCATTTATTTATATATGCCCTTGGAACATTTACATCAATCGTTAATAATAGAAATAGAAACAATAATCTATCAATTATTTTATAGTATTATTTCTCTTCCTTTATACTAATAGAAAGGAAGCGGAATTAAAAAGAAATAATAACAAAACTTACATCAGAATTTTCTGATATAAATTTAGGTAAGGAATGAATGAAAATATCAACGAAACTGAATTTATTTCCAAGCCTATGTAGTCTTTGGATTGGGGAGTTAATGAAATAGTTTTGGACGGATTAAAGAACAGCTCTGAAAGTCTCGTGTCACGATTTGGTACTCGGAATGTTATTGGTTTTGTTAAGTAAGGTGCGTCAAGTGATCCATTAACTAATTTTAACAAAGTACCAGATCTTGGTTCTTGGTTCTTCTACATGATAAGACAGTTAAATTAAGTATTTTCGTCGAGTTAATATAATTAATTTGTTCAATGGGTATGGAGAGTTTGTAATTAATGAATCTTAAAAATTTCTGTTGAACTTTCTCAATTTTTATTAGATGTGCTTTATAGCATGGGGACCAAATCGTGGAATTGTATTCTAAATTACTTCTTACTAAAGCAGTTTATCATAATCATAAAGTAAATCATGCAAATATTATATATTTTCAACATCACAGGCATTTAGTTCAGCACAAAATAGCAAAACTTTCTGCTTGATCTTTTATGCTTCCACTTTTCCTCTATTTCCATTCAACCTTTTTTAGTTTCACCAATTAAGCATAACTCAACAATGTCACCTCTTGCATGTTTATTTAATATTGTTGAATTCAGTGCTGTTTTAAATCTTTAATATATACCTAAATGCTATTTACGTACTTCTAACTAACCTACTATTTGTTTTATTACTACTACTTGTAATTTTTTTAAAGTAAATATGAATCCAAGAAATAATCGTTTATATTGCGCAAATATTAAATCCAAAGTGTTATTTGTTTGGTTAGGCATTCTCTGGGAATTATCATTATACGTGGGTATATTTCTTTTTAAAACACAGATAAAAAGTGAGGTGACAGTCGAGATGCAGATTTCCTAAAGAAGAGGAATGGGTTTCATAAATTAAAATTATAATTTTTCTACGTTTGGAGTAAAAATACGTGTAGTAGGTATTTTTTAAATTTTTTAAAATTAAAATATTCCAATTTATAAATTCTAAAGTAAGTATATTTAAAATACAAAAACCTTAAATGTATTTGTATCTACTTTTTAAAATGGTATTAGTTTTTATGATATTCCGAAATTCGATTTTTTTTTTCAATTATTTCTGGCTTTCACCCTTCAAGGGTGTTCTAGGACATCATTTAAAATTACAGAGGAAGGAAATGTGAAATTATATATTAATTTTATTTAAATTTTTTTTTTTTTTTTTACAGTGAATACCGCACAAGAATCTCAACTGCTCCCGTCTGGAGCCAGTGAGACTATGGCATCCCCAATTGGGGTATGTTGTGAGGCTGAAGCTAGTGAGGAGGGGAAGGAGGTGGGGAAGAGGAAGGTTGGGAAGTACCTGGCTATTCAGATCTGGTCACTAAACACGGCTAAAGCCATTTTCAAGCAACGTTTCAATTCTGGATGGTGGTCTTACACCAGGGCGATACTAATAGTATCTTCCACTCTGGAACATGCCGCAAATATACTTACTATATATATTATTTTAAATGAATTAATTGTGAAATAACACAAATTAATCAAATAAAATTTATTTGCGCATGCCGGGTTCGAACCCGCGACCTCCGGAATGGGAGTCAAGAGTCTTAGCCACTGGACTACGGAGGTCGTTAAATGAGCAAATTTCAGAATTATATGGAAGATTGGAGTCGAGTTCAGACTTAGAAGAGATGAAATGTTGAATGGAGGGGAGGCAATTTTAGATAACGCTTGATAGAAGAGAGGATATTTATTTAGAGAGGGACAACCAAAAAATATGTGATCTAAAGTTCCCACTTCTAGACCATAGAATGTACAACCTTGGGAGTCAAGGATGTGAATTTTAAAAGGTGAGAAGGAACGGAACAATGTCTGATTCTCATTCGAATAAGTGAGGAAATTTCTTTTTTTGGAAAAATGGGGGAATTTTTGAAACCACGGTTTTGAAGGGATAGTCCTTTGTATTGAGGCGTAGCGGGCAGAAATTCGATTTTACACTGCAGATAAATAATCCTCTTTGGCTGTATAATCAATGTTTATATTTAACTGAACTTTTTTAATGGCTATTAAAAGTCAGTTTAGTCATTTAAATTTTATAAGTAAGGTTTTTACACACGTTTGTTTATCAATTGCATGAAATGTTCACCACGTTTATTAGTAAGGTGTTAGAATTCTTGTGCGGTCTTCGCTTGAAAAAAAAATCTTCACATCAGTGGTAAGTAGTAACTAGTAACCGTGTCACGTGAGTTAAAAAAACCTTAACGTGCCCACTCCCACAATCCAACCGAATACCGTTAGTATTTTACTACGAGTTTGTAGTAACCTTCGGGCGCTGGTTAACATTTTTCCAGTTGTGTTCCGGATGCATTAAACGCCCTCGCCATTTATTTGTGCTCTTGTTTAGTTCATAAATATTTCCACTGCCCAAATTTATTCATCGGCTCTTGGTTGGAGGTTGATAAGACGATTAATTAATTTAATGTAACTGGTTTTCAATCGACATGTTAAATGGCCAGTTAGAAGTATGACACGCATACCGTAGTTTACCACTTGGTGCATGAATGGATTACGTTACGGTAAAATAATAGAAAAATTAATGATTCCCGATTCTTATTAAATAGTAAGTGCTCATGTATTTTTGTGACAGAACCATTTTTTTTTTATTATAGTATTAAATATATTCACACTGCATTGACCAGCTAGTGACCTAGTGGTAAAACGCGTAGGGTTCCTGTCCACACCCATGCGGGCGTGCTCATTCCTATGCTAGCTAACTAGTACTTTTCGCTTATAATGATGTTAGCAGTAAGAAATAAAATAAAAATTTGTCATTGTACAAAAAAAAACATTGTTTTATTCAATTTTGCACAGGTCTGACTATTTCAAATGTGTTGGTAGGACGAATGCTTCTATATATTCATTTCTTTAATATATTTTAAGATAAATTATCCCATGAACAACTTTACATAACACGAATTAAAAAGAAAAAAAACAGAGATTACCTTAAAGGGAGACCAAATACACAGGACTAGCGCAAATAACTGCTTTTATAATTCCCACGGTTACGGCACGGCAACGGTACAAAAAGGGTAATAAACGTATGTTTATGACAATTATGCTGCACCTCTTTCTTTCGCACTAAGTAAGAATGAGACAAACGATGTACGTATGTCTGCTTCTCTCAAGGGAGATATGCAATCATTATCATGAATCTCCCTCACTCGTATAGAAGAAATGAGATGCCGCATACCATTTCCGTTGCCGTTCTATTGAAGCGGGAATTTTATAGTGCCCGACCGAAACAGGACTTTCTACCGAAACCGAAACCAAAACTTTATTAGACATGTTAAAAATCTATTGTTTACTGAAGTTTGGCTTATTTGTTGCACTTATACAAACAATTAACAGGTGTTAAATGAAATAAAAAAGCAATAATTGAAGTATGTGAAAAAACATAATTTTTTTTATATTAATAAAAATTAACAAACATGTTAACTACTGCTTGTGGATACGCGCTATAAATATATTTGGATCCATTTTCTTAATCAATTAATAATTTATGCTATGAGACCATGAGGGCGCCATCTATGGTTTTTGTATTGTATTGAATTTACCTATGTGACTTGAAATTCAGTATATTCATGCATTTCCTTACCTCTGTGAATCAGGCAATTACTTCCGACGGGAGTGTAAGTCAAAGCCAAGAGATGTCTCTCCTAGTCAGTCATAAGAATAATTCATCCCATAATTGAATTATTGTTGTACAAGATTTTTTGGCACGTATTATTAATATGCAAATTTATTCATTGTTGAAACTTCCTTGCTGTGCGAAACATCTGTTAAGATTATGCAATACCGCCTTGATATTTTTTAATCAAAAGAAGTGTCTTTTGTGTTGGACATCGTGCATGAGCTGCATTCTCTGAGTGAGTATTGTTTGTTTTCACTTTGGATTTTGGAATTGCTGGGTCAACTGTTTTTGTGTCACATAGGGAAGAATTCAATTTTTGTTAATTTACATAGGGTAGTCATTCCCTCGTGTCAGGGGCTATTTACACGCCCCTACAGCTTGGAACAAAAAAATTTCAATAATCAACACTTGTGTGCATTATAAAAGAAGGACCTCATTAATAGAGTATTTTTATTTAAATTGTTTTTACAATCACAACATTCTTAAGACTAAATTTACCATTTATTGAGATTGCAGTGTTTCGGTTCAGCAGAAAATCTGCCGAAACCGAAACTGTTGCCGAAACTAGATTTTTTTGATGAAACTTGCCGAAACCGAAACCGAACCTTTGGTCGGTCAATAGAATTTAATAAGCAACCATTGTGTAAGACAAAAATATACACAAGGAAGATAATGTCCAGTCAGAGCCTAAAAAGGTTTCGATAACGTCCAAGGATTATCGAAAATAGATAATATTGTATGTATTTGCCTAACGATCGTTACTAACGTACAACAGGGTTAAAGTATGTTTACGAGATAATAAAGCGACACTCATAATTAAAATTGTTCCTCTATCACTGTACCCAACCTAAATGCCAAATTCGTACACAGGCATATAGTGGAAGAAGTAACCCTAACCAAAATCCTAGGAAAGGTTCTACAAAAGCATGTTTAAACTTCAATCTTAAAGATTTTTCTACAGAAAAGCCTACAAAGCAAATAAACTCAATTCCCACTCACCTGAGGACTTACATACCTCTGAGAAAGACAAACAGAGCTCGCACGTGCACCCACGTGGAAAAAACAAAGTGTAATTAAGGGAGAACTTATAGAGGTTAATGCAGATGCTTATCTGTGTCAACGAGTTTAAATAAATATATGTGACAGAATGCGAAAGAATGGCCATTACCGAAATGGTAATTCAGTATTTAGTGCTCACATCCAGAACAATAAAAATGCATTCCTGAAATGGTAACATTTGCATTGTCTTCGACCGAGGGCAATTAAACGAGCCTGTTATTAGCACGATTTCAAAAGAAATAATTGTGGGTTATTTTCAACTTATTGTGCTTTCTTAGTCTGGTTTTTACAATACACTCGTCACCAAACACAGCAAATCCATTTCAAGCGACGTTTCGATTCTGAATGGTGGTCTTTCACCAGGGCAATGCTAAGAGTAGGTAGGTATGTACCACTTTGTAATGTGTAGCAAATATAATGTGTTTTCCCGCTGATAGCTCTATTATAATTCTCCTTCTTTTTCAAAAACGACGCATATAACAGAAACAGAGGAAACATCGTAGTTCTCATAGGTAGGGTCATAATATAATATCTTCAACATCTAATTGTGGTAAGCATAATTATTATTGTTTCCTCCAAGTTGACTAATTCGACGCGTGTTTTCGTATGTCTCTACTAGATAACTATTATTAGGCAAATTCTGCACAGGGATAGCGAAAGAGCTGTTAGAACACGACTGCTGTCACGACTGCAAACAATTAATCATTCAGAATCGTGAATGGTATAATATTATGCATTATTTCATTAATACGACTCTTCAACCAGCCACGAATCATACTTATGACTCACTTATCGTACCATGTCAGAAGAAATCGTGAAAAACTATAAATGAGAGAAAAAGTTTGTATAATCCTGAAATTAACGCATTCTAGGTAAGTATCTACTTAATTCTGCAATTTTCTATGTCGAAATTTCTCTATTTTCGCATTCAAATAGTGTATTTTCAAGGCGTGTTTATCAAATCCGTCATTTGGACTTAAAATACCGAATTCCATTCCAAATTTAAATATTCAAACCGCGTGGGCGCGCGTGAGCAATGGCTCTTAACACGGTAACACAAAAAGTCTCCAACAAACAGCAGGTGAAGTGGTCGATGTGAAATGACTCTCGCTCTTCGTCTCGTTTAGTCTTGTGTATTTTCCGTATTTCCATCTCTCGCCTTCCTCAGCGCCTCGGGCGATGTGCTGATGGTTGACAGACTGACCTACAGACATGGAATCACCCGGTGATGCCCGGTTGCTTCTCATTGAGATGCTTTCAAAAATAAGTCCAGACGCACACGATATAGTCATAGGCAACAGTTGCGTCGCTTCACAACAATTGCGTGCATCAAAATCCATTACGGTAATGGAAACGCAACGCGACAACAGGGAGTCTCTTTTCGAATTTGCATGGATTTTGAAAGTTTTGCCGAATATCGCCGCAACCAAAGTCGCTCGTATGCAGTTCCTAAGCACAAACGACCTATTTTTAAAGCATTTTTTTGCTTTTATCAAAAAATATGTCTACTCGTAATAATTTATCATTGCATAAACACCCTCCAGCCGGGTGAAAACAAGGAATCCGTTAGAGATAATGGAATTTGTTTTAAAGCAATATTATGTCTTTGGAAATAAGATGTATATTTTAATGATTTTTTATACTGCACTCACCACACCCCAACTACTAAAGTATTGTTCAAAATTATAATATATTTTGTAATATGACTCCATAAACAGAAGTTATAGTAAATGTTGGACCATTTAGTGACTTTTTTTTAAAATATAAGGATTTTATTTCATTACAAAAAATTGTTTTCACTTTATTATAAATCATTACAAAAAGTAATCAATTTAAGCATGTTCAGTGCCAAAATTTAAGTTTCCTTATGATAAAACATTCTTCCTCACAAAAGACGAGAAGACGTATCACATATGCATGTATTTATATGTTTTATATATGTTAATATAGTTGGGACCATTACAAAAGATTGGTGTACATTATTCATTAAAAAATATTAGATAGAAACCACCCTTCCCGCCCCATTAACAAAAAAAAACTAATGCATCGGCTTCTGTATTCACTTCGATCAAAAAAATCCCACTTTCTCAAAATCACCACGTCCATTTCCGTGTTGCAAACAAATATGCCACTTAAGTTCACGCAAATAAACTTGCGCGTTAACTTCATCACGTAGAATCGTTGGATGCACTCAAATGCAAGTGTTACGCTATGCAAATCATGCAGGCAATCATTGAAATTCTCCTCCTCACATGCAGTTGACCTCTACTTAGTACCGGCAGTAGCTTTTCCACTATCTACCTGATGACCATTCAAAGCAATTTATTGCCATTAGGTCATCCTAAAGCTTCCAGTAATTCGCAGGTGTGTTTGCAATTTAGCGACTTCCAAACGAAAGGGGAAACGCGTCAATTTTATTTGGTTGTGATGATAGATACTAATGAAATGTGGAGGTGTTTATTAAACGAGGGTATCGAGTTTGTGTCCTGCCAGCATGTTAACTTAAACTCCCAATTTTATTACAGTGATTATTTTCGGTTATTATGCCGTTTTGCGCTTCCTCCTTCTTTAGCCAACGTTTTAACGAAAAATCACATTAATACCAATAAATTATCATACTGAAATCCTGACCTAATTGGACTAAGTCGATTTTGATTACTTCACCACAATCTCCACACATCTGACCTGATGATGGACATTATCACGTTGCTTAAATAAATAGGAAGGGCAACACGGCATGATAACCCAAAAATTATACAGGATGATACTAATGGATGTGAAAAACAAATCAGATCTTTTATTTTAATACTTTAAATGGGAATAAAACTACTAACCGAATGACGGATGAATTTTTAAACTAGTGCTTAGAATAAAGAAGAACACATGAATATGAGATGGCGATTTACAATGTCAGCTTGACTGACATTGTAAGAGAGACAGAGAGCGCTAAAAGTACTAGAATCGAAAGGTAAAAGTCAGTGGCGATATTTTTACTATTCAATATATTTTTCAGTGCGCTAGAGTTATTGCGTTGAGTGTCTCAGAGTCGCCCCAGTGTAAGACTACTATTCAGAATCACGCGTTGCTGAAATGGCTTTAGCCATGTGTATCCTGGTACTTTCAAAGTAGGGATGCCCTAGTCCCACAGGCTTCGGAAAGTTGGGACTATTGTGCGATACATGCAACATTTTTTCAACATCTGATGAAATAATCATTGGATGTGCGAGATGATTTTGAATTTATTGCCAGGTTCATTGACATTAATTCGCGTTCTACATTCTCTTGGAAATTCGTGTTTGTTTTTTCCTTCTACTCTATGACTTCCGTGCCTGGCAACATTGTATAGGTCAACATTAAAATATACGCAAGAGAAATAACAAACACACACATAAATAATACATTATGCACATATACACTTACACTTCGCAACATAATACGTATTTTGCTCACACATTATTTTTGCATATTATACCAGCACAGACTTGTGACTTTATGAGAGACGAATCTGTGTTTTAAGATCAAACTCACGACCAATAATCGGTGAATATTGCACAGGTAATGGTAGTTGCTTATCGAAATAATGTAGGTAAACTGAATGAGTCAATACAGAAACTGTGTTATAACGGTTTAGGTATTATTCTTTAAATTGTATTTTTTTTACATTAGTTCCACGCATGAGCTTTTGGGGTGCTGTGTGGAGGATCTTTTTAAGGAAAGGAAAGAGAGGAAGTTCTGGGAAGGAAAAGGTATGGGGGGTGGGGGGTGGGTAGAAATCTGGGGGTCAATGTGTCCAGGAGTGACGGACGTATGAATCCACTACGGTGCAAGGCAATGAGTTGAGAGAGACTGGAGAGATCCAGGTTAGGTCATCCTCAACCAATCTCTCCCGATCCAAATGCATTGGCCGCCAAGACCTATATAAGCCTCACCCCATTAAGCAGGGCACCCCTGGTAAGTCACCAAACTTAGCGAACCACTTGGGGTGACCTATGGCAAGGGTGTTTGTTATTTAATAAATGATTCCCACTTGTTGTAGAAGAAGATAATACCTACTAATAAATCTAAACGAAAATTAACAAGACACAGAAAAATAATAAGACACAAAAATAAAAAGACATAAAAAAAATAACAAGACACAGAAAAATAACAAGACACAGAAAAATAACAACACACAGAAAAATAACAAGACACAGAAAAATAAAAATATGGCCGCAACTGGGACTCGAACCCAGGATTTCTTGTCTTACAGGGATAAAGGCCTTAATACAATTTGGGAGGCGGGTATGGGTACCGCCGGCCCGGGAACCATTTATTGGACAACCAACACCCCAGCCACAGGTCACCTCAAGTGGTTCGCTACGTTTGGTGACTTAGCAGGGGTGTCCGGGGATTCATGGGATGAGGTTTGTCTAGGTCTTGGTGACGGATACGTTTGCCCAGCCACTGCGTGGCGGACTGGATCGAAGGAGACTGTGAGGGAGGCCTTTTGACCTCTCCAGCCAGATTCTCCCGACCCATCGCCTTGCACCGTAGTGTGAGGTATAGATTCATACGTCCGTTACTCCTGGCCACACTGACCCACAGATTCCTACCCAACCCTCAAACATTTTTCCTTCCCATATCTTCTTCTCCTTCCTTTTCCTTAAAAAACCCTCCACACAGCATCCTCAAAGATGACATAAGCCCCTAGGGAAATTGTTTTTGGAGCTAATGTAAAAAAACAATCGAAAATGGGACAAACGGTGAACGTGTGTCTGCACCCCTCCAAAGGAAAAATGCAATAATTATAATAAATCTCAGTCACACGTGTAAAGAAAATTAAACACTATTCCCGTAAGTAAGTGGAAAAGTAAAAAACATCACAAACATTATAAAACCGTACACAACACCATCTCTGATACCGACAAAAACAAAACATGGACAATTGCGCATCGATAATTGCTTCAGTGTGTAATTTTTAACTTAATTAAAAAACTGAATTTAATTCAGCTAATAAGTTAACACAACAGTTATTGATTCGGAGGCGGCACGAAGTTCACCGGGTCATCTAGTACAATATACAATCAAAATGCTGTAACTTCATTTCATGCCATATTATAATTTTTAAGGCTACAACATCCTATTACTTAAGATAATATTTATTGTACACTCGATTATATAATTCCTGAAATAACTGCTACACCAAGCTCAAGAGCTAGCTCTCTAAATAGGCGTGGAAATCCTTGAAAATGTGTATTTCACATTTTTTTTGCCATAGTATTATTTTTATTACTGTGACAATGTTATAATTTAAACAATTTAAAAATATATACATAAATAGATTGATATTATCTTTCTTTTTACTCTATCTTATCTATTGATTGATTCTAATCTTTAGAATTACTTTACGATAACTGTTCATATTTTTTTGGTTTAAAAATCTCTTTGCAACTTGCTGGAACAAACACACTGTGTTTTTCAGTTGGTCAGTTTTGCCCCCGGGAAATGTTGAACTCTTTGCTTACCACAAGAATAAACTGTGGTTAACCGCGACATGGATGCATAAATACATTTCAAATTGCCAAAGGCTGGATATACCATACGCCATACGAAAAATATTAACGTTTAACGTACATAGTATGTTGTGTTAGTAACTAACATTTCGTTAATATACCTTTTAACGTTCTGGTTATACGGGGATATTATTCGGAGATGGTTTAGCGAAGAACGCATTTATGGCTTTTAAACATTGCATGCTCAACAAAAACCAATATCCATCTAACCATCAGACGGCAGAAAGAATGGACCGCCTGGTTTTAAGAGAATAATTATTATCATTGAGATGCTATTTCTTTAGACAAATTGTATATTTCGTTATTTGAATTTTTTTAAATGTTACATAAAATACATGAAATATTATTTAGTAGATAGGTATTTGCGTATAAACCTACTATGTGGTTAATCATTTTTGAATCATTATTCCCAGAAACTATTTGGTTTTGAAATGAGAATGCGCTTAGTTCCCATTAGGATATCTTTTATCCGGTTCCTACCTCTTCCTAACCATCAACTTGCTGGATAAAAAAGTATTTGGCATTTCGTCGCCTCAGTTCTTGTTTATTCAATAGACCATTTTAGTTTTTGTTCAATCTCCACTTTAAAATTAAAAATAAAACGTAAGAAATGTTAGTTAATCACTTAACTAAGAACTATTTAAACTAATGAGATTATTTATGCTTTACTCCGCTCACTAGGACGCAATATTTCTTATTCAAACAGTTAGATTTGGCTTTATTATCACGAAAAGCCAGTATTTATGTCGGGGGAGACAAAAAAACATGCAAAAAATATGCATTCAACATTTTAATTTTGTTTCGTTCTTATTTGACATTTCAAAGGCAATCAATCAATGCTGCCAATCATAGAAAAAATATTATTGCCATGTAAAACAAAGTGAATGCATTATTAACAAACCCTGCTTTGCTAAACAAACCATTCAAAACCTGGGATGTTTTAAAATTATAATGACATGCGAGTTTATTTTAGAGAATTTATTTTATAAGTTTGGTACTTCCGACAAATGTCATATTTGATTGTCTATTAGTTAAAAAAGGAATATTCCGTATTATCCGTGCATCAATCTTCGACAACACGAACGTTCCGTATTATCCGTGAAGTTGACTAACTGCTTATTTACCCTAATGAAACCATTACCTTTACGGAAATAGCTTTATCTTAAACACCTATAATAATGTTTCATAGAAATAATGAAAGAAAACCTTCTCCATTTGTTTTAAAAATAGAAGAAGATTTGGAAATTCCTTGAAAGCAAGTTGTTAGCGATTTTCGGGTCCCTAATCCCGTTTTTATTTAAAAAAAAAAAGGAATTCAACCATCTCGGAAGTACATAATATCGTTTTGTACTCATTTGTTTTGTAATGGCAGTTACTTCGAGCCTTAATGATGAGCTAAGTTTAAATTATTTAATTGCATTTTCTTTGAATTTTTGTAGTATTGAATCTTTTTTAAAGAGGTCTTCAATTTTTGGTACTTCAAAAATTTTGAATTTTCGAATTCGACCATCTCGGAAGGACATAATATCGTTTTTGTACTCATTTGTTTTGTAATGGCAGTTACTTCGAGCTATTGCGATGGAACTATAGGTAAAATTATATTGTGTTTGTGTCGTGTGCTCCTTTGTAGAGATACAGATATCCCTTTTCCTTGCACACCTTGTTTTTTCCTACTCATACCCCATTCTATCAAACACCATTTCGTCTCGTTTCGTTTTTAGTATTTACAGTCCATTACAAGTACATTTTAAGCTGTAAGCATTTTTGGATGCAACACCTACAAATATTGAATTATAAAAAATAATATCTATAAAAGGATTTTTGTAAGACTTAACTAGGTTTTGAATATTTATTAACACTTGTGAGATTGACAACGCCTTACTACGATCGCAATGTCAACATAGAGCATTAAGCCATTAGAGTCAGAAGTCATTGGGTGATACAGTTACCCCGACTGTAACTTGTTCACATACATTACGAATAAGGACCTATTGCAAAGTACCAGTAGCTCCGCACTGCATTTTTGCAATTATGGTTGTACAGAAAAATCCGCTATTTCTACGTTCTGCAACAGTAGTCAACTTGTGTTTCAAGACTAGAGGAAATAAAGTATATGCAATTATAAACTTGAACTGTTTAATTTAAACCTAACCTATCTTAACGCCTTATGTCTGGCGTATTCCGCCAGAATTTGAATGTATTTCCGCTTTGCAATAAAATCCAAATAAATCGAATCTTTCTGAACGTGTCTGTAAAGTAAAATCTGTTTTTGAAAGATTAAGAAATACGCTTTAAAATTTTGTGTTTAGAAATAAATGTATAATTTTTAAAACATTTTAAATTTTAATTCAAACACAAAAATGTTTTAAAAATGGATAACCTTAACGTTTTTTCAACCAAACACGAGCTAAAATTACTGATGACGAAAAAAAACATATTTTTTAGACAAACATTTTATCCCTATAATTTCCCTCAAGGCCTATGTCGTCTTAGGGGATGCTGTGTGGAGGGTTTTTTAATGAAAGGACGAAGTTCTGAAGGAGGAAGTTCTGGGAAGGAACTTTGAAGGAAATAGGAATGAGAGGTGGGTAGGAATCTGGGTTTTAGTGTGTCCGGGCGTGACGATCGTATGAATCCATCAACTGCGGTGAAAGGCGATGTGTAGATGGATTCTGGCTGGAGAGGTCGAAAAACCTCGTCAATCAGTCTCTCTCAATCTGGCCCGCCACGCAGCAGGTGGGCAGGCATTTCAGCCGCCAAGACCTTGAAAAATCTCACCCCACGAACCCGGGCACCTCTGCTAAGTCATCAAACGTAGCGAACCACTTTTGGTGACCTATGGTAGAGGTGTTGGTTATCCAATAAATAGTTCCCGGGGCGGTGGTACCCGTACCCGCCCCCCAAAACTAAAATAAAGGTGTGATAAAAAATCGTGAGAAAAATCAATACAACGTTAATATTAGTATTTTTTTGTTCTCATAATTTTATCATGGCTATTAAAGTACCTATACGTAGGTACTATGTATTATCAAATAAAACTTTTGTCTATTGTTTACGACAAATTTATTAACAGTATCTTTGTCGTTTTATTTTAAATTTACAGTGTCAACGGTAAAATTTTTTAATGGCAGAATTACACAGTACGTTAAAGCAAATTAATCAGCATGATAACTGTTTCATTAACTGGAGTACGTACTACATATATTAATTTGTCAGATGATATATTTAAACATACTAATTTCTTTTGTGATTCTGTCCGTCTGTAACTTTGGTTGAATGAACTGTGGGACTTTTGCTTTGCGTTTAAGTTTTAAGCATTTTCAAAATTGGAAGTGTATGTTCATAGAAATTAGGCAAGCCATAAAGAGGTACCTACTTATATCACAAACATTTTAACCGATTTTTTTTCATTTTTAAAATTGGAACTGATTTGTTACTAGAGACACAGTTTTGGGAAGCGAACGATGCAGCTATTTTGAATCGGAAGCATTCCTATTGGTTCCTCACACGCCAATAGCGCTCCCTCAACATTCTCACTTGACAATATTAACGGAACCATTCTGTTCTAGACTGCCGAAGACTTAACAGCTTTGTAAATAGCTTCTTATTCGCTCCCACTTTCATATTATAATCTTTATAAATGTTAAATTATGGTTTGGATGGGATCGGATGTAAATTGTTCCAATAAACCTGTAAGTACAATGTTAAATACTTATTTGATTTATAAACAATCCATCCATATACGAGCCCCATACAGTTATAATACTATCCATGATGCATGCATTTTAGATGCGAAAAAGGATCAATTAGATGATTTTCATCAGAAACAGATTTTAATAGATTAATGTGCCCAAAGTTAACGGTTTTTATTTATCACTAGCTTTTTCCCGCGGCTTTGCTCACATGGTATTAGGGGGGTTCCCACCCCACCTCCTCCACCTTCCTCCCTCACCTCCCCTCGCCCACCGCATTCCATACATTAATTCCCGGTACATGCAGTTTACAAACTGTTCGCGTAGGTACCACCTATTGCAATGTTTTTATACAAGTTTCATAATGCCAGAGCTTACCAGTAGTTTTATATAAAAAAGGAATTATCCAATTTGGTGCAATCGTTCGGAAGTTATGCGCGTACATACATTTCGGCGATTCTTTTTTAGCGATAGATATTAACTACGACGCCAACATAGTTTCCACGGCAACCGTTTGTTTTGCTTTTCTTCAAAAACTCGATATTGTTAGGGACGGATAACGTATGATAAATAATTTCATAACGCCAAAGCTTATTCATAACGCTAGAGCTTACCAATATATATAACCTATATTACTCGCAAATAATGTAGCTTTCTGTTAGTGAAAGAATTTTTAAAGTCCATTCAGTATTTTTTGCGTGAAATAGTAACAAACATACATACATGTATACATACAGACATCCATTCATCCGTACAAACTTTCGCCTTTAAAATATTAGTAGGATTTTTATATGAATTCCAACTAGGAGTCCTAACTGCCCGGAGCCAATGTGATTAAGGTATCCCCAAACGGGGTATGTTATTAATTATTAGGCTAAAAGGAGTGGGGAGAAGAAGACGATGGTAAAAAGGAAGTTTGGACGTACCTGTATATACAGATTCAACCACAAAACATGATCCGTTTCGATTCAGATGATCTTTACTCTGAGACTTGATAAGGGAACGTGCCCATACTGCGTGAACAACTTTTAGCAATTTTTAACCCCATTTATTTAGTTTTTCGAAATATTTTAACCGACTCCAACCTGTGTGGTTTATGTGTGTTTTTTCTAGATCAAAGAAGTTATTTTCATATCTTAAGACGCCTATTTATTTGTTATACATTTTTAATCAGTAATTAAATGAAGACAATATCAGCGAAACTCAATCAAAAATCTGGAGAAAAATCAGAAAAATATATTGGCACCTCTGGGTCTCGAACCCAGGACTTTCTGCTTCCATGGCAACAGTTCTACCAACATAGCTAAGGCTAATATCCGATTCGGTCACTTTTAACTTATAACTGTATCATACTTTGACTAAAAACTACCAACATTGTCTTTATTTTCTTAACGCACATATTATTAGCTGCGATATTTAAATAGTGTCTGGATAAATTTTTATCCGTGTTTATTTTTAATGTGCGACATCTATTGACTTTTCAGCAAGTCTATGATGAATATTTATAGAAAAATGAAACAATACAACTTTGTATAAACCACTTATATAATGCGTAATTCCTACCGGTTTCGGAACAAACGTTCTTTCTTCAGGGAAAGCTTATACTAATATGACAGTTTCGAACAATGTTTTATTTTTCTAAAGATAAAGACCATAAATTGACTTATTCCGGAATATATAAACTCAAATGCAATGATTGTCCCTCATTTTATATTGGAAAAACAACTCGTAATTTTGAAATCAGGATCATAATAATTTTTCTGAGTTTGCTAATCATATCATTGAAAATTACCATAGTTTTGAAAAAAATACATGGATAAATATTCTTCATATTTATCATAAAGGAAAACGTTTGGATAACTTAGGAGCCTTGGAAATTAAAAAATCCCTTAAAAATAATGAATCTATTATCAACAAACAAAAAATATTATCTTATAGCCCAATCATGGATTTGTTCCCCTACCCACCCACTCTACATTAATACCTACCCACCCAATCTACATTAATAACTAGCAACGGCTCCACCCCTACTATAATAAAACATTGTTCGAAACTGTCAAATTAGTATAAGCTTTCCCTGAAGAAGGAAGGTTTGTTCCGAAACCGGTAGGAATTACGTATTATATAAGTGGTTTATACAAAGTTGTATTGTTTCATTTTTCTATAATGGATAACCACAAAGTGATAGCTACATTCAAAAATATGAATATTTATTTTTATTTTTGACTTTATGAGTAAAAGCTCAAATTGTAATATTTAATTAAATAAAGACAACATCAGCGAAACTCGATCAATTTTTAATAAGTGATGGAAAAGAAATTTTTTTCCCATTCCCCCAGACATTATTATTTAAAACACAGTTTTAGAGTGATTTTTAAGTCTTTCATAGCAAAGATTGAGATTAACAATTGTGTGAATACGTCTGAATTATTTCGAACGTGTTTTAAAGGTTTTATATATGGGCGCACTAGCCCCAGTCTGACATTGAGGTGTATTATTAAATATGACTAACCAAAACAGATTATAAAGTGCCATTAATGCGTCTGGAAGTTTCAACGTTGCAAGGTTTTTATGTATCCTACTCGATCAGTATAAGACGTGTAAATTAATAGACGATGCACTAAAAAAAGTTAAAGCAATTTTAATCATTCATTTTTAATTCAGGTCATCTTAGCCCCACCGAGTGGACGTGGACAGTGTTGTTTTTCTCAGTCATTAAAAGTATGGCCTCAATTGCAGCATTTTTTGACCAGTAATTCGGGACCCGGAAACCGGTTTGGATGGACGATAACGCAGAACGGAAGACGTCAAACATTTTGCCGCCAAAAACACAATTGGGCGGGGACTATAAATCTTACCATCGCAATCAGTGGCGTGCGGTGGTCATTCATCTTTCCGCTTTAACCGTAACAGAATGTATGTTGCTAAATAATTTACTCTTTTGAGAACTTGTTCATGAAGTTCGTCATTTTTTAATCATTCCACGTAATGTAATTACTAAATTTATTAAAGCTAAATGTTTACAAAAAAATAATTACAAAAAGTCCAAAGTTTTAAATAAAATACTTCTAATAGAACAATCTTGACCTAAATCCGATCGACTTTTAAAAAAAAGTTATTACAAGCCTAATCTATATATATAAAAATCTCGTGTTACTAAATTTGTGGTCGCACTCCTCCGAAACGATTCAACTGATTTTCATAAATTTTTTATTGTATATTTGGTAGGTTTGAGAATAGGTCTTAAAGTATATTTCACACCGCTAGATGATTAGAGAGTCCCTATCCAGATTTTTTTTTTTAATTTGGCATCAAACATACCTATAACCTCAATTTTTCACCCTCCTACTACCACACTCCCACTCCCACCCTCCCATTTTTAAATCGCGACCATCCCATTTTTAGCATTTTTGTATGAAGACATTTAACCGTCGTTCGTATTTCAAACAGAACTAAATTATCTATGTTGTTGAATGACAGTTGGCGTTACGTCCTATTTCTGTCATAAATCACATCCCCACACACTTACAATACAAACAACAAAATTTTTTCTAATGATTTTATTGAAAATTTAGACAAAATTACATTTCCCATAAAAGCTTTTAAATTTGAGCCTGAAAATTAAGAAAAGACTTTAATATATTTTCTGTCTAATCTACCTGCAATCTAGTGCAAGGGGTACAGGTCCACCAATCAAAGCACAAATCAAGTATCGATGTCTTAGGTACTAATGATTACCATAAAAATCTTAAAACATGATTAAATTGGCAGTCATAATTTTACTTAACTTTAACCCGTCTGCTTGTTAAGGAATAAATACATCCCAAAACACGTAATCGCGTTATACTTTCATAAGACCAAAAGCAATATATCTCTCTTCCTCTCATGCAAACATATGTATTTTTCTTTTAACCAGAAATTATTGTCTTTGAAATATGAAAGCTATCTTGCATAGATATTTTACTATCTCGATCCAAAATTACGGTTTCAGAATTTATGTGCGAAACCGAGGCTTTCGGATTGTGAGGTGCGAATGTATTGAACCAAGCAGACGGGTAAGTAAGTTTTATTTACATTTTTGTCATGTAAATCATTGAATCTATAGCATCTCGAAGATAATTTATGTTTTCTCCTGTGTTAGTTGGTAAGAATCTTGATCTTAGAAAATTGTAATTTGGACTGCACGCCTCTGTCAGACAGCATACAAAACACAACATGACCAATTTCCACCCAGACGAACTAGGGCAACAGCGGGTCTATTCACATTTCGTTTGCAACCGGTTGGCGGGGAACTGGTTGTAATAATTTTAAAATCGTCATTTTCACGTTTTTAACGACATCTTTTGCCATCTACGTCGGACGGTAAATATTCGTGAATAAAGGGTCCGGCGATTAGAAGTGGACTAACTAGATCAAGTGTAAATTGGGACATATTAAACACTTGGAAGAAATTCCTATCGAAGATCATAAATAATTATTGGAACTAACCTACTTGTATCTATAAATTGAATGTTATGCCCAGACACCTCAATTATTGGCTTTAGCTTAAAATGTTAAGAGCGTTTTTAACCAGCCAGCGGCCGAAAATCCATATTTCGTCGAAACACACCTATTCTTACGATCGTTCAGTTCCAACTAGAAAGATTAATTATTCTCCGTATCAGCTTTTTAAAATTATAACTCAATATCGATTTTATATCATTCCAAATTTTCTTTAATTTATACCTACACCGAAAAATGCTGAAAGGCGTGATGATAAAACTATTAAAATTATGTACTTTTTGTAATTATTTTTTGATCAAAACTATTTATCATTTTTCAATAACGTCTAAGCAAAATAAGAATGTAAAACAATCTGAAATATATTAGATTGTAAGTGCGCAACTAAATACACAAATGGACCAATTTTCGTCAAGAAATACATGTACGTATATATTTTTTTATGAATTTGTTTAAACTAAAATTAAAATTCTGAAACATGCGTTTACCAGATAATGTATTGATTTATTTTACTGCATTAATATATGATTTGAAATGGGTGTTGTATAATACAAAATCTTTTTTGATAATTTAACAAATCTGCCAACGACCTATGGTCTAAACGTCTAAACCAGAGGTTCCCAAACTTATTTTTCTCGTAGACCCCTTTTAAAATTTTAAGTATTTCGCTGGACCCCCTGCTGCTACACTTCTACCATATTCCCAAAACTGACCATAAATGTGAAGATTAGATCTAACTGTGGAAATTTGCGTCGCGGCTAAGTTCCAACCCTAAATTCGGAGTGGTATAAATAAAAAGAAAAATAGTGTATTTTCATATGTTCTATTTATTAAAATAATATATTACAGACTTAGGGGGGAAATACATGTAGATGACTCAATTTATTTTTTTATTTTTTATTTCATAAATTGTTAGTATAACTATTTAAGAATATGTTCTCAAAGTTTTAAATAAAAAAAATCAATTCGTTCCGGTATTACGAGGGTGTTTGTGCCGAACCGCGTGGTAAACTTAAAACTCATTTTTCTCGAAACGACTTTTTTGGAATTTGTGTGCCCTCTAGCTCAGAAAATTTTTAATCAAACATTTTAAGAATGTGCAGATGCCTTATTTATATAATTACGCTCTATGTGAACTGAAATTAATAATAATATCATTGTCAAAAGCATTTTTTAATTGCAAAAAAATGTTTAAAAAAATGGCAATAAATCAAGGTTTCCGATTTACACACATGTAAAAAGTTTAATTTCCATTTTTTTGGGAAAAGTTAGATTTACATAGAAGAAGCACGTGTTCTTAAATTAAATTCAAAACCCTATTGATTTGAGATGAAAACTGTGGCCTCCAAAATGCACACAAAAGCTACGTTTGATGATGACGTTCGATGTATAGCAGCTGATATTTTTCATATATTCCGAGGAAATGCTTCGAAAAATTCACATTATTTTGTTAAACGATGTATAAAATGAACTCACAGTAGAAATATACACATTTCTTCCATGCCAAAAAAAAATCATTAAAAAAAACCTAGTCCCGCATTTCCCACCTTAGGGAACGTACCCATACTACGTGATCTGTTTAGGGGGGGGGGGGTCTACAAAATACCACGCCTGATACAAATGAGCGGCGGGTTGCTTAGGTTTTTGGTCACCGGGGGGGGGGGGGGTGGTTAAAAATTGCAAAAATTTGGTCACGTAGTATGGGTATGTTCCCTTAATAGAATTAAATATCGAATCGAATATAAAAGTTTTTACAAGCAACAGTCACTGTCAGTACTCAAAAAAATTAAGGGAGGATTTAAAAAAAGGAAATTATTGCTAAATATTAAGGCTATCTGATTCATAAGCCGGCCTAACTGAAAAAAAATTTCAAGCTCGTGTACCAAAAAAATAGCAAAAAATTAGGATTACATGAGAACCATAGCGCTATCTATTAGGATTTCATGAAAACCTTAGCTCCTAAAAAAAATTGCCAAAAATATGAAAAAAAAATAGTGTATTATCTGCCTAAATTGATAGTTAAAGTCAAGCCAACATTTTTGTTCTTTACTATCGAAACCAGATAAATTTTCGTGGACCCCCAGATACAACTTGTGGACCCCCATTTCTTTACCACGCCAACGTAGACCCCCGTTGAGTCTCCCATGGACCCCTGGGGGTCCACCTGGACCACTTTGGGAATCACTGATCTAAACTGTACTAAAAACAAATATTTTTTCTCAAAATTTAAAACATGCGTTTTCTAGATAAAAGAACACTCTTTCGAAATCAATTTATATTTTTTTGGTGGAAAAGAGTCAATACGTCTAAAATCTGAATTGAAAATGACATATTTCTGGTTTTCTCTGGTTATACCCTCTTATTGGTAAATTAGTTTCAACGTAGGCATATTTGATGGGATGCTCTTCATGTTTTATAAAAATTATGACAGATTTTTGATACAAATAGAAGCAAGACACGTTTTTAGATTTTCGCGGCCAAAAGTATTTTCGTTATTTGTTTTTGGGGTGTTATGCCGTGTTGCGCTACCTCCTTCTTTATCCAATGTTCCGGACCGCGTTGGCTAAAGAAGGAGGTACCGCAACACGGCGTTACACCCCAAAAATAATTAACGAAAAAACAGAAGTAATGTTAATTATTTCCGCTAACACGGACACCCAGATAATTACCTACATTCACTTGATCAAAATCATTCTTTAAAAGCTTTTAAATCTTATCCTAATCATTTTTCAACCTAATCGGCGCTACAAACGCTTGAAAAGTACTGGTCGCTTCGATGAAATGCTGTTAATCCTTTCTGTCTTCTTCTTCTACACCCTAGTTTATTATGCCTAAAGATTCGATACTTACTTCCACACCATCTAGTCTCCTTATTGTCCGTGCAACTATAGTTATATCGTGAGCCACCACATATTCAAAAATGCTTCTTTTTTTCAAATTTTTCCAGTGTATTGGTATTAACACATGGTCTGGAAAAATATCCCAGAAAAAATTGTTTGATCCATTTTTATGATTAACGTAGGTACATGTCTAATTCCACTTGAATTAAAATCGCTTAGGTAGTTGCAATACATCGTAAGCTACAATATGTGCGATAAAACACATAACATCAGGGCATTCTTTAGATATTATTTAATATTTTCTAAGGCACCATATTTGTGTTCATTATTTGTGAAGTTATGACATATTACGGTTGCATGAACCCATGAACGTTACGTAAGGCCTCTCATCACTCCTTCGTCCTGCAGGATTATCAAAAATTTATATATTATCTTTACTTTCTATCTAACGTCCGTCCCTGGTCTGTGGAGAAAACGTATTGTACGCAACATTGTTGTAACTCGTTAGCTAAACTAATTGTGTTTTTTATTTTTTTTTATGGTAATACCTCACAAGAGTCTCAGCTGCTCCCGTCTGGAGCCAGGCATTCCCAATTTGGGTATGCTGTGAGGCTGAAGGTAGTGGGGAGGGGGAGGAGACAGGGAAGAGGAAGGTGGGGAAGTACCTGGTTATTCAGATCTGGTCACCAAATACGGCTAGCGCCATTTCAAGCAACGTTTTAATTCTGAATGGTGGTCTTACACCAGGGCGATACTAAGGTTATCTTCCACTCTGGAACGTGCCGCAAATATATTATACATTATTTTAAATTAATTAATGGTGAAATAACAGAAATTATTCAAAAAAAAATTATTTGCAAACGGGATTCGATCCCGCAACCCGCGAGTCAAAAGCCTTACCACGCCGGCCGCCAAAATTGTTGAACGACTTCGGAGATTTTTTCATGACTTTTCTTTCAAAACTATACATATCTCTTCCAATATCTTCTCAGAACTCAGAACTACACATGTAAGTAGTCGGGCGGTTCAGCTTAGCACTGATATGATGTGCATTATAAAGATTTTAGATTTAAGAGAATTTATGATTTTAGAGTCTTTCTCGACAGGAGACATGATTAGAAATATCTGAAAAGGCTGGTCAGTGGTTGAGTGGGCATAGCGCTTGGGTCCCACCCGAGCGTCGCGTGTTCGATTCCTCGGCTGACTAAATCCTCCATCACAACACAAGCAACATTTTCGGTTTTCTGTGGTGGTAGCAGGAGATTTTCAAACATTGTTGGGTTATTCGTAACCCGGGAATGTTTGTCTTTCTTTAAAAAAAAAAAAAATCTTTGGAGACGGCAGTAGCATAATCGATCCAATAAAAAAATTGTTATATAGTAAGTATTTATTGGATGGATATTCAGATTTAATTAATGGAATTTATGACATACCTACCTTCATGATTGAATCTCTTTGATTGAAGATCAAATAAGTGTGAATACGTTATAAATACCTTAAATCATGTAGTATTTAATTGCATTTGTATTGGAAAGTTTTCCACGAATAGAATACACTTCCTTGAATTCCTGTGAAGAAGGCCAGTAGAACTGGCAATTACGTCGATTAACCCATACATTTGATGACGCATTTACCGGTAATGCGATCTTAAACGAAAATAATTACTAGTGTTTAGTCGGCAAATTGATTCAAGTTGTACGCGTGCACTTTCCAGGAGATGTGAAACTAATCGTACATAACGCTTAGTATTATTTGTCGATGAAACTGCATCGCCGGTTGGTTTCTCCAAGATGTAAGTATGTATGTATGTATGTAGAAAGATATCCTAAATTTTAGCTCAACGGTGCCACGTTTTGTTAATTGCAAGTAAAATGTTTAATTTATTAATTAACAACTTTATACGATTGTAATCCATAATTTGAATATATAACGCGTTTTCGAAGTACATAGATATAAGTAATGACCCAAGTAATGACAAGTAATGATAATTTAATGACCCAGATGTAATGATAGCCATGTTCGATGGCATTATAATAAGTAAGCTGGAGTATACTAGCGGTCTGTGGACTCCGCATCAAACTAAGAATATAAAAATTCTGGAACAAATCCAGAAAAAATACTTAGATAGATTTAGCCTAGATACCAGATGTTATGCCTCAACACAGGCTTGTCCTAGTGAGGTTATAAATAGTATTGTAAACATTTTACCTGCAGTGTAAGCACATAATAAATAAATAAAGAAAATGCGAATCTTGTGTTATTTTTAATATAAATCATAACTCTATTAACAGCCCATTACTCTTGGAATACTATGGCTTGAACGTGCCTGAAAATTTCAGCTGTAGTCATCACCACGACTTATTAAAGATACCACACGGCAGAACCTTGTTCTAGCACAATATAGCATGAAAAGAAGAATGGTGCTATTGAATGAAATGTCTGAAATAATGGATGCATTTAATTCTTCCTTAAATGGCCAAGACATTTTTTATATAATTATCTTCTCAGATGTTAGGAGTTTCACAATAGAAGTGAATGAATAGAACAATAAATAAAAATAAAATATATATTTATTTTTAAAATACGTGAAAACAATTTTTCATTCAGCAGGAATAAATTTCGACAAAATCTTACTAATATTATAAAGGCGAAAATTTGTATGGATGTATGTTTGTTACTCTTTCACGCAAAAACTACCAAATGGATTTTAATGAAAATTTACTATAATATAGCTCATACATCAGAATAACATATACGAGCTCTGGCATTATGAAATTTGTATGAAAAAATTGCAATTGGTGGCACGCGAGCTGTTTGAAAACTGAATGTACCGTTAATGAATGAATGGAATGCTGGAGGGGGGAGGGGAACTAGGGAGGGGGGTTCGCGGGATGAGGGAAGGGGGGAGTGGAGTGAGAAGAGGGAAGGTGGAAGAATCGGAGTGGGGACGCGAGAGGGGAAGGGGAAGCGGGAGAGGAAGGGGAATGGCACGAATGGGAAAGGACACGTGGGGAGAAACAATTTCTTTATTAAATGGCATAGCAACGCATGCCGGGAACCAGCTAGTATATTATAATTCTTCGCAACTTTGATTCAGAAAGTTACTCTGTCGGGATTAACGGCAATAAGTCAATTTTAAGATGTAGAAAAATGAGCGTTGAACCCCCGTAAATTATATAGATATTAGACTTAAAAAAACTTGTGAAAGGAAGCCTATACCGTTAACAGAAATGATGAAGAATTAAACCTAAACGAATCAAGGACAAATTTGTAAAAAATTTAATTTTGTCTACAATTTATGTCGCAATTTATGTGAATGATTCCAAATTCATAAATCGTCATTCATAATTGGAATAAAAGTATAACATTCAAACGTGAACATTCGTGTTAATGTTGTTACCACAAAACAATCAGTCATAACTGTTAGTACATACGTAGTTACTTACCTACTGTTTAAAATATCATCGACAGGTGTTTAACACCTTCCATGTAATATATTGGAATGACGTTAGAGCTATTCGGGTCTCGTAATTAAATTATGTTGGATTTTGGGTCACTGTGTCGCTGTTCAATAAGTATATTTGGTGGATTCCGTCAATACGTTATTGTGATGTGCCATCACGTATCATATGCATATAAGGTGTGAAAAGAGATGTGGATGCGACAAACCAACACAATTCTATCGTACGTAGTGGTCATCCGATAGTTGATCCCACGAGAGTTGGCCCCCCGGCATGCAATATGCAGCCGGTTTAGGGAAAATATGGTATACCAACTAAAACAAAATATAACTAAAGGGTCCGAAGGGGTGTGCAGAGAGGATGTACCGCCGAACCACAAAAGTAAGAAATATATTTTCATTGAAGAAGGAGATAATAATAATAATCAAAAATATGAAAGTAAACACAGATAAACAAAAAAAACTTAATGGTCGCAATTGGGAGTCGAATCCGGAACCTCTCGTCTATCCGGGACGTGCGTTTACCAAATCTGCCATTGCGCCCTACTGTCAAACAGCCAATCTCGTATTTCAAATTCAAGAATTAACAATATTATCTTCAACTAATTTATTTTCCATGTCATAGGCAACTACCCTTTTTATTGGAAACAATTATTCTAAGAATTGGTTTGTAACCTGGATAGCGTCACGGATAAATATATCCGATTTTATTTATATGGAACTATTGACTTTTTATGAAAGTCTAAATGAATATTCAATTTTTTTAAGAAAAACTCTCCTTTTATATCTTTTGAAGGTTATTCCCATTAATTTTCTATATCATTGAAGAAGAAGATAATAATAATAATCTAAACGAAAATATGAAAGAGAACAAGACACAGAAAAAGATAATGTATTTATTATTTATTTATTTACATATTAAAATCGACACTGAAAATAAATTCGTTATACATACTCTCAAATGATAGAGAAAGTGCAAAAGAAGTTTCTGAGATATTTATATCTAAGAAACTTCGGATATTATTCCTGGTTATATCCATCAGCCTTTTTGTCCGGCATGCTGGGTATTAATAGCCTCGCCGAAAGAAGGAAAACTGCTTTGCTAACAACAGCATATAAACTTTTAAACGGTTACATCTGTATTCCTGATATAATACAAAAATTTGAGTTTTATTGCCCCGACAACTTCACAAGAACGCGCAGACACAGAACTATTGTTGTTCCGAGATGCCGAACTAACTTACCATTAGTAACGCCACTCGGAAAAATGATTCTGTTACTAAATTACCTGTCCCCTGATATAGATATTTTTCAACTAAATATTCATCAATTCAAAAACGCTATAATTACTTAATAAAATAAAATGTATGTTTGTTATTGGTTATGTATAACTGTAAATGTGCATTTAAAATAAATAAATAAATAAAATATAATTAGTGAAAGTAATGAACTCAAATGAAATAAGTTGCGTTAATTTAAGTGACATTTTCCTAATTGGAACCGCTTGTGTGAGAAATAATTCAGAGAAGCGGTAAAGCTAAAAATCTACCCATGGATAATATTGTATTTTAGAGAAAATTATTTTTATTGTCTTTTTAAAAATTTTTCAAAATTGAACCCGCGATTTTTCATTGGTCAACACAGGAGTGATATTCTGAGAGAGTGTGGCTGAAGAAGTCAACAAAACTCCCACAACCATTCTCTTTCGATCCGACTTCCATGCAGCTGGTGGGCAGGTGCATCCGCCGCCAAGACCCGAACAAACCTCATCCCATGAACCAGGGCACCTCTGCTCAGTCATCAAACGTAGCGAACCACTTGGGGTAAAGGTGGAAATGTTTTTACATGAATTTCTTCATCGAGAATCGAATCCTAAATTAACTTCCTCAAATAATAAACTGTGGAAAAAAACAGATTATCCGTACACCAGTAAAATACTTAAATCAGAAATTAGGGTTCGTAATTACTTTAGTATGTTTTTTAATCGTGTTATTTTTAGTTTGATCGTTTTTAATTGCGACAGCTTTCGCTCCCGGCCAGCTTTGTGAATGAGGCGGTCGAAGCACCGTTACTTGAATGGAAGATGTGTGTTTGTCTCCCTTCCCACTACTTCTCTTTCATCTTCTACAAATACTACAACTACTTACTATCATTGCCTATCAGCCACGGCAGGTCTTCTCAACCAACGACACGCACAAATTTAATACAGCAAAAAATGAATCTACAACATTAAATATATGTTTTCACCTGGTCACTGGCCTAAGCAAAATAGTAGGAAAGTATTTGGTTTATCAAAGGGCGTTTTTTTATTATCAAAAGCTACATTAAAAGCTTTGCATCCGTTCCATAATAATAAGTGGGCATTTCGGGTTTCGAGCATCAATTACTTGTACAAATAGATCTAAACCATAGAATAAACAATAAGACCAGAAATGCCTTGTGGACGTGTTTTGTAATCTAAATATTTGGACATTCGGCTGTTAAATTTCCATGTCAGTCAGGTGTGAGTGATACGGAGCACGTATTTTTTTTCGTGAAAATGTATATCCCAACTGCTCCCGTCTGGTTCCAGTTTCCAGTTAGACTATGGCATCCCCAACAGGGGTATGTTGTGAGACTGTTCAAGCAACGTTTTAATTCTGAATTAGTCTCACATAAGGGCGATACTAAGTTTACCTCCCACTATGAAAGGTGCCGAATATATATAACATATTATTTTAAATGTATTAATTGTGAAATAACACAAATCAATCAATTAGAATTTATTTGCGCACGCCGGGATTATTAGTCGATTATTAGTCTTACGCCTCGACAATGAAAGCCGGGCTAAACTTGATATTGATTTGTTCCATTTAAATTAACATGGAAGGCACTTCTACTTTTCTTTTTTATTCTTAGATTTAAAGAAAGAAATGTTATAATGTTAACCTTGGAAATAATGCATGCCAGTATTTTTAATGCAATAGCATTAATTATTTCCCTAATATGTTCCCCCACCCACTCTTCACTAATCCCTAGCAACGCCTCCACCTCTACCACAATCCTTAGTAATAATACATTGTTCCCTTACTATTTTGTAATTGTCAAATCAGTATACGTTTGCCTTGAGGAAGGAACGGTCGTTCCGAAACCGGTCGGCTTTAAACAAATATACAAGTGGTTCAATCAAAGTAACATTGTTTTATTTATTTATTTTGTTTAAAGTTTTCGAAACGACGCACCAGGGCCTGGATGCAATTACCTGCGTAATACGTCAACTGTATTGTAAGGCTGTATATATAGAAAGTACACACCTAAGTAGAACTAATACAAACTTTTAGACGTGGTTTTGGTAGTAGAGTTACGTTCATTCGTATTGAAAGACATTAAAATGTAAAGTACAGCCTTACGAAAACTTATTTGTAAAAAGGAGACGATTCTCGGCTGGATTAGATTTCCTGTGTAGGGAATGAAATACATTTGTTAACAAAATTGTAAAGATTACTCACCCCTTGTATAACAAGGACGGCCGCAAAGAGATAGAGAAGTCTCATCCCTCCGACAGCTCCCTGAGCTATGGCGACTTCTGTGTTTGTATCTGTTGAAAAATATTTGTTTTATTAAAAACATATCAATGTATCAATAACCGTTCAAAATATGCGGAAGATTTTAAGTTTATTTTTCTGAAACGATTCTAACTGGCTATAACGTCAGTATGACATAGAAAACGCTACTGGCTGGTAAGACGGCTGTCACCGATGTTGGCCAGTGTGACGTCAACATCGTCTAATTCACAAACAAAAGCGAACATGTCGTTTTGGCGGGAAACCAAAAATGCCATATTTTGAATCGTTATTGAAAAGTTATTCGTCAACACTAAAATAAAATAAACATGCCTTCATTATAGTAATTTTTTTTTCTTTTTTTTGAGAATAAAAAAAAACATTAAAAAAATCTATTTGGTCATAATTTATTATACATTGTAAGTTATTTTAGATCATCTGATTTTGGAAAAAATAAAACCAGTGACAAATCATTACACTGTCCTGAGTTGTCCGATTAACCATATCCCATGCTGAGTTAAGATAATACTTGTGTTCTGCCGTGTGGTTTCCATAGCGGATCGTGGTGCTGCCCTAGCAGTAGTTGTAATGTACAAACAACATTAAAAAATTCAGGGGGAATGAACCATCTATTCAATTATTAGTATTGTATCCAACTATTATTGTATTTGAACATATCATTAGACAAACTGATATTTTTAATATTTTCTGTTCATAATAAATATGATCTCAGTACAAGCTGAAACTTGCTCGTTTGGTTTCTCAAGAATCTCTCTTACTAGAAAATTTCAATTAAGCTAATAATGTTCCGGGAATAATATGTTTCTAAGGTTAATACGATCTTAATAGTATGATACACAATGGTACAATTATTGGGAAATCTCATTGTTGAGAAAAAAACATTCGTTAAATAGCTATGTCACTTATGCTTGACATTTTCACAAACTTTCACAAAAAGCATAAAGGTAGTTAAAATACTTTGTACACACTAAAATACTGCGAGAACTAGATCGCGATAATCAATTTGTCGCATGTTTCGATGCGCATTTTCTAGGTGTTTTTTTTTTTCGTCTTCTGTTTCTATGTCATTAGTTCAACACTGGTGTCATTATAATGAAAGCGAACATAATGTCTTTATCTGCTTTGTTATCTTCGCTACTCGCGGCTTTATAACATGGGTTCCATAAAACGAAAAAAAGTTGTAATAACATGGAAGCATGCACGCACGTCTGAAAATCTTTAAAAAGAGACAAGGGACAAGTATCTTCCACCTTCTTTGATGTGAATGGTTTAAGTGCAATACTACGTGCTAACCAGGTGGTATTGTGGGTACTAACTGCATTGAGTAGACAAAAATCCTTTCTTCCAGGTTCAACAAAAGTGAGTTCTATTCCTTGATTGGTTAAGTCCACAATTTTATTTAATTTTATTTTGTTTGGGAGACCAACAGTTTAACTGAGCATAATAGTAATTGAGTCACAATAGTGTATTCACAGTATTTTATACAAGTGATTCGAGAGATAGGTACCAATGAAAAATTACGTTTTAAGAAAAAAGTTATTTAGGTAGGAATAAGGAGAGGGTAGAATGGGGGGATCGGTTTAGTTGAGGTGTAGTAATAAAAATATGCGCAACAAAAAATTAAAGCAGAAAAAAAAGAAGAGTGGTGGTTGTATTAGAGGGTATCTATAGTTATTGTTATTTTAAAGTATCGAGAGAGCGTCTGTGTGATTTTTTAGGAGTGTGGTGCAGAGTTAAAAATGTCAAATTGTGTAAAGTGTGTGTTCAAAGCGTTGGATGCACGATAGATGAAAGAGTTCTGCTTAGAATAACGACATAACGAGACCAGCAACACATCCGCTTGGTGTGATGGAAGTAGGAGATTTTCAAATATTTTTAGGTTATTCGTAAATCGGGAAGTTTTTCTCAAAAACATCATTAACAGACCTTAACAAGTAGGTGACTGTAGCTTGTAGACGCGGATATAATTAACTAAGGGCCGGCTGTGAGCCAAACGGCGCCTGGCCCTAGTAAAAACCTCAAGGGCGCTGTGTTCGGCGTTAGGTCTTATCAGCACCTTGGCTCATTGGCATCTTGGCAAGTTGGCGCCTAGATCAAACTGCTCCAATTGCACCCGCACAGGCCGGCCCTGAATGAACTCGAGGAAAACAGAGAGGAGGAAATTCGAGAAGGAAACCAGTAAAATTTGGAGAATTTCCTTGAGGCCACCAGGACTTTCCAAGTCTTTGTTTTGTTTGAATTATGCAAATAAGTCCTCACTGCCCGGGAGAATGACACCCCCAATTAGATTTATGAATGAAGGAAGTAGGGAGGGAAAAGGATTGCTAAGAGAAAGCCAGGGAAATATCTGAACGCCCACTCAACTCCATTTTTTTTAATTTGACAAGAATCTGTCGATGAACAAACGCGTGGTTTAATTGGTTTGGGTAGAGAGGAGTCAAATTGTTAAATAATGTCAGATTAAATTATTCATGTGGCGGTCCATCTCTCTGCCTTCCCCTGAGAAAAATCGGCGAGATGGTTAGTTAGTTTTTGCCGCGTTGATCCAATTTTTACGATGCTTTGTGACGCCACAGTCATGTTATCAACTATCACTGCAAATTTACTAGAAAACATGTTGAAAGTATGTTATGATCTTGCAATTTAATAACTAATTTTACGCATGGGCGGACCCGTAAAGTGCCGACGGGGGCCGCACGGGGCACCGCGGGAGCAGAGAAACCGAATTATCTCCGCGACTTCTCGAGAATGCACTAAAATAAAAATGACCCACTTGTGAAAACATAGAAATAAATCGAGAAAAAAATCTCTTCAAGTTCGATGAAGTAATTCTGTTGATACCTAAGACAATCCTAAGGGCCAATTGTTTCACAGAAATTCAAATATGATGACATCTAATGGCCATTCGGCATCATTTTGTTTTTTTTTTTTTACTTTTGAAAGGTCCCCGTTAAAACTAGGTGATTCAAGGTGTGTTTTTTGTATTTGTGTTAATTTCTCCTTTCTTTCTTTATACGTGAATTGCAAATCTGATTCTTTTTTTTTAAATCCCTGTGAAAGGTCAAGATTTTTAGCAAATTTTATTATAAAATCTCTAATTTTGATTACAAAAACCCAAAAACGTTTTTTACGAACCATTTATTTATTGTTTTCTCACTTTCCCCAACCCTCTTCCTAAAATAATTAAAATATTTATTTAATTTTATTTATTTATGTACGCTAAAAAGGCTTTTACACAAAAGTGATACCTGAAATCATAAGTGTACATTGTACATAGGAGATTTTCTGTTTTAACAAAGTAGGAAATAACAATAATGTAGAATGTAGACAGATGCAACTATAAAGAAGGAACAAAATATTTATATGAATAATATATACTCGTGATATGCGTATTCGAAGAATTTAAAGTTCTTACAGATAAACTTATTTGTGAAAAATTGTATTCTACAAATTATATGCGGAAGATGTGTTATTTTTGTAAATCACTGGAAATGTACTTTATTATAAGTAGGTCCTCTACATCTCAATGTACCACTTTTGTACCTAAAAATATGTTAAATTGATAATAACACTGTTTGCACCTCGAGTTCGTGCTCTTCATTATTTGTGTTACGATTATGATGTCAGTCAGGAGGTATCAAACACTATTGTTCCTATAAATTCTTGAGAGAAACATCTGTGCAAATATATAAAGGTTGTTAAGGGACGTGTTTGACTTACTTTATGTATTTAACCAGTGATTCCTGACATTATTTGGAGTTAAACAAATTAAACTTTGGTCTCCTGTGACTTTTTCGATGACGTTTTTTTTTCAAAATCAAACAAACAATTTTTTCTTACGCATGTCATCACTGGTAACTCAGCGGAATAAACGCCCAACCTCTTACCCCATCCCCGACTGTCCAAAACATATCATTTTTTATGCTTCTGTAGAAATAAAACGTCAAGAATGTCACCGGAGACCAAAATTGCATTTACATTTTTTACTCCAAATAATGTCAGGAATCACTGGTTAAAGTAAGCCAAGTACGTCCCTTAACATTTTGAATACACGCGCAATCTTATTTTTTGTTTTGTAGTAAGGTTTTGTCCATTTGTTATTTCTTTTTTAATATTTTAAGTACACCGCACCGTCGATTTTTTTTTACTCAAGGTGCTGGTAGACAAGCAACTTTTTTACGGCAATGTATTGCCGTCTTCGTCAATAAATTGCCACAAAAAGTTGCTCGTTTACCAGAGCCTTCAGTGACGGCACTCCTATAAACATTATTATTAGAACGTTAAATCCAAATCAGCAACCTACCTACTACCTACTTTAAAATAATATTTTTCTTTATTACATTGTTCCATGATTAAAATCGAACCCACACTCCACTTCAATCCAGAAATATGTGTGCTAACCACACACCAACAAGACGCCAGGTGCAAAAAGTACCAAAACCCGCATCCCACTTGTACAACAATTTTGGATAATACCTCATTACTGCAACATGTGCTTTTAATTTCTGTCCATAATTTCGGAACGGCTAGATTTCGGTAATCTCTGAATCACGCTTGTTCCATTTCCTCGCCAAGTCGTGATCCAAGATCATTCAGTGAATGAAAAAAACTTAACGAGAGGCGGCGCAATCTATACTCCATTGAAGATCAGATGTATCTAGTTTCAGATACTGATCGCTGTATAATTTTGACCGTGTTTTCAAACTGAGTGTTGAAAGTACGTGATAGAATACTTAAAAACATTTTTAAATGTTGTCATGGTTCATGTGCTTTAAGTCGAACAATATTTTCTAAAAAGTAAAACTTTACACGTGACTCAACACTGTATCCCTATGTTATCTGAGTATAAACTAAATATCATTGAAGAAGAAGATAATGATAATAATCTAATCGAAACAAAATACATATTACCTATCCCTGTCCTCCCCTTACCCATCCCAATCCAAATACCAATTTCTTTACAGTTATAATCGCATTTATTTTATTGTTGTGTTTTTATATTTAGGTTTATCACTTGTTGAATCTACATTATCTACACCTGTGTTAAAATTTTTTTATTGCCGCTTTGTCCTGTTTTTTTTCTATTCTTAAATATTTTAGTTTATTTTTATGTTTCTAAATACCTATATATGAACGTTAATAATTGGTCTGTTTTTTTGTCATTCTCTTATGTAAATTATGTTACTAAGATTGTTTATGTTCCTTAAATAAATAAATAAATATATAAATACCAACTTAAACAAAATATAACTAGTGTCCCGAAGGGGTGTGCAGAAAGGATGTACCGCCGAACCACAAAAGTAAAAAACATATTTTAATTGAAGAAGAAGATAATAATGATAATCTAAACAAAAATATGAAAGAGAAAAAGACACAGAAAAACAGACAAAGATAATGGTCGCAACTGGGACTCGAACCCAGAACCTCTTGTCTATTTGGGACCTAGTTGCCTATGATATGGTAAATAAATTAGTTGAAGATGTTAATTCTTAAATTTGAAATATGAGATTGGCTATTATGACGGTTTGACAGTAGGGCGCCATGGCGGAATTCGTAAAACGCACGTCTCGGATTGACGAGAGGTTCTGGGTTCGAGTCCCAGTTGCGACCATTACCTTTTTCTTTTTTGTGTCTTATGAATAATATAATATAATTTTAATATGTTAAGCCCCCTGTAAAGTTACATTAATAAAAAACATTGATTGACTTTTAAAACCTTCAATAATTGAAACGAGAACTTTTTGATATGGTTTTTATTGTATACCTAACAAATCCCATATTTTTCCATCTGTAGCCAGTGAGACTACGGCATCCCAATTGGGATATGTTCTGAGGGTGAAGGTAGTGGGTAGGGGAAGGAGTTGGGGAAGACGAATGTGGGGAGTGCCTTGCTATTCAAATCTGATCACAAAATACAGCTAAAGCCATTTCGAGCATATATACCTACTGATAGTATCTCACACCCTGGAACGTGCCGGAAATATATAGAATACATTATTTTTTATGGTAAAATTGTGAAATAACACAAATCCAATTCCAATCAAATAAAATTTGATTGCTAGTCGAAAACCTTACACCTCGATCATGGAGACCGTCAGATAATATTCCATATAAAATAATGTTCAAAGTATAATATTCCCTTTTTAACAATTATAATATTTTAAAATATCGTTTTTCTCCAATGTGAACTCCTATTACTGAAAAGGCTCTGCGAAAAGTTAACAATGTTCGTTCTGAAAGGATTCTATCTGTGTATCAAATTCGTGTTTAGCCATGTTCTCAACATTCCAATTAAAATCAACAATCGATTTTGAAAAATTTCGCTTCCGGCCGTCCAAAATTCGGCCGCGTTCCATTTCCTCGGGTTTCGGCGGGGCCGGTCCACTGGGACTGTAGTGTAGTGTAATGTGGTGCTACGATGGTAGTGTAGTACTATGACTGTAGTGCGAGGTGTAGTGGCCCACTTGGCCGGATTCCTCTTGGCCCGGGGCGGCCCGGCCGGCCTACTTCCCGGCCCGCCCGTGCCGCCCGCCCGGACTGTGCGGACTGCAAACTGACCCTGCAGGGACGGACTAGCGTGGTAAGGGCGGTGTTGCACACGGGCTGTGAACCGAAGTAAACCGACAAACCCTACTCGTTAATGGGAGCTTCATAAATATTTTAAATTAATTCCTGTTCTCGACTACCTTAATATAAACCTAAACTCATCACAACCACCATACAACCAATGATATACCATTCAAAAACTGCATGCCGATTTGAAGAAAATACCACTCGAAAAGTCTCGCCAAAAGTTTGACGCGGGCGCAAATGACAGTTCTTGGATCAACACTGGAAAAGGGGTGAAAACGTTCCATAAACACCATTAACTAATTCTTCATGGAACAATGGTGGGGAGATTCAAGTAAAAACAATACAAAGTTTGTTACTTCTGTTAGTTATGTTATGTTTATGGTTCGGATATAAATGTTATTCTTTATTTCCAGTTTTTTTTTTAAGAAATCTCTTCCAGTTGACTTCATTCAGTTTTTTTTTTTAATTTGTCTTCGGATGATAGTTTATTTATTTTACCTTTAAATTATGACCTGAATAATATTTCACAATTTTGGTCCCAAGAAGTACTAAGTCCTTTGTCAAAAAGTATTATTAATTGAGGACGTTAATATGTTATGTGAGTATATCTACAGTCCCGAAGAGCAATGTCGGATCTGCTAAAAATCGCGCTATTTGGCTTATTTTAACATCTTTTTGTTGATTTAAAAGTCCGAATTTTCGGAATTTTGGGTGAAATGAAATATATATATATTTTTCCTATAAGCTATAATTCTTGATCTCAAAAACAGTAAAAATGCTGAAACGAAACTTTAAATAGCTCTTCTGCAAAACTACAAAATCACACATCCGACGTTGTTCTTCAGGACCGTCGATATACTCGTAGTTCAGATTGTTCTATTTGTTTGTGTGGAGTTGTAATGTAGTTTATTTGAGTATGTGTGATTTAAGAGTGCATACGCGTATAGCTGTTTTATGTCAAGTACGTTAAACATGTAGTTGGTACCGGTTTATTTTTGTACCGGGCACACACGACAGTACGTGGATCAACGCCGAAAAATTAATTAAAAACGTTCCATGAACCAGAAACTAATTGAACATTGATGATTTTAACACAATTCTATAGCACTCCAAAACTGCATTGCACCAAGAAGAAGGGATGCCAGATGACAAGGCATGGAGTATTGTGACCAATAGAGGGGAATAGAACGAAGCGTGGAAGAAAATAGAAGAAAGAAAAATTAAAAAGGCAGTTCAGGAAGCCTAGTCCCACCATAGGTTAATAAACTCAATCGTTGTAAAATTGTTCACATCTTTAACAGTAACCTTGAAGAATTCTAGTGGCATTTAAGTGCCATTTAATCTCATGTTACTATTTAACATTTCTTTTATTTACCCATAAATGTGTAATTTGTGTCACATGTGTATTGTAAATGGACACACGCAATGTGTTCAACATTTCAATTTGTTCACATATTGAGCACATCGGAGAATCAATATAATTTTGTTCACCGTGTTTGTTTGCCAAGTCCGTCCCTGCCATTGGCGGCACTGCTCAAAACGAGGGTGTTTGATTTTAAACTCCAAAATTATTTTAATTCCGCCGAGAAAGCAGATTCTCGTTTTCTCCGCACCACGTAATTGCGCTAAAGATCGATCCCGATGTACGCTCTGCACCGTATTCTGCATAGCGCGGCAAGCTTAACGAGAGGCCGAAATATCGATTGAATGGGAATTGGCAAATTTAAGACTCCGCATTCCGAATTTCTGCCGACATATAAATTACTTCCCTGGAAAACTTTAAGTTAAGGTTTTTAAAATATATAAATACGAGCTGGTTCCCGGCATGCGTTGCTATGCCATTTAAAGAAATTGTTTCTCCTTGCGTGTCCTTTCCCATTCGTCCCCTCTCCCATTCGTTCCCTCTCCCATTCGTCCCCTCTCCATTCGTCCCCTCTCCCATTCGTCCCCTCTCCCATTCGTCCCCTCTCGTGTTCCCACTCAGCCTCCTCCACTTTCCCTCTCCCCACTCCACTCCCCTACTTGCCCCGTCCCGCGAACCCTCTCCCGAGTTCCCCTCCCCCTCCCAGGTTCCCCTCCCCCCTCCCGGATTCCCCTCCCGCGAACCTTTATCCGATTTCATACATTCAGTCTTGGTACATTGAGTTTTCAAACAGCTCGCGTGCCACCTATCGCAATTTTTTTATACAAATTTCATAACGCCAGAGCTCACCAATTGTTTTTATCAAAACCTTGTCCTGACAACAACGAATACAAAAAATATATATTTATCCAACTTGGTGCAGTCGTTCGGAAGTAGATAGATATATAGTAGAAAATATATCTTTTTGATGATTGCTGTACCTTTGCTGAGCTGAAAAAGTAATTATTTAAAAATCCCTTCATAAAAATATTGCAAAGTACTCTGAAAATTATAAAAAAACAATGCTTTTTTACTATAATACTTTTATTTCCAAATATCTTTCCGAGGATTGAACCTTACTACCCAGGAACTGGAGTCGACAATTCAACCAACCGAACTAAATCCCGATATTATAAGACCGACAGTTTATTGCGTATTGCTGTGATGTCATAAAATTATATAAAATTATATTACATGTCATAAGAGATATGCATTATATATCCGCGTGTGTGTGAGTGATTGCCACCACAAGTTGATAGAATGCATTGTCATCGACAACGAGTCTATCTGTCGAGTTTCGATATAATATCGGTCGAATATCGGGAAGGGGGTTAATTTCCACTTCCAAGATTCCACTCCATTCATGCATTCATTCAAACAAACAAAATCGAAATTCAAATAGATATATTTAAAAACACATCTCGTTCTGTTATTTTACACGATATAGGTATGAAAAACAGTATTTCATTAAATGCTACTTAATTCAGATGTCAAGAGATGTTGGCTCAATTTTAAATAAGTACTCGTATTGTTTTATTATGCATTATCACTTGTCGTCTACGCCTGTTATTCAAAACCGTTATTTTTTATATCAGGGCGCTCCCTCTATTATTCTTATCTGTCTCCCTTTCAAATCATTTTCATTTATCTTAAAATAAAAGTGTCTCCCTCTATTATTCTTATCTGTCTCCCTTTCAAATCATTTTCATTTATCTTAAAATAAAAGTGTCAGAAATAAGCAGTCATTAGTGATAGTTACGGTTAGAAAAAAATCGTTTCTTTATTATCACGTGATTTGTTTCGGGCTTTAGAAGATTGCCCTGATGTTAGCCATCCTCCGATAGGGGATATCATTAAAATATGAAGAATATTATTATAGATTGAAGCCTGTCGAGTAGATTTTTAGAAGGAAAGGGTATGAGAGGTGGGTAGGAACCTGGGAGTCAGTGTGTCCAGGAGTGACAGACGTATGAATTCATTCCTCTCACTGCGGTGCAAGGCGATGTTCCAAAAGAGTACGGTTGGAGAAGTCAAAGGGATTCCCTCAACCATTCTCTCCTGATCCTGCCTGCCATGCAGCTGGTGGGCTGACGCATCCGCCGCCAAGACCCGGACACCCCTGCTAAGTAATCAAACGTAGCGAACAACTTGGGGTGACCTACGGCTGAGATTTTGGTTATCCAATAAATGGTTCCCAGGGTAACGGTACCCATACCTGCCTCCCAAATTGATTAATGTGTCTAGTCGGTTATCGAAGATAGAAAATTTGAAAGTAACCTATTTTTTGGATTATAATATGGAATAATTTCCTACGGAAGGGTAAAATGAAAGTGTCGCCTCAACCTCTAACGGTGTTGGACGCGAGTGAGCGGCGATTCAAATAAAATAACACTTTCAAACCCGGACAAATTTTAAAAGTATATAAATTAACCGAAAATAAAATAATTCATAACCCGTGAAAATGGAGGAAGCGGTTGATCCGCATGCACAACAAAACATAAGTGACTTACATACAATCATAGAAGAAAATAAACTTACTAAAGAAACCAAATCAAAAATGATGAAAGAAATAAATAACATCATGGAAATGATATCCCACATGGCAATAGAATTAGCTAAATTACAAGAAAAATGTGAAATTCAAGAAAAAAACCAAACACAAAAAAACTTATTTTCTTACTCTTCGGCAGTAAAAAACTTAATACCACAAACACAAGAAAAACGATTTCCTATAATTATAAAAAGCTTAAAAGAAGAAGACACTGAAAAAATAAAAGAGAAAATACAAAAAATCAAAATATCGCAGTTGGGAATTCGAGTAAGTGAATTTAAAAAAACAAAAAAAAACATTATAATAACATGCCCAGAAAAAGAAGACGCAAAAAAATTAAAAGAAAAGATAAATGAAGTCGACAAAACCATAATAGCGGAGGTACTTGTGAAAACGGATCCATGCGTAATATTCAAAGGACTTGACAAAGACTATACCGAAAAAGAATTCTTAGAAGACATAATTGAACAAAACAACGACATCAAAATGATATGTGAAAAATACCAAGATAAAAATATATTACAAGTTAAAGCCATCATTACGAACAAAAAAACTAACAGCAAAAACTTAATTCTCCAAACAAATCCAGAATTGAGACTACATCTTATAAATAGAAAAAAAATTCATCTAGGATTCATGAGAATCTATGTAACCGATTGTAACGTTCTTACCCAATGTTTCCATTGTCAAAGATTCGGACACACAGCACAAAAATGCTACAATAAAATGAATAAACCAACATGCAAGCACTGTTCAGAAGATCATCCCATCTCCGAGTGTAAATCCCTGGAACTGCCGCCCAAATGCGCTAACTGTCACTCAGCTAACAAGAAGAAAGAAATAAACTCCTTCAACAGTAAAATGAATGAAATAGACCACCGAACAAACAGCGAAACATGTAAGTTCCGTTCTTACATGCTTAAATTAGCCAAAGAAAGAATAAACTACGACATTGAATAAAAAAAAAAATTATATATAATTTTGCAAAATACATTAATTAAATGGATGATTTCTTAAATAGCGAATTAGAATTAAATATTAAAATTCAAGAATATGAATGTATTTGTACTGATTCATGTAACAAAATTATTTCTAAAAACATCAATGATATAATTATTATGCACATAAACATCCGTAGCATTCAGAAAAATTTAGATGAACTTATTCTAAAAATAAATAATTTAATTAAAAAGCCGGACTTCATAGTGTTAACTGAAACATTTACAAACGCTGAGTCACCGTCTTATCACTTACCGGAGTACAATTATATTTCTACCAAAGTAGATATCAACAAAAATTCGGGAATAATAATATTTGCAAATAATAAATTTAGTATTGTTAACATTATAGAACACCCAATACATTTGGTAAACTGCATCGAAGTACATTTCAAACTCGGCAAATCAATATATCATTTAATAGCTATCTATAGAACGCATGGCTCAAGTATTATTACGTTTATTAATGACCTCAAATACATATTATTAAAATTAAAAAATAAACTCTGCTTCGTGGTGGGTGATTTTAATGTGAACATTAATGAAAAAATAGAAAATAGTAACAAAACTGAATACATCAATTGTATGACTGAACAAAATTTCATATCTTGCATAAACAAAAATACTAGAGAAATAAAAGAACATACTCCATCTTGTTTAGATCACATTTGGGCAAACGTAAACATTAAAGATCTTCACAAACTAAAATCAATTGTTTGGAAAACTAACATAACTGATCATCATTCATGCTTACTTCTGTATAATAATAATATTAAACATAAAAAACATAATTTAGTACCCAAAAAATCAACAATAGACATGACTATTCTCTCTGAAAAACTAAAAATGGAAAATTGGAACAATGTTTTAAAGAGTGATGATACCGAAATATGTTCGAAAAACTTTGAAAAAATCCTGTCACAACACATTAAAAATTCGACAACTGAAATAATAATACACATAAAATCAAAATTAAGATGTTTAAAACCTTGGATTACCAAAGGACTTATAATATCTATCAGAAACAAAGAAAAACTTTATAAAACAACTTTAAAAAATCCCCATGATGAAAAAGCATATATTTTTTATAAAAAATATAAAAATAAATTAACATCTTATATTAAAAAAAGTAAGGAAGAGTTCTTTAAAAATAAAATATTATCTTCAGAAAATAACCATAAACAAATGTGGAAAACTGTGAATTTGGCCATAGACAATACAAAAAAAACACAAAATATTAAGTACATCGAACATGATAAAAAAATTATAGATGCCAATTTACAGCCTAAACAATGTGCAAACATATTTAATTCCTTCTTTGCAAATGTTGGAAAAAATCTTGCGAAAAATATTCATAAGCCTTCTAACCCAGAAAAACAAAAAAATAAAAAATTACAGAAACGTAATATACTTTCAACATTTGAAATAACAACAGAATGTGAAATCTTAAAAATAATAGAAAATATGAAAGGAGGTTCGTCTCCCGGTTTTGATTCTATTACGGCACAAATGTTAAAATCTATGAAATCTTACTTAATAAAACCCATCACTCATTTAATAAACTTGAGTTTAACGAAAGGAATATTTCCAATGAATTACAAAAACACAATAATCTCACCTATTTACAAATCTGGTGATCCGCAACAAGTAACGAATTATCGCCCAATTTGTCTTATTTCTAACATAGGAAAGATATTTGAAAAAATAGTAAAAAAACAATTGGTAAATTTCCTAGATAGTAATAAAATACTACACAAAAACCAGTTTGGTTTTATTAAATCGCTCAGCACACAAGATGCCATTGCTAACGTAACTTCATACATTTACGAATCATTAGATAAAGGTAAAAAATGTGCGGGTATATTTATTGACCTCAGAAAGGCATTCGATAGCATATCCCATGAGATGCTATTAAAAAAATTAAATGATATTGGCATAAAAGGCAACGCGATTAAATGGATCACGAACTACTTAAAAAACCGCCCTCAAGTGGTAAAAATCAATCATGTTAATAGTGATCAAGAGATTTCAAGCTTTGGAATCCCGCAAGGTACAGTGCTTGGACCAATTTTTTTTACCATATATGTAAATGATATTTTTTTTCAACATTTAAATGGTCAAATTACATCATACGCCGACGATACAGTATTAATAATAAGTGAAAAGACTTGGGAAAATGTAGAATTAAAGGCCACAGAAGACATCAACACGCTTAAGAATTTTTTCGACACTAATTTACTATCACTAAATAGTGAAAAGACATTTGTAATTCCATTTGCAATCCATCCAAACGATGCTCCCAAAAATTTTAACATTGTCATACACGATAATACTAAAATTCATAGCCAAAATTATTGCAAATCAAACTGTACAATATTAAAAACAACAAATAAAATTAAATATCTCGGAGTAATTATCGACAAAAATCTGAAATGGAAGGAACAAATATGTCAAGTAGTAAACAAAATCAGAAAATTAATATATATATATTTTTAAGAATTAGAAATTTTCTGTCGATAAAAAATCTATATTTAATCTACTATGCCTTAGTTCAATCCACTCTACAATACGCTATTATTAGTTGGGGATCCGCGTATAAATGTAACCTTCTTCCAATAGAAATTGTACAAAGGACAATTATTAAAATTATATTAAAAAAATCCTTAGACTACCCAACAGAACGCCTGTTTGAAGAATTTCAAGTACCCACATTTAAAGATTTATATATTAAAAATTCATTGATTCAAATTATAAAGGAAAAAGATAAATATCCATTTTTAAATGAAAACAGAACTCGACTTAAACATGTTTTTCTATGCCCAAAACTAAATACGTCTTTTGCACAGCATCATTATACTTACCAGGGAAGAACTTTTTTCAATCGTCTACCAGAAGAAATCAGAAGCATTAATGATAAAACCCGAATACTGCTCTCTGTCAAGAGACATTTTAAAAATATTCTTAAGAAAAAAATTACTGTCAATTAATCTTACAAATATCCTTAGTTTTCCATTACATTCTTTCCTTTTTTAAAAAAATTCACACCTTTTATCAAATAAATACTGCAGCTCACATATATTTATGTACAATTAATTATTTAAGTACTAACTTATAACTAATAGCATTTATGTACACTCCCCTTCCATACACAAGCAAATGCTTTAAATGGAAGGGTAGTAAAAAAAATACCTGTATACCTGTAAAATATGTATTTTTGTTTCACAAAAAAAAAAAAAAAAAAAAAAAAAAAAAAAAAAAAAAAAAAAAAAAAAAAAAAAAAAAAAAAAAAAAAAAAAAAAAAAAAAAAAAATCAATTTTAAAATGTACCTTTAATTTCTACGTGCATTAGATTACTCCGTAACAGAATAATACTAGGACAACCCACATAATTTAAAATCAACAGCTGATCATTTAATTAATTAACGGCAACAATAAAAAATCATCGTAAATATAATGCAAACAAATATCACCTATCTATTAATTGACAAACGATTTTCTTTGCATTTTTTATACCCCCGTAATAATATTAATTATACGATTGATCGTTTGGTAAAATTACATTTGCCAACTCAACTAGTACGCATTAGCCTAAAAACGTCAAATTAAATAAATACCTGATGCATAATGTCACCGTGTAAAAGTAGCATCATTATTAAATTTAACCTATGTTAAATTATCACAGTATTTCATCAGTAACCCACTTCAAGAGTAAACTGTTTGATTAAACCCAAAAATAATAAATACCACAGACTCCACCGCCTGGAGGGTCGGCCCACCTTTTTGACGATACTCGAACTTATTTCTCATTATAGTATTTATACTACTTTGTCTACTTATTCTCACACTACTCGTGTCCATTCTACTCACACTCATAGTACTCATGTTCATAATACTCATACCACAAGCTCATAATAAACTTATACTACCCATAGTAATACGACTCTGAATACTTACACTACTTGTACTCAGGTTAATCTCATTCATGATGCTCGTACTCATCCTGCATACTACTAACTGTTAATCTGTGTTTTTTTTTATATATTTTGTTTTTCTACCACATGCATTTTGTATTTTTGTTTAAGGCTCTGCAACCGGGCCCGAAAAGAAGAAGATGGAGAGATACGAAATTACGAATGTTAGAGAAGAGCGCTAACATTTACAGCGACAAAATCGTTGCGAAAATTGCGAAAATGTTTAATAAAACACGACTAGTTTAAAATAGAGCAAAAATCTCGCGAGCACTATCTTAAACAGCATTTTAAGAAACACTGTGAATTTTTTCATACATATAACTTGTAAAATAACTGAAACAAACGTGTTAATAATAATTTTTGGAGCTTACTTTGCGATTTTTTTCTATCGAGGGAATTTTATATATTTTTTAATGTAGCTATTATTTTGTGGTTATCCATTATAGAAAAATGAAATAATTCAACTTTGTATAAATCACTTATACGTTTCGGAACAAACGTTCCTTCGTCAGGGAAAGCTTATACAAATTTGACAGTTTCGAACAATGTTTTATTATGGTAGGGGTGGAGCCGTTGCTAGTTAATAATGTAGATTGGGTGGGTAGGTATTAGTGTAAAGTGGGTGGGTAGGGGAACAAATCTATGATTGGGCTATATATATGACAATATTTTTTGTTTGTTGATAATAGATTCACTATTTTTAAGGGATTTTTTAATTTCCAAGGCTTCTAAGTTATCTAAACGTTTTCCTAATAATAAATAATTTTATATAATTTGCGTTTCGGCGCGGGCAAAGTCTAGATATTATATTCAAGAATAACATATATTTTTTTAAGAGCTTTAAAACTTACCGTGTTTAAGGGAAATTTGTAATAAATCGGTACAAATCCGGGTTGAGTGCCCTTTCATTTATGTTTTTTCACATAATACGAATCTATAATAACTGTTTGTTTTCCTAATAACCAAATGATATAAATAAATAAAGTACTAATAATTTTCCAAATTAATTTTTTAAAAATGAATTTTATAAAAATAACAGACAGAACAATTAGTCATAAAAGACCTGATATAGTTTTACATGACAAAATTTAAAAAAAAAAACTTATATCATTGATGTCGCTATTCCAAGTTCTTGTAATATTCAAAAATCTGTTTCTGAAAAAATAAGAAAATATACCGATTTACGGAATGAGATTAAAAGAATTTGGCATTCTCAGGCTATAAAAATGTTACCATTTCTTATTTCGTCTACGGGCATTATACCTAGCTCTCTTATTCAAAATTTAGGCATATTAGATTTGTCAAAAAATTTATTTATATAAATGCAAAAATCAGTCATTTTAAATACATGTAGGATTACAAAAGATGTTTTTAATATGTATATTGAGGGATCGGTAGAATTTATAGGTCCAATTAGGAGTTCTACCGAGCCGAACCTTCTGATATGAAAATATCTGGAGTCGGTGAATAATTTTCCCATTTGGTCTCTGGTAGGTTGACATGTTGTTCTTGTATCGTTTTGTATTTATTATACTTATATAGTACACTCGCGTAGCGTGGATTGACTAGATGATCATTCGTGGAAAATTATGTGGAAGGGTTTAGTTTTTTCTGTGGGGAAGATTTAACCCGGACATAAAGTCTCATAACTCACACTACGCATATTCATACCTTATGTATACTCATACTACTCAAACTCATGTTACTCTTACTCGTGCTATTCATACTCATACTAATAATCATATTACGTACTACATACTCATACTAATAATCATATTACGTACTACATACTCATAATAATCGCACTACTCTATACATAGAATGCATAATACAATATATGTACATTTTTACGTAGCATCGCGTTCATTGGTCAAATCAATGTACATATAGTTTCATATCTGTAATCGATGAACCAGTGGATGCAATTTTTAGGCATGAGTGTTATAATAGTTTGTCTAGTTTGTAGTTGGAAGTAAGATTACGGAAATATATTATGAGTTTGTATAGCGTCCTTGAGGTGACTTCACAAAAACGGCGCGATACAAATCATCCAAATATTGTTATTATTTTAAACCTCCCAATAACAACTACAGCTAACTGCCGCCTAACTAGCGGCTACAGGATGGATATGTCGTAAGTGACCCGTAGAAACGGTCATCATGTGCTTTATGTAAACAAAAATTTTGTACCTGCCAAATAGGCTCGAGCCTGTCAATATTGGAGGTTTCCAATCATTAAAAAATATTTATTATTTTTTTTTAAATTTACAACTTTTCATTGTGGACCTTCGTACTTATGTGGATAATATATTTGACTACAAATCATTTACTCGCGGGTTCAAATCTCGGAGAGTACAATTAAAAATGTATGCCAATATGTTGTCGTTTCACATATATTTTTATTTCTTATATAATGAGTAAAACTTCAAATTGTAATTTTTAATTAAATGAAGATAATATTAACGAAACTCGATCGAAAATCTGAAAACAGAAAAATCAAAAAAAGGTACGGTTACAACTGGGACTCTACCAACTAAGTAGTAGAGCTGCGCCCCAGCAAGGCGAAGGTCCTGGGATATTAAATGGTTCGGATATTAAATGTGACTGTGTATTTTTCTGATTTTTCTATTTTCAGATTTTCGATTGAGTTACGCCAATATTATTTTCATTTTAGTTCCAAATTATACGATTATGATTATATTATTTAAATAATGTGGTAGGATGATTTGATGTGCGCATGCCCGCGATGGGAGTTTGGAGGGTAACGGGACGAATGGGAAAAGACACGCAGGGAGAAACTATTTCTTTATCAAGTGGCATTGCAACGCATGCCGTGAAATCCAATTTTCCAAGAACAAAAATTCAGAAACGAAACGTTGCTTGAAATGGTTTTAGCTGGGTTCAGTGACGAGTTCTGATTAGCTAGATACTTCCCACCCTTTTCCTTTCCCATCTTTTTCAATATCCCACTCCTTTCTGACTTACAATATACCACTATAAATTGAGGATGCGATAGTCTCTATGGCTACGGATATTTGGGAGCAGTTGGGAGGTTGGGACTCTTGTGCAGTATTCACGATAAAGCGAAAATGAATAGTCATTGTTTAAAAAAAATTTAATTTATAATTTAGTAGAATTTTTTATTAATTTTTTTAGAAATTGTAATAATTGATGCTTGTGGTGATCATTTTGTAGGGGTTCCGCAACTTTTCATCCCGCGACAAAATATCCTACAGGCAAAATATCCCTCAACAAAATATCTACTAAAAGCAAAATTAACATAACCCAATCTAGCAAAAAAATGGGCTAAAATAATACAGACAATCATGTAAGGACTATAAATTATTGTTATCTGTATTTTTTAGTTCCATTTCACTATTTATGAACAATAATTTATTGTCTTTATTGGATGTCTGTATTATTTCTGTCCCATTTTTTGTTGGGTTAGGTTAGGTTAAGTTTTAGAAAATATTTTCTTGGGGGATGTTTTGTTCGTGGGATGGGATATTTTGTCGGAGGATATTTATTCGGGGATATTTTGTCGGAGGATATTTTGTCGGGGATATTTTGTCGGAGGATATTTTTTCGGGGATATTTTGTCGCAGGATATTTTGTCGGAGAAATTTTGTCGGGGATATTTTGTCAGAGGATGTTTGGCCGGAGGATATTTTGTCGGGGTTATTTTGTCAGAGGATATTTGGCCGGAGGATATTTTGTCGGGGTTATTTTGTCAGAGGATATTTGGCCGGAGGATATTTTGTCGGGGATATTTTGTCAGAGGATGTTTGGCCGGAGGATATTTTGTCGGGGTTATTTTGTCAGAGGATATTTGGCCGGAGGATATTTTGTCGGGGATATTTTGTCAGAGGATGTTTGGCCGGAGGATATTTTGTCGGGGTTATTTTGTCAGAGGATATTTGGCCGGAGGATATTTTGTCGGGGTTATTTTGTCAGAGGATATTTGGCCGGAGGATATTTTGTCGGGGTTATTTTGTCAGAGGATATTTGGCCGGAGGATATTTTGTCGGGGTTATTTTGTCAGAGGATATTTGGCCGGAGGATATTTTGTCGGGGATATTTTGTCGCGGGATGGAATGCGCATTACCACTTCTAGTAATGTGGGCTGATGTTCATGTAATTTTCATTAATTTACCATAATATAATCCTAGAAAAAAGAATCAGTTATAATTGCGCAATTAGCATAAGAAATAACATTACGAGATCAATAAATTTATGTGAATGCATTATTTTTTCAAAGGCTTATCTCACAGTTATGTGAGTCGGAATGCATTCAGTTAGATGCGTCTGTTTGAAGAGAATTTCATTGTTATCTTGTCATTAATTGATTTTTGATTGCATTGCAAACTGTAGGCTGTGGATAATATTGTTTATTTTCCACTTAGCTTCTGCTTTGTGCGAATCGTATGAAATTCCAAAGAAAATAATGGTAATTTTAATATCAAAGTCGTTTGACACATTCAGTTACGCACGGTTTAGACATTTTTTAAAACTAATTTCACGAAAAATCGTAACTATTCGTCAGCGTACAACACTAAAATTGAGAATTAATCTAGAATATTTTAAAACGACATTCATATACACCCCGAGTAGTTCGATATATTTTTACGTTTGTCTGGGCGGTGGATGCGTCTGCCTATCAGCTGCATGGCAGGCCAGATCGGGAGAGAATTGTTGAGGGAGTCCCTTTGACTTCTCCAGACGTACTTCATCGCCTTGCACCGCAGTGGGAGGGATGGATTCATACGTCCGTCACTCCTAGACACACTGACTACCAGATTCCTGCCCACCCCTAATACCCTTTTCCTTCTCAGAACTTCCTTTCCTAAAAAGATCCTCCACATAGCATCCCCAAAGACGACATAGGTCCTGAGGGGAATTATTTTCCTCGGGGCCACCTTGATGGGGCTATTGTAAAAAAAACATATCGATCATTTAAATTTGAAATGTTGTGAAGGACAAGATGTTAATTGTTTAGGAAAGCGAAAAGAAAGTTTTTTTTTTCAAAAAATATATTTCTTGTTTTTTGTGGACCTGAAATCATGAATTTTTATTGTAAAATAAAATTGAATAGATCTTTCAGAATTCTTAACAATTTTTGTAAACTTAATGAAAAATAAAATTATTTAAAAAAAAAATCCTCCAAAAATCCACGTCGTAAAACATTTCGACAACACAGATCGAAGACGAAAAAAAAACGGAGAAAAATTACATATTATTTAAATCAATTTTGGAATTTTGGATGTATTGTTCTTTACAACATTTAAAATTTCTGGTACTCGTTTGTATTTATTATATTTATTTATTTATTTAAAAATAAAATAATTCATAAAGGCATAAGCTGCACATCTCACTAGGACAGTGGGTCTTAACCTTATTGGAGGTACTGACCCCCACCAGTATCACATACGCATTCACCGAAACCTTCTTAATTGGAAATTGAACCGAATCGTATGAGTCGGGAGTGTGTCTTGACCTCCGCCGAACCCGCGAGTCTCACTTACCGAACCACTGGGTTTCGATCAAACCCGGGTTAAGAACCACTGCACTAGGGCATTATTGTATCGAGATGTGCAGTACCTATATGTACTCGTACCTATATAGTTTTTGCTTTGTGGCTATAATGGTTTTCTGTCAAGTACCTATTGCAGATTTCGCAAAAATGTAGTGGGCTTCTGTTATTGGTTTTTTAAAATGAATTTTGAATATTGCTTTTTGAGTAATTTCTACTTTTTATTGTATATTTCACAGTGACATTTACATTACTTACGTATTGTCCATTACTTACGCCCAAAGAGTAGGTTATTTAACTAATTTAATCCATAAGTTTAACAGTGTAATATAAAATATATTTATATATTGGCACAGCCCTGCGTACACTTGTTAAGCGCCTAGTTGTCTCGGCTCTCCGTACCGTCTGCCGCATGAAGAGTTAAGAGTACCGTAAATCCACCTAATTTCCGCAGCCACCGACACACTCACCCTCTCATACCACCACACTCATCACATCTTCTCATAGCATTCATAATATACATGTACATATCAGACCTACCTATGTGACTCGCGTAGATGACTAGTACCTACTGCCAACGAGAGATATGCATCTTAAATTTAAATAATATAAACTATTTTATCATGAATGATTTTTGGGTTACTATGCCGTGTTATGCTTCCTCATCATTTAGCCAATGTTTCGGGCTGCGTTACAGTGGCCTCTGGCCATCACCAGGGCCGATGTGTAGATTGTGTTGAAGTGTTTGCTTGTATGTTTGTTAGTTACGGCTGGCCTTTCAGTATAATAATGAGTTGAATTAGTGTAGTTTTCGGCATTTGGTTTTGGTGTAGCCATCTAATACCGGATACCAAAAGCTTAGTTTAGCTTTCGTCCATATTAATATAAATGGATTTTTTGTGGATATCAAGTGCCTCCGTAATTTTGGGGTACTCCATGCGTTTTGGGTATTTTTTTGCCCTTTTGTCTCCCTAGGACCTCAGAAACCAATCCAAAGTAGTGGCTGGTTTCAACTAAGTGCTCGGCAATTGCCGATTTGTCAGGATGGCCGAGTTTGCACGCTCGAAAGTGTTATGAGATCCTTTTGAAGGTGAACTTTTCTGTCCAGCCTACGTACACTTTGTCACATCCCGAGAAGCTAGCTGAGTTTAAATAAAAACTTTAATTATATCGTAAATAATTTATTTAAAATATATCCCATATATCAAGATTTAAACTAATCAACCAAAATTCTTCCCTTAATCAAATCTATTCTCTTTTCGCAAATCACTTGACCATAATACATTTATATTCCTTGAGTTTCCCATCATTTTTTCCGTCCTTAGCATTCCACGAATTCTTCCGACACTCCTTTCTTTGTCCATCTGCTCTGCTTGTACAAACCATTATAGGCCTACCTAGCTCAACGTTGATCATCACACTAACATCTAACAATATTTACTATCTCCTTATTTTTATTTAGCTCTATCATGGTTCTGCACTGTCTTAATAGGCGTTTAACAGGATGTTTTTGTCCAGTTTCCATACGTCTTTTCAAGTGGTTTTGGGATGGAAACATTTCTATTTGTATTTTAGTACCGATTTTTATGCAGTATATAATTGAAATAAATATAACAGGAAATAAATCTCATATAATAGACATTATTTGAGTTTTATTTCCTGTTATTGATTTGCGTAAATATTATGTGGAAATTTTGCATGTTGATTTCGTTTAATATTTAAATTGTGATTTTTTTTATTTTTAACTTACGAGTAAAACCTCAAATTGTAATATTTAATTAAATGAACACAATATTAGCGAAACCCAATTGAAAATCTGGAAACAAAAAAATCAGAAAAAGATTTTCGCACCTCTGGGACTCGAACCCAGCACCTTCGGCTTTCCGGGCCGCAGCGCTACCAACTGCACTAAGATGTCCCTATCGAATTCGGTAATTTTTAACTGTATCATACTTCGACTAAGAACCACATTATCTTCATTTTTCTTAAAGCATATTTTAATGGCTCCGATTCTTTATGTATGATTGCAATATTCAAACCAGAACTAAATGCTATCTAGATAGTCGAAATACGAAAACAAATGTGATATTCGAAAACAAATAAACAATAGGGCGAGTCCATTTGAGTCGTTCAATTTCTATATCCGCTATATCAACTTTCAGTACTTCGGAGAAAACTGCACAAAACTGTCACATCTCTAGCGTAAATAAAAATTTGCATTTTATTTTTTTATATAATGAATTGAAGTGTTCAATTTTCAATGTGTATCTAGAAATATTTAAGTAATTCAGATAAATAAAATCGATATAGCTGATTTTGTTACTCACTTCGTAATTTATATGGAATATAGAGGCTTTTGAAACTCATCTGACCTGAGGGGCGTGTTTCTACACCCGCCATCTTCGCAAAATAACTGCTCGTGATTGGTTGAATTCCGATATAGCGGGTTTTGATTTCTTTTGACTTCTTGGATGATGTAGCGGGTTTTGTTTCTCACTCGCAGTTTTAACATGGTTTTTGGTCATGATAAAGGAGGTTTTGAAACTCAATTTTAGATTAGTCTTGTTCCTCGCAAAAATTCGGATATAGCGGGTATTGAAATTATAGGACTCATTTTTAAATAGACCGAGTCGATGACAATGGCATACATAGTGAAAAAAAATCACCTGGCACTTTCCATTTTAATTTTAAATCATTATTTAAACGAAACAATAATACATTACCATACCGATGGTGTTGGTTAGTCAATTTAGTCATAAATATACATCATTGGCTGGATTGTAACAATCCCTATTATTTTACAATAACTTTCTTTAATATTTTTTGTCATTAAAACTATAACCAGGTTAACAAAGCCTTACCTCAAATGGGTGTACTAATTAAATGTAGACTGCACTTGTTAAATTCGCTTCACACGTATACAAGGGGTCATGATAAAGCATTTCGCGTAGCTGCAAAATGAAGTGCTATTTATAACATATTTATTTAAATTAAAGGGTATTCCGACATCTTGTTTAACACCCATCCCACAAAACCTTAATTACGATTTTTTTTTTATTATTGGTGCTTTGTGTAACAATGAGTTCAAATGAATGTTGAGAATTTAAGCTTATTTACAATACTTTAAATCATACTACCAGCAATTATTTTGTTCAGCCGATTTGAGATAGATTTTTATTTTCTTAACAGGAAAAATATATATCTCCTATAAACAAAAGTAACTCCTCTATAGGGAGGAATTTACCCAGACTGCCCCATTTGTAGTTAATGAACTGCTTGACGTTTCTGGTTTATTTTTTTTTATTTTTTTTATTTATTTATTTAAGGAACATAAACAGTCTTAATAATATAACATACATAAGAGGATAACAAAAAAAAGACCAATTATTAATGTTCACAGATAGGTATTTAGAAACATAAAAGTAACTGAATGAAAACAAGAATATTTAAGAAAAGAAAAAAAAAACAGGACAAAGCAGCAATTAAAAAAAATACATATATATATATATAATACAGGTGTAGATTTAACAAGTGATAAACCTAAATATAAATACACAGCAATAAAATAAATGCGATTATAACTGTAGAGAAAATAGGGTGCGAAACAGGTATTTGGATTGGGACGGGTAAGGGGAGGACAGGGATAAGGGAAAGTTGCCACGCAGGTAATTCAAAAATATTAGGTACCATTAATTTAATCATCATGAATATGTGTTATGTATTATTCGCACGTAGAATGTTATACAAAGAAATTCTGTAGCGAAAGTAACTAGCAGTGAATATGTCAGCAAGTGTTTCTAAACGTGCAAATTTAATGTTATAGTAGTTACATGTCCTTTGCATAAATTCATATTGGTTGGAATTCGTGTTGCATCTATCAATGTAGAAAAGGGAATTTTGTCTGCTATATCGAGTCGGCGCGTGGAAATTTATTTTATTTAGCAACTCCGGGCAGTCAACTTTCGAGTTAATAATTTTGTACAGGAGCATCTGATCAGCGACAAGCCTCCTGTCGAGCAGTTTCGTGATTCGAAAATGGTTCTCGATTTCATCGTAAGAGTTGTATACATTGAATGATTTAAAATTGAGGAATTTGAGAAATCGCTCCTAAACTCTTTCTAACCTGATGACATAAACAATATAGCGCGGGTTCCAAACCTGTGAACAGTATTCCAGGTGAGGACTAACATGTGAATTGTAGAGAATCAGATAAGTCTTAGTATTTTTGAAAAATTTGCATGTTCTTAGTACAAAACCTAGACTCTTTGTTGCTTTGGTGACAATGTTATCGACGTGTTTATCAAAGGTAAGTTTAGAGTCCAAAAGAACCCCGAGGTCACGTATATGATCTTTATTTGTTAACAGCAATCCATAAATGGTGTAATCATGCAGTATTTTCACACGGTTACGTGTGAATGTGACTTTGCAACAATTAGAAATATTGATTAAAAGCTTATTTCTAAGACAGTAATCCGTCAGTCGGTCAAGATCTTCTTGTAAACGCACATAACAGTTTGGGGAGCTAATAGGAAGGTATATCTTCATATCGTCGGCAAATAGTAAAATTTGAGTGTTGTCAAAACATGTCGTAATATCATTTATATAGATAGAGAAAAGCAAAGGACCCAAAATGGACCCCTGAGGCACACCGGAAGTGATAATTTTCCAGATGGAGGAAAATCCACCCACTGTCACAGCCTGAGACCTGTTTGTTACGTATGAAGATAACCAACGAAGGAGATCTCCATGAATACCATGATTAGCAAGTTTTCTAAGCAGTATGCTGTGGTTGATCTTATCAAAGGCTTTGCTATAGTCGGTGTAGATTGTATCAACTTGCACACGTTTATCCATAGAGGCAGACAAGAAATTTATAAATGTTATAAGATTTGTAGCAACAGAGCGACCTGCAAAGAATCCGCGCTGAAATTCATTGATCGAATTCTTTACCACAGGGAATAACTGGTCATAGACTATGTTTTCGAACACCTTTGAAAAAATGCAGAGCTTGGAAATGGGTAAATGAATATTGTTGTAATATTTGTCGTGTTAAGTTTGTGTATATCTACTTACAACGATTTGATTAATGTTTTATATGTGCTTTTGAGTTCATACAGAGTTCACAGAAATAAATTTTAAAAACCCTCCACTCAGCTCCCCAAAGATGTCATGATGTCCCTGAGAGAAATTATTTTGTGTTGAGTTACTAACTACTTGAAAACTTTGACAGCTGGGAAACTGAGAAAAGAGAAATAATATTGCGATAATGCATTACATGTTATTTTGGCATAACAAATATAAAAGAGACAGAGCCATGTTCCGTTAACAAGTAAAATTGATTTCCATTTAAGAACGCACGAATTCATCGAAAAATAATTAATTAATTCAGCAACCTTGGTCTGATCGGTGATCACTTGATCAATTCAGGTCCACGCTGGAGTATGTGGCACAAACTGTTCACTTTCTACAATACCGATGGGAACAGAAACACTTACATATTACGGCCTGGGAACGCACAAGACGAAGGGGGCCGGAATTTCTTTACCACCACATCCGATGTTCCGGTAAACGTGAGAAGACTCTCTGACACATTAAAAAATACAGGTGACATATTTAAAAGTTATTAAATTCACAATAAACGTTTAACTTAGGCGATAGAGTGAATCTTTCTGGTTCAATTTGTATGATAATATGATGTTCAATGATATGGTAAAGATTGTTTCATTTTGTTTAAAAAAACAACTTGAGGTTGAGGCAATGCACTCTGTTTAGGCTGCATCTCGAGCAAAGCCCCGGCCAGGCTAAGATTCTGGGTTAATTTCGTCTAATAATTTTGTCTTCAAAAATTAAATATTATAATTTGAGATTTTACTCATTAAGTTATTTCGAAATTTAAAAAAAATAAAAAAGTTGTTGATTGGTTTCGATCAGATTTTGAAGAACTACATTTACAAAATCATGTAATAAAATCAATTAGAATGGTGAACCGACAACTCAAAATCATGCAATGTCAACATCTCTTTTGAAAATTAGGTTGTTAGATTAGGTTGTTGTGGGATATTTTCCCTTTTTTATTCATAACTTGACTTTTCAAAGGGGTGTTGAAATTGCATGATCCTGAGTTATCATGGAACCTTTAGAATAATTGCTTTTATGTGAGCTTACTACTTTATAATGATATTTGGTTAAAGTAGTTTGAACAAAATCGTATATTCGCAATTGACGAAAATGTACGCATATCACATTAACCGAAGAACTAAGGACTGATTGCCACATTTTTGAAAACTGTTATAAAGTCATGAAAAATAAGTTAAAAATTACCATAGGTTAGGTATATATTTTGGTTTATTATCACTTTACAAAAGTGGGTTGCTTTAAAACTATCCTGTGTTGTCATTGATTAATAACTATATGCAGAATTATGGAAGAAAGTTAATAAGGCCTTACATTTCTGACCATATTAGAATTTGGTAAATTCGTTTAATCAATTGGTTTTAACAGTCAATGGAAGATGATAACCAACCAGCCATTTTCAAATATTCGAAGCACAAAAATTATTCATACGTGCATTTGAGAACTATACACATATATTTAAAGAGCACTGAGTTATCAACTATTATTATACTAGCTCTAGCTGGCTCCCGGCATGCGTTGCAAAGCCATATTCAAAGAAATAAATTGTTTTTTCCTGCTTGTCCTTTCCGTGCGTCCCCGTTCCCCTCCTGCATGCCTCTCGCGTTCCGCTTCCACCTTCCCTGCCTACCCTCTCCCCTCTACCGCTCCCCCGTCCCGCCAACCCTCCCTCCTGCATTCCACATATTTAGTCCCAGTACATTCAGTTTTCAAACAGCTCGCGTGCCACATATTACAATTTTTTTATTCAAATTTTTATTTTTCATATTTTACAAATATTAATTTTTGTATATTATAAGAACAATCAATCAAATTTGGTACCTAACATAGGTACCTATTTAAAATATCTATAATTTAAAAAATCATAGGCTTTTTTTTATTTCAAAAAAAAACAGCTGCCTGCTAATTTCAATTTCATCAAACGCGCGAACTGTCAAACGTGCGAAGTTAAAATGGTCGTTAATTTTTCGGAAATTATCTAATATTCTGCGCAATTTTCTTAATTTTTCTTTACGCAAGAACCTTCTACAAAGTGCAAGAAAACTTAATTAAAAAAAAGATGAATGAAATAGGTAATTTTTAAGTTATGGCGTGACCAAGGGAAACAGGGATTAATTTTTATATATTTAGATAAGACAAAAAAAAATTGTCGCAAATATAAGAACTTTAATTCTTTGAAGAACCCTATTATAGTGATCTCCATTAGTCTTAATACTTCATTGATAAGTACTTTATTGAACATATAATTCAAAGGATAAAAGAATTAGTCAATTTAGTAATATAAAAATAAATCATTACATACTGTGAAAATGATACGATCTCTCCAAGTATTCTAGATTTATTATATACGGTGATAATTTGCCATTATTAACATGACCTCACTCAATATTCAAAAAGTTGAAGGTGTTTATTGCTCTTATAAAAAATCTGCTAATTGACATGTTTTACTTTTAAAAGAGGTTAGTTGAATGATAAATAAGATTTGTATATTGATTTTGATATGTGATCAAAGGCCGCGGGTTCAAGACCCGATATCGGCTTGAGTTTTATCACGTTTACAATTTAAACATTATAATAATACAAATATAAAAATTTTAAAACTATCAGCTTACTATAAACATCTTGTAAGTTTGCCAAAAGTAAGTATAATATGGTGATTGATTTTAGGGATATTATATTATGTCGTGTTACGCTTCCTACTTATTTAGCCTTATTTTTTTTGATAGTGAAGGAGGAAGTGCAAAACGGCACAACAAACCAAAAATAAATCATGATAATACGTTTGGACTAAAAATACTGAAAAGATGATAAAAACATCGTCAAATTCACTTTATCGAACAATGAAAAATTGTGCGAGATAGGTTTATCCAAAAATGAGTTATTTAAAAAAATGAGAAATTTCCAGGAGAAGACACCATCGCCCAATTGATAACCACCAAAAGGATTCCAAAAGAAAAACCATGCCATAAACATTTTAACAGAATACTCTTTCGAGAGGCATAAAGTTTTCTTTAGGAATTTTCCGAAGAATGATGCTAAGACTAATCAGAAAATAGTTTTCACAAGTGGAAAATTCTTAGAAGAGAACCGAATTTAAAACCACATCTATATATACATATATAAAAATGAATCCCTGTTTCCCTTGGTCACGCCATAACTCCAGAACGATTTTACCTATTTCATTCAGCTTTTTTTTTAGTTTTTTAAATTTTGTGGAAGGTTCTTACGGAAAGAAAAATTAAGAAAATTGCGCAAAAAATTGAATAATTTTAGAAAAATTAACGACCATTTTAACTTCGCACGGTTGACAGTTCGCGCGTTTGATGAAATTGAATTTAGCAGGCAACTGTTTTTTTGTATCAAGAGATTTGTCTGTGGATTTTTTAAATTATAGATATTTTAAATAGGTATAGATATTTTAAATAGGTACCTATGTTAGTTGATTGATTGTTCTGATAATATACAAAAATGAATATTTGTAATACACGAAAAATGAAAATTTGAATAAAAAAAAATTAATAGGTATCACGCGAGCTGTTTTAAAACTGAATGTACTGGGACTTAACATATGGAACGCGGGAGGGGGGTTTGCTGGACGGGGGAGCGGGAGAGGTGTGAGAGTTGGTGGGGAAGGTGGAAGAGGAACACGGGAGGGTAGGGGATGCGGTAGGGAAACGGGGCCGCACGGGAAAGGACATGCAGGGAGAAACAATTTATTTCTTTGAATTATGGCATTGTAACGCATGCCGGGAAACAGCTAGTTGCTTTATAAAACTAATGCACGAAATGCCCAGAATACCGTGAAATTCAACAAATTTTATTGTTAAGACCAACGCTGGCTGTAAGTAGCGTTTATACTTAATTATGATATTTTCACTTTTGTTATAAAGTAAGTAGAACATGTCCCTAATTTAAAATACTTTTAAGACAATGCGTTCCTGTCTGATTATGTTCAGATTAAGCAGTTACCTTTCTTTTACGGTTAAAAAATAAACTGTTGCTTTAAAAACATAATTTATGGTTTCCTACTTTCATGGGTATATATTACATTCACATTCAAATGGCATTTAAATAACTCATCAATTACTCGCGCAATCACAACATAAACCCACTACGAAAATTTCCTACACTTTTTTTTATATTAGCTCCTTACAGGAGGCGTGAGAAAAATTGTTTCTCTAAGGGGCTATGTCATGTTAGGGGATCTGTGGGAAAAGTCTTTTTAAGGAAGGGAAGTAAATTAAGTTCTGGGAAGGAAAAAGGTATTAGGGGTGGTACAAATCTGGGTGTCAGTGTTTCTAGGAGTGACGGACGTATGAATCCATCCCTCTCACTGCGGTGGAAGGCGATGGGTCAAGCTACAGAGGTCATAAAACCTCCCGCAAGCAGTATCTCTCGATCCGGCCCGCCACGCGGCAAATGGGCCACTAAGACCTGGATAAACCTCATCCCGGGTACCCCTGCTAGCGTAGTGATTCACTTGGGGTGACCTATGGCAGAGGTTTTGGTTATCCAATAAACGTTTCAGATTTAAGAACCGTTCTCGTCTCAGGCGAAATTACCTATAGGTACCTACTGATATTCTATTGAGTTACGTAATAGGTATCATAACCCAGTAAAAAATTATATTAATATACCTATCACTTGTATTATAAAGTACTGCAGATGTCTTATTAAACAAACAAATAAATGAATAAAACTAATTTTGAAAAAAATATTTTACCTCATTATTCTTCAAAAAAGAATTATACCAATTTTATAATTCGATTCACATTTGACTCCGTACAGTAGTCGAACTTCGAAGCAAGATAAAATAATTGAAAGTCCTTCGGGATTCGTGCCATTATTGCCTTGCCGAGATTTGATGGAATAACTATGAAAGAAAAGCATTAAAATAAAAAAAGACGTATCTAATTAATGAAGACAATATTAGCGACACACAGTCAAAAATCTGAAACAAAAAAATCAGATTTATCGAGGTCTTGGTGACCGATATGTCTACCCACATGCAGCGTGGCGGGCCGAATCGACAGAGACAGGTTGAGGTGGTCTTTTGACCTCTCCGATAAGAAACCCCGACACATCGGCTTACACTGCAGTTGAAAGGATGGATTCATACGTCCGTCACTTTTGGACACGCTCCAAATTCCTACCCACCCCTCATACCTATTTTCATCCTTCCTCTTCTTTTTTTTTTTTTTTTACATGAGCTCCACACAGGAGGCTCTGAGGAAAATAATTTCCCTCGGGGCCTATGTCATCTTTGGGGATGCTGTGTGGAGGGTTTTTTTTAAGGAAGGGAAGGAGAGGAGAGTTCTGGGAAGGAAAGGGGTTTAAGGGGTGGGTAGGAATCTAGGGTTCAGTATGTCCTGGTCATCCGCCTCCAAGACCTAGACAAACCTCACTCCATGAACCCGGGCACCTCTGCTAAATCACCAAACGTAGCGAACCACTTGGGGTGACCTATGGCAGAGGTGTTGGTTATCCAATAAAGGTTCCCGTGGCAGCGGTACCCATTCCCGCCTCCCAAATTGAACCCTCTTCTTCCTTTCCTTAAAAAACCCTCCATACAGCAACCCCTAAGATGAAATAGGCTCTGACGGAAATTATTGTTCTGTGGGCCTTCTAATGTAAAAAAAATGTTTCCATTTAATAAATATAACAATAGAGGTTTTACTCGGATGAAAATAAAATAAATAAAAAACTTATCAATTTTCTTCGATTGCCTACAACCACACCCCATGAGCAGGAAAAACAGCGTCCTAATTATAGATCTAACTTTCGATACCATTCTCAACGTTTGTTTTAATAAAACCACTTTTCATAAATTATTGTAATCACGCCTCCATTATGATTAATCATTACCAAACACCACTATGTATGTCTACCACTTCGTGCATAAATGAACATCGACGTGTTCCTACGTAAATATAATAACAATGAATATTGTTAATACGATTCGTATCGTAAATCTAATGTAACATCAAGTCCGGTGTTATTAAAATTCAAGCGATACTTCTGATGTTCGCTTTGTCATATTTGGGTTGGCTGTCACATTATTTGATACGTGATAATTACGAATTAATTGGGCGCCATTGTTTGATATGCGCGCCGGCAGGTCTCGAACATGGGTAACTGTTGAGTGTTTGAAATTAATAATTTTTTTTACATTTTTTATTTTTATTCATTTACCTATCTATAAAAAAGTATACGTACATTGTTTTTTATGCCTGTCTCACTAGGATATTCCTATATCGAGACAGGCGTGCAAGTATATACATGAATATCGTAGTTACAAGAGTATTTAAGGTAAAATACATATTAATTTGAATCGAAATTAAAACAGAAAGGTGATTGAAAGAGTGGGAAAATCTTTTAAAGAGAGTTATCTTATAATTGTTGGAGGAGAAGAAGTAAAGAAGTAAATTCTGTCTGATCTATTTATGGAGTTAAATTTGACAGGATTCTATTATTTTCATTTATTTTATATGGGTTAGGTCGTACGTGAATAGTTATTTCTGTCTATGTGTGATTTATTTTACAAATGTTTGTAATAGTGTGGCGTTCAATACTTATTATCCAATTTCACCGCTAATTTTTAAGTGTTGCAATCTCGCGATTTTTACCTGCAAAGAGGACAAGTTATGTGAAAAAACAACGTACGTACTTATAAACCGAATAGAAAATTTAAAAAAATTCATTTAAAAACATCAAAAAATTATAAAAATATATATTTTTTTAATATTAGCTATAGTCATTGTTTGGAAACACTGATCTATAAATCTCTAAAAGTGTAATCTAAACCAATTGGCACACCAACACATACATCCACAACAATCTTCCATCAGTATATCTTTGTAATATTCCACTCGAACGATGGTCATCGAAAATCAATTAAAATGAATTACAAGTTTGAAGATTTTAATTTTTTTTTTTAAAACCTGAGAATATGGAATAAATGACTAGGTGGGTTCATTGGCTTTATATCGCATTTAGGAGGCGGGTATCGGTACCAAGGACGTATGCAGGGGGGGTCATGGGGGTCATGCCCCCCCCCCCCCCCCCGGGCTGGGTCCAGGACTTAGGTGGACCACTAATTAAAGTTAGGTATTAAACATAATGATTTTATATATTTTATGTATCTATTATTATCAAAATTACCTACCTACTTTATACTTGTATCTGTTATTATCAACAATAAATTATAACTTCTTGTGACTTGACCACGACTATGTGACCCCCCCCCCCCCCCCCCTGTCACCAAAGCTGGATCCGCTCTTGATGGGTACCGCCGCCCCAGGAACCGTATATTGTAAAAACAAACACCCCTGCCATAGGTCATCCCAAATGGTTCGCTACATTTGGTGACCTAACAGAGGTGCCCGGGTCCGTGGAGTGAGGTTTGCCTAGGTCTTGGCGGCGGATGCGTTTACACCCTACTGGATCAGATGAGACTGATTGAGGAAGACCTTTTGATTTCTCCAGCCGGACTCAATCGACTCATCGACTTGCCCGTAATGGGAGGAATGGATCCATACGTCCGTCTCTCCTGGACTAGACACACTGACCCCCAGATTCCTACCACCCCTCGCACCTTTTTCTTTGTCAGAACATCCTCTCCATACTTTCCTTAAAAAGACCTAAAAATTCCCTAAAAAATAAGAAGTATGTTTCGATTTAAATATTTAGATGTATGATATTTATTAAATCGAATGGCCGAAAAATGGCTAAAAAATTAAAAACCAAACGCCCAGAAACGTCATGTTTATTTTACATCACAATTCCATTACAATCGACACAATGTACAATTCTAAATTCCTTCCTTTTGCAACGATGTTATTCTGTCAGATCATTACACGGAAGGCTGCGAACAAATCATCCAAAAAAGCTTCAGCTTGTTTTTGCGATATGATAAAGAAATACTGGAATACAGACTGGCCCGTTAGTAGCGTGAGAATTATACCAGACAGAATAGAGGCAATTCTTCTGATTAACACTTTATATGGCAGACAATTATTATTCTGTTTACAAACTGGCGTATTCTCAGATACCTACATGAAATGTATGATCGTATGGAAATGAAATGGCCATTTAAAAAAATTGAAATATGAAAATTTTCCCACAATTGTTTTTGGTGTAACTATGTAGTGTGATATTGGTCAATGCGTAGGGAAAAATTGAGTTCTGAGCGGTGGTTTTCATGGAATATTTTTTTTCAATAACATAAAAGGTACCTAAGCAGTATCATAATAAAGTAATGATTATTGATATTGATTTTCCATGGTAGACTACTGAAAGAACTAAGGAATTGATAATATAACAATGTGTATAGGTAATAGGTAAAAATTACAGATATTTAGAAAAAAGTGTTTTTATCTTTAATGAAACCGAATTTTTTAATTTATTTATTTTTTGATATAATTTCATAAAATTTTATTAGTTACAGATTTTTGTTTTTTTGGCTACCACACTAGGCTAATGCCCGTGTTGTGTAGTCATACATTTAATATTTTAAATAGGAATTAATAAATACTATTTTATTGAAACCGAAAATTAAACATACTAAATAAAAATTAAGAAATACTTAAAAGTAAGTGAAAAATAAAGAGAAAAAAATCATATTTTAAAGAAAAATAGAAATAAAAATGAAAATTCAAATTTTGAAATACATAATCTAATAATAAAGATTAAGTGTTGAGAACTCAAGTGTTCTATACAATTATATAAATTAAAACATATAGGTATATAAATTAAAATTAAAACATAAATAAAACTAAATCAAAAACTAAGAGAAAAAAAATAATAACATTTTAAAGAAAAATGGAAATAAAAATTTTGAAGTGCAAAAATTAATAATTTTTTATTTGATTAAAACATTATTAGTATTAGTATTTTTCCTAGACGTGTTCTAGTCTATTTATTACGACAACGTGGTTTGCTACGTTTGGTGAGTTAGCAAGGATGAGGTTTGTCTAGGTTTTGTCAGTGGATGCGACTGTGGCCGTTTGATGGAGACCTTTTGACCTCTTCGACCCATTCTCTTGCACCGCAGTGGGAGGAGTGATCTCATATGTTCGTTACTTCCGAACACATTGACCTCCAGATTCTTTCTTCTAAGAACTTCCTCTCCATCTCCTCTTTAAATAGACCCTCCACAGAACAACCCGAAAGCCTTCATAGGCCTTGTGGGAAATTATTTTCCTCAGGGCCTCCTATGAGGAGCTAATGTAAAAAAAACATAATTATTGATATTAATGAATCCTACGTGGATAATTTAATATTTATTCAATTTATTGTAATATCTTTTAAAGGGCGTACAAATTAAAATAATTAATTATTAATTTATTAACAATTCTAATATAACACTAACACGTTAACATTTAACGTGGGGAAAACAGATTTGAAAGTACCCCCTTCACAATAATTTTCTCAACAAATCGGTTTAACCGGTAATAAACCAATTTAGGCACCTTCAAAATTGAAATGTAGAATTTTTTTTACATGAGCTCCACACAGGAGGCCCAGAGGAAAATAATTTCCCTCAGGGCCTATGTCATCTTTGGGGATGCTGTGTAGAGGGTTTTTTTAAAGGAAAGGAAGGGAGAGTTTTGGGAAAGAAAGGGGTTTAAGGGGTGAGTAGGAATATGGGGTTCAGTGTCCAGGTCATCCGCCTCCAAGACCTCGACAAACCCCACCCCATGGACCCGGGCACCCCTGCTAAATCACCAAACGTAGCAAACCACTTGGGGTGACCTGTGGCAGAGGTGTTGGTTATCCAATAAAGGTTCCCGGGGCGGCGGTACCCATTCCCGCCTCCCAAATAGAATCCTATAAATAAGCCATCTAAAAGTGGTCTAACCTCAGTGGTCTTTTAAAATGACCTTCTAAGCCGAAACAGCTGTCACAATTTATAAAACACTCAAATACTTAAAGAACTTAATAATAACATTATTAAATATGGCTGGCCATTATTACATAAGTCCTCCATTACGATACAAGCAACATTTTTCGCTTAGTGTGATGGTGGTAGGAGATTTGCAAATATTGTTCGGTTATTCGTAACCCGGGAATGTTTATCTTGCTTTTTAAAAAAATATGTTTATTTATTTTTATTTATTTATTTATTTTATTTACATATGCATATATATTACAATACATTACAATACATTATGTATATATGGATTTAAATTAACTTTAAAAAATAAATAAATGGAGTTTTACGAATTTAACACAAATAATGTAATTGCAGAAGAAGATCAATGAAAATTAACAAATCTCAAGGAAACATGAAAAAAAGGAAAAAGACACAAAAAATAAAAATTTATCGGTCACAACAAGAAATAATTCCCTACTGGATTTTTTTCTAATTAATGAATGGAATTCAATTCAAATCAATTTAATTTAGTTAAAGTTCCAATTTTTTATGTTTTTCGCAGCGATTTTAATAATTGCAAAGTAATATAATCATAAATAAATACCGTTCTGCGGCTAGCAGCTAAGTGTCTGGTTAATAATAACGCGGACTCACTGTTTATCTAAATGCCGGTTTGATTGTATCGCGATAAACCACTATTAGAACGGTCTTGATGTGCGGTATAGTTACTGTCTAAAATAGAAACACCCGCTGAATCAACTTAGTCCAGAGTACTGTAGATACATTAAATTGCAGAAATCAATCATGTATAGCGGTAGATACTTTCAGTATCGCTCCATTCAGAATCGAAACTTTGCTTGAAATGATTTAAGTCTTGTTTTATGACCAGATCTGAATAGTCATATATTTTCTAACATTCCTTTTCCCCGTCATATTCCCTTCTTCCCTTCATTCAGTCCTACAACATACCCCAATTGGGGAAGTCCTGCTGGCTCCAGACAATAAGGAACTCCAGTGAAAAATATTATGGCTTTAAAAAATTATATTCATATAGACCAATAAACGCTGATTCTGAATATACAAGTTTTATTTGATAATATTAAATGCAGAGTTTTAAAAAAAATATTAAAAAGTCCATTTTTAATCGGGTCGTAAAAACACACCGTCAAGTTGGCATTATTGAAATTTTAGTGGTGACGTCACTGTTCGACGTGTCGTGACGTCACCGTACAGTCATTGTATGTGAATGTATGATATGACGCAAGTCATCTTATTAATGTATTCGTTTATTTACATACTGTTTATAGAGATTTAGTTGTTGTGTTTATTGAAACATTATTTAGGCCTAAATAATGTTTCAAAAATAAAGGTACCTCTTATTAGTTTATCTCTATTATTGAAAATAATCAAAAACTACTGCACAAAAAAAATACTAATGCTTCTTCTAGGAAGAATACTTCGAACAACGGAATTCAAAATGGCGGTAATTGATCAGCTGATTCCTGATTCTATAGTAATTTTTCAGGAGAGGTGACGTCACTCGATTCACCACACATACGGTGGTTTTCGGGGATCTTGAAAAATTAAAACTTTGACAATTATTTTATCTATTAAAACTAACTCTAAAAATATAAATAAAAATGCTGTTATTTAAGTTAGAAGGTCATTCATTTTTCATTAAAAAAATTTAAAAAAATTGGACTGAAGTTCTCTATTGTAAATATTTTGAAGTAGTTAGAACTAGTGTTTATTCACTTAAAAAGCCATTAAATACAAAAATGAATAAAATTAATCATACACTCAGATAAATAACAATATTTTTTTTTATTACTGAAGTAACCATAAACAGATAAAAGTGTTACTATGGTGGACAAGTTTGTGATAATGATCTATTATTTCCAAATATTGAAATTCTTGAATAATAAAATTTCCAAATGTTGAAGAATCAACTTTTATTTATTTTTTCGCCGTCTGAAGGCGAAACAGCTGTCGCGCGTGAAAATAATAATTATACAGCAGAACTTGTTTAAAAATGGTTTATTTCCACGTTTTTTTATTGCTAAAAAAAATACGATGATAGCGGCATTTTAATTTTATTTTTATGTTGACGAAAAAATTTTCTACAGCGCGTGAAAGTTTCCCATTTTTGAATTAACGCAAAAACGATAATTTGGGGCGGTGCCATCGATTGACGTCATGAACGTGGACGCTCACTGACAGTGTTAATTTATGCTGGCCCAGCTGAGCGACGCTTGTGACGTCACATTCCGATTTTCAAACCATGGGTCGTTTTGATTTTCTCAGTTTTAGACCGTTTTTAAAATCAATCATATTGAATGAAAACATATAAAACAAACATTTTTAGTAGCATGATTAAAATCAGAAATATGATCATTAAATATTCCGTACGTTTTTAACAGAATCCGCCATTACATTACAATTTTAATGAATATTTAAATAAAATATTTTAGTTGAAATGGAGTTTGCAAATGAAACTTGATAACAATAATTAAATTTAAAAAAATTTAAAAATTTTATTGGCCTGTTTTTAGTCTAGGAGTAGCAGTCTCTTCCGTAAATTAGTAACTTCAGTCTTTCTTCAATCGGTTCTGATTATTCATTCAATGTTTCAAAAAAAAATCTATTACTGTGATCGTTTGACGAAACGTATCTTTGACGACAATCGTTTACAATAACAGCTGCTAACGAGGCGGTTGCAGCTTATTGTAATTGTAGTTGTAATGTTGTTAAGCCTTTCTTGGACTCCGTTATAAAATAACGCTGTTAAGTTCAAAGCGAACGTGATTAACGGAGTTGCTATAAATCATTATTATCTTTTTAAATCCTTAATGATTGGTGATTTTTGATTAATGATAATTAGGTATATTCGAAGACGATGCAAATATTTACATTCGAAAGCAGTCTTTTCTTCTTTTTTTTTAATTCAAGCAATGCAGAAAAAAAAGGCTTTATATAAAAAATGTGAAAGTTTTTTATGCATTATTTTTATTATAAACTTTTAACCTTCCAATTTTTTTGTACACTTACTACTGGATATGCCTAATTTATATGCGTAGTGAAGGAGGATGATGAAAAATTAATATGCCGCACAAGTGGATGGAACAACATGTCGTGGACGTGCCGGATGACACGGCACGTTTACTTGAATTAATTACGTTAATTCAAGTGATGCCAAAAATCGAAAAAACTAAATAACACATGTTAATTAGTTGTGGATTATTTGCCATGACAGAGGTGCGTGGCATTTTTTTTTACAATGAAAAATTAGTGTGACTGTGAACAAGAAATAATTAATAAGTAATTCTGCAATTCGTAAAGCAGAGTCAGCATCAACAAACACGCCATAGTGTGTTCATAATTGATTGATAATTTAATTTACAATGAATATTTACTCATTACAGTTGACCCTCGGTAATCCGGCCCCTAATCTAGCTAATCCGGCACCTCCTATAATCCGACATGCATATTATTTTATAGGCACAAAGCACACATTTACATTTTGGGATATAGGTGTGTGTGTACCGCCGCCTCGGGAACCATTTTTTGGATAACCAACACCTCTGACGTAAGTCACTCCAAATTGTTTGTTACATTTTGTGACTTAGCTGGGGTACCCGGGTTCATGGGGTGAGGTTTGTCCAGGTCTTAGCGTGGAGGGATGGATTCATACAACCGTCACTCGTCCTGAACCCCAGATTCCTACACACCCCTCATACCTATTTCCTTTCCAGAATTTCCACTCCATCCTTTTCTTAAAAAAACCCTCCACAAAGCATTCCTCTAAGATGACATAGGCCCTGGGGGAAATTATTTTCCTCAGGGCCTCCTATGTGAAGTTAATGTAAATAAAGCATATTTATTATGCCAAATCTTCGTCAATGTATAAAATGCTGTGACTTTTGCTCGACGCGCATTGTCTCAGTTTGATTTTGAATGTGATTCATGATTACTGTCGCAACGTACAACGCATATCTACGCGTGTCTCTATAGTCCGACAATGCGATCATCCGACACCGCCTTGCGAAACGTTTGTCGGATTACCGCGGGTCAACTGTATATGAGTATCTATTTTACAAATCATGAAGTTGCTCGCATCGTTTTAAGGCAGGAATCAATGATTCAGATTGATACAAAATAATCATTATATTTCAAGGTTAAACAGGCGATATAATTTCAAGAATGTAAGTGAAACTGTTTGGAGACATCGATAAACAAATAATTTTAGAGATATTTACGGTTCGTGCGACCGTTATTAAAGTATTTCGGCAAATAAACATACGATTTAATGAAATAAACAAACTTTCAATTTTATCTGAGCATATTAAATGTCCATTCACGTCATAAAGTTGGTATTTTACCTGGTTCTTAGCATTAATTTTGGTAACGGTATAATGCGCGTATTGTGCAGAGTTGAGAATGGGCCTTCGAAGAAAAACGTAAACAACTATCAAAGAAGCCGATTACAGGCTTTTTATTTTTTGTTGATTGTTTTTGACGAAATTTCTAATTCAATTATTAATATTAATAAACCTACCCACACAAATGTTTTCGTGTTTAAGGAACCAGCTCCAAAATATTTTAGTTTGTTTTATTTTTGTCAAATAAAGAATCATCCAAACAAGACTAACTTTCACATTTTCCATTATAACAAAACATTCTCTTATAAAGAAAACAATATAATTACATAGATCGATAACTAATTGGCAATATAAAATGCACAACTAGCAACTAACTTTTAGTTCATATTGTTATTAACACCTCAGCCTAATTTTTTCGGTTTTCGTTCAACTCAAATAGGTCTCATAGAAATCGTTGGGTCTCCCTTACTATAATGGTCAGAAATATGATCTAAATAGTGTTAGAAAGAGAAAGCACCACAATTTACATTTAAATCTAAAAATTAACCACAAAAGAAGTAAGGTGTACACATTTACGAAATCAAAGTTTCGGACCGCAATTTGAAAAATCAAAAAATTATTCATGGAATTTTTAATTAATTATTTTTATTATTTTTTTAATTTACGAGTATAAACTAACGTTTAGACAAGATTTTTATGCATAGCACAAAGGGTAACAATTATTATAAGCAATAATTGTCAGCCTGAAACACTCATTTACATTGAAAAGATACTTGCCGCCAACGGGACTTGAACCCGTGTCCTTCTGATTGCCGGTCGGATGCTCTGACCACTGAGCTATGGCGGCTTATCAAATACCCGCCAAATAATTCAATATATATAATTAGTGTTTCATTCGACAATAAGCAGTAATTGTTGCGGCAAGTATCTTTTCTCGGAAGATTTTTCAATGTAAATGAGTGTTTCAGGCTGACAATTATTGCTTATAATAATTGTTAATTATTTTTACATGGAACGACAAAAAGTGAGGTAGCAATAACGTTTATAATACATTTGTCTACTTAATAAAATATTTTTGTGTTTTTTTTTCGTTATCAGTAATTTTAGTTGGAAAAAAACATAAGGTGAATCATTTTTTAAATTTTCATATTTCATAAATTATATGTTTATTTCGAATTTTAATATTCGAAAGCGTATTTTATCACCTTTCAAAACAGTTTTTAGTTTGCAGGTAGGTTCCGAAATATTCCGTTATTTGGGTTTTATCGCAAAGCGGAAATATATTGACCTTCAGACAAAATAGGCTCACGGTCTGAGGGATTAACAACATTTAAACTGAAGAATTCATTTTCAGGGCTGATAAAATTTGTACTATTATTTAAAATAAATATAATAAATAGTGCCGCACAAGAACCCCAACTGCTCTCAACCGTCGGTGCCAGAGAGACTATGACATCCCCTTTTGGGGCAGCCTTAGTGTTCAAAGGCTGAATGTAGTGGGGAGGTTGAGCAGATGGGAAAGAGGAAGCTGGTGAATTACCTGCTATTCAGATCTGGTCACCAAACACGGCTAAAGCCATTTCAAGCAACGTTTTGATTCAGAATTGAGATCTTTCACAAAGGCTTAACATATCGATCACTCTGGAACGTTTCGCAAATATACAATTAATTATTTTTAATTAATAAATTATTTAATGTATTATAACTCAAAATATTTAATAAAATTTTCTTGAGCGTGCTGGGATTTGAATTCGCGACCTCCAGATTCATAGCTAATATGTAGTAGACGGTAAGTATATCGAAAACCGGACTTAACTCTTTTTAACCGGTTTTTTTCCACCGGAGAAGATGTGAGGCTTAGGGTGCAGGAGGTGGGGGGGGGGAGGTCTAAAATCTCAAAAGGAATCCGATCATTGACTGACTGACCCACATAATAAAGTCCAAAGAAAACCAAGTCAAGCAGACACCACTTAGCAACAAGGCCAAACTCCGCCAAAAAAATCAACTTGACTATCAAAATAATTTTGTTCTTTTCTATTAGGTGGTTTTGAATTAGCTCATACAAGTTTGTCATTATGCCACTGCCTGATCCCGTATTGCATATTAACATATAATAATCATAACCTGTAGTCACCATAACACGCTGAGACCTCATTGTACTCTTAATGATGTGTAATTTGCCCATTTTTTTGGGTTTAATTTTAGAAAGTTATGCTCTTGGAAGAATTTTGGCTGGTGGAATGAACTCCACATGAGATTTGACATTGTTTTTCCGGTCTGACAGATTAGCAAATGTTTTAAACATTAGAGTTTGAGTGGAAAAATAACAATTTAATGCATCTACTCTGTAAAACACGACTCGACTAAAAGTATACATAACTAAAACAATACAACTCTTTTCTCTGTAAACAAAAAAAAGGTTTAAATATATTCTTGATGACAATCGGTGACGATTTTTCAAATTGTACGTTCTTCAAGACTTTTGTTTTTCGTACTTCATTAAATATCTAGTATAAAATGAAGTCGCTCAAAATGTATGTGCGCATAGATCTTTTAAACTACGCAACGGATTTTCATGCGGTTTTCACCAATAGATAGAGTGATTCAAGATGAAGGTTTATATGTATTATAAGAAGCTTATTATAGTAGAGAAAAGCCGAGAAATTCAAATATTCAATTCAGGCAGCGGGCAGCTGGCAAGCGGGTGGTGTGGATTTAATATAGGTTGGGTAATGGCGTTATGTTTCGTTAGCCACAGCAACGTGCGGCCGGGTCTGCTAGTTTAATTATAATTGAAATTAATGTATTTGTGCACACCTATTGTAGGTAACTAAAAACTATTTTGCAATATTCGTCCGCAGTCCCCTCTTACCTCTCAAATGCTTGAAAATACTGGGTGCTTAGGAACTTTTATCAATAATTATTGTATTTACGAAATATGTAATACGTGATTTTAAAATCATTGTTTTGAACTAAGTCAGTAGGTACTCTAGTACTCGTAGAAGTAATCTGTTTTAATTCATAGTCGTGATTTAGGTATACTTTGTATTTTTTACATATTTTTATAGGATTACCATAAAAAATATTATATACCTAAAATATGTAGACACCCATTGTTTTGGGTGCTGTATTTTTTTTTAAATATATAAATTTTTTAAATTGCTTTTGCATCCAAACGTCACGCATTAAAAAGATACATACCTAATCGTCATTTTTTATCTATCCAGTACACTGCTACAAAAGCAAGAGTCTCTTCAAAGTGATTTACGTGAAGGTATTTACAATGTAGGGGTAAAAATAAGAAAGTACAGAAACCCTGAATTATTTTTTCAATTCAATATTCCAACCAATTTCAAATATTAAAATTAATGAGACAAAATAGAAATTATGAGAAAAGCTCTCTAAAATAATATGTTACTTTTCAATTAATGTTTGATCGACATTAACTAACTAACTAACCATCAAGCCACAGGGGTAGGCAGAGAGGACGGACCGCCAAACAACTCGGTCTTGGCACACACTCCTTGTCTCATTCACATTCATACATCGTCTTATACATACTCTCCTATTATTATCTTTTCATGGCCCGACTGAAATATCTGATTCATTTGATCGTGCCATGTCTCCCTCGGGCGTCCTCGACTTCTTCTACCATTCAAATTTACGTCACGTAGTATTCTCCTTACACTCATATCTTCGTTCATTTGCTGTACTTGCCCACCCATCTGAGTCTCCCAAAGATATTGAAATATAAGTAGATGTGCTATCCGCAGTTTTTACTATGTGAGACTGCGCTTCCGGGTGTCGCCGATATTGTTTACCAATTAACAAATAAACTAAATGAACGAATAATTAACGAATAAACCAAACGACCGTTAAACTAAATGAACGAAATATTTCCGTATTCAAACTATATTGTTAACCAATACTAATGCACATCTTCAAAAAATCAACGAAATGAACAAATTATTTTTGTATGCAAACTACTCTAATTAGGGCGTAGTCCGCCGACAGTTGCGCGGACACCATAGCATGTCTCTTGAGCCTCCCTTTCTTAACCGTACTCAAATATTTAAAACATGTATTTAAAAATGATCAACATTATATATTTAAAAATGATCAACATTATGCATTTTAAAATGATCAACTTTATACATTTAAAAATGATCAACATTTTAAATAAAAAATGCTCTATCATAATAAATCATGTTTTAATTATAAGGTGAAACACAACGTTGAGTGCACACTCACTTATCTTTCATGAATTCGTATGTAGTATGTATGTACCTGCATTTTTGCCATTAAATCATCCAATTAAAAAGTTCGTCAAATTAAACACCGGTCACTTTAAGGCGCTTTTTACCGCCGGTGAATTAAACTACCCATAAATTTATGCTCGTTGAGTTGATTTTGGCCTAAATCTCTTAAGTGGCGTACGATGTGGTTAAAGGGAGTTACTTATTAAAATCTCATAAATGTATCGTGGTACTAAACGTACCTATCGATTATTTATATTTAATTACTACATATATTAAGGCTTTGTTGTGGGATAAGTTGCCGGTATCCTTATTTCCTCCTATCTATAATCCTGACCTCTTTAATGCTCCGTAGTAAACGATCAAAAATAAGAAAAAGATTACTGATGATGATTTGAAAGCGAAATATGTAAATACGAATATTAGAAGGGGTTCACTGTTTTAAAAAAATCTACTGTAATTAATGGGAATAAGCTAATATTGCGAAAATAGGTATAATAAAACACATCTTATTTAAAATAGAGCAAAAATCTCTCAAAAAATGTGTTAAGTAGCATTTAAAAAAAACTGAATTATTTTATACCTATAACAGAATCAGATGGGGATTTTTATAATTTCTGGAGCGTACTGCACGATGTAAATGGAATTTCATATATCTAATACCTACGAACAATTTTTAAAATTAACTTAGAGTCCCCATCAGAACTCCCATAGACAACGTTTTTATTGTCCTGAATTTAATGTCTCTAAAAAAATAATTTTCAAAAATAATTTTAATTTACACATTCAAAAACCAGAATAACTTTGCACTTGCAAGTTCACAATTCACAAGATCCTCATTATCAGATCAACCTACAACTAAAACGTCTTATACAAGAAGTATGCAATAATATTTATTTTTGAAAATATTTAATATCCTCCCTCTTGCAATAAAAACCATTACAAATAACCTACAAAATAAGTATTAAGTATTTTGACAAGGGAGGGAAGTATATAGATACAACCTTGCAACCTAACAAAGATTAACGCTTATGTTTTTCAACAACCTTCCCATTGAAATAAAAAAAAAACCAAAGACATCAATAAACTGAAACTCAAACTGAAGCTACACTTCATCAGGAATAATTAACTAAATAATTACCTGTTTTTCTCTTTCTTTCTATTTATTTTTAATACATATTCATCTCTATTTTATTTAGATTTTTCGAATTTCTCCTAAGTGCACAATAACCGTACGTAACCGTATCCTATGTATGTACACCTACACATATAGATGATCCAGAAGTCTCAATTTATCCTATTATATACTTACTTATTACATAATGTTGTTCTATTTCAGTTATAGTTAGTGTAACTCGCTCATCAAGCACAAGAACTAGCTTCTTCTTTGGTGAGATTGCAATGTTTAAATAATTTCTGTACCGCTATGTAATTTCCATAACTCCACTGTACAATTATATAACTATATTAAATAAATTAAAAAAATAAAAATAAAATAAAATGTTATGTTTCTTGCAGATATTGATTTATAATTTTCCTTTCGTAATATTTTAACAAACTTTCAAAAACGTACTTCAAAAAATGAACATAGAAAAAAAAACTTGATCTAATTTATATTTCATATGCATAACCATGTGAGTGACCTTAGAAAAGGGTACCACATTGAGGGCGCATTCTTTTCAACTTTTGTAAAAAAAATATTTAAAAAAATTATTAAAAACTAAAATTACTTTATGCAACTTGGGTAACACAAGAATTCGATTGTCTTAAATAATGAATAATATTTTTTAAGGGCTTAAAAACTTAAAGCGTGCCAGGGAAACATGTTTGTTGTCTTAAGACCAACGTAGTCAAATACTTTTCTTTTACCCCTTTTCTCGACCTCCCCAAAATTGGGAGGCAAAACAGTTTTTAATCTATTAAATAGTAATTGATTCTATTTTCGAGCATTAGTCTAAACTACCTAACATCGTTCCGGTCAAATTCACAATATGTGCCACTTCCACATAACCCATTTTTTGCAAAAAAAAGTATGTTTATTTTCTCGATTTTTTAACGACAAAAGCTAAAAAACACTTATCTCGTAAAACACGTCAATAGCCGAGATTTGCCGATAAAATTTTCATGTTACAATCGTCTGACACGATCAAAGTCATAAAAATTCGTTAATCCATCAATATCGTGAAAAAATTGGCGGCTTTTTTCTAATTTTTTACGAGACGACAAAACCCACAGAATAAATCGTAAAAAACGCATTAAAACCAGTGAATTAACTCGTTAAATCAATTTTATTATTATTTTATGAAATTTGGGAGTTCGGCAAAGTCTAAGGCCGGAGCGGACCGACTCGGCTTCGAATCGCAAGTTTAGCGGCGAGCTCGGCTAGTCGGGGCTGGCGGCTCGAGCTTCGGAGCCGAGTCAAGTGTCCCCGATTCGGAGGCGAATGTCGGTCAGAGCCTTGACCGCGGCTGCTTGACCTTTTTCGTCGGTCAGTTCCCCGACACACTCACACACTCGGCCGTCCGACATGTGCTCAGGGATGCACTGGTATTTATAGATTAAAATATAAAATAATAAAGAACGCAAGAAATATATGTGGGCGTGTTTCGTGATCCAAAAGTCTAAACATTCTTTGCTTAAATTAAAAATGCAGAGTCATCATCATCGTCACTATTTTAGTAAGAGAGACAGAATACGTGCTAAATGGGCTAGATCTTAGTCAGTGGCGACATTGGTTTCCATTTAAATCTATTTAGAAGTCGTTTCTAGTGTTATTGTTTATTGTACAGATCAGTAAGAGTTATTCGACATATTTTAAACTAGGTACGTTCTCTTAATATTAGCTTTAATTATTTCAACTGTTATTTTTGCTTAACTATTTCAAAAATTTTATATATATAGGTTAAGTTAAATTTGCCTAAAAAATATTCAAAAGATCATAATTTTGAAAATATGATTTTTATTTTTTCTGTGGGAATAAAAAAAATGTGTCAATCAAAGGACTAAATAAATGGAGTAGCGGCGTGTGGTCTTTTTTTTGATAATATACGGATATTTCAAGGTTCCATAGGTCATTCAAGTCATCAGTCAATATTAAACACATAAATAAACCGATTAATTCTCGTTCAGATATGGAAGATTAGCAATAGAACGATCAAATGCAATTTGTGTTAGAAAATTCTTAATTACGGATAATTCGAGGGTGATACGTAATGCCGAGTGCATTAAGGTTCTGCAAGCGGGCCCGAAAAGAAGAAGATAGAGAGATACGAAATTACGAATGTTAGAGGAGAGCGCTAACATTTACAGCGACAAAATCGATGCGAAAATTGCAAAAATGTTTAATAAAACACGACTCGTTTAAAATAGAGCAAAAATTTCGCTGGCATTACCTTAAACAGCATTTAAAGAAACACTGAATTTTTTTCATATATATAACTTGTAAAATAACTGAAACAAACGTGTTAATAATTTTTGGAGCATACTTTGCGATCTTTATCTATCGAGAGAATTTTATGTAATTTGCGTTTCGGCGCGGGCAAAGTCTAGATATTATCTTCAAGAATAACATATATTTTTTAAGAGCTTTAAAACTTACCGTGTTTAAGGAAAATATGTAATAAATCGTTACAAATCCGGGTTGCGGGCCCATGCGAAATAAACAAGATTCTAGGAAAGTATACGGCCAAATCAGATAACGAGTTACTGAAGGTAGCCTTGCAGTCCAGTCCGCCTCTGTTAAAAGCTCAATTGACCGATAAATTCTCGTACAACCGAGATACTCTATACACACTTACACGTAATTGCGATAGGCGAAGTCGAGGAATTTTGGATCATTGATCCATCCGCTAAATCAGGTTGAAATAAATCTATTTGAAAAACCTTTCAATTAACTGGTAACATGCCTAAATCAGCCATTTAACTTTTAATATACCGTTTATCGTGATTTTTTTTAATCGCATCGTGTGGGTTACTGAACTCAAATGGGATATATTAGACACAACTTTAGCAAAGTGTTATCATACAGAATTATTGAACTTGTGACGTGAAATGTTTGTATTGTAGGTGGCCTGTATTAATAAATAAACTTTGAAATAATAGAATAATTATAATGAAACAATATTAACAATGTGTTTTTAATAGTTATTTGGTGATTGCAATTTTATAAAAGGTGAATAAGAAGATTTAATACAACTTGATAAATTTTCGCATGGAAGAAATTTTAAGGCCGAGGTTTTCATGGGAATTTATCACAGAAACGACGCCATTTATACATTTTCTTAACCTTTAGTATCTCTGTTGAATATAAAAATAAAATCACTTCGTGCAAAAAATTATGGATACTTAATTATCAAATCAAATGCATGAAAACAGTGTCTGAAAATGCATTTTTCGTTTTAAGAGATCATTTCAAGTTATTAAATTTAAATTTACTTTATTTATTTATTTTATTTATATCTATATATCACAGATGTTACTTTATTATAAAAGTTTTTACATAATATATTTTGAATTTTTTTTTACATATTAACATTACATTTCATTATGTTGGGTGTAGGTAGGTTTAAGAAGGTTATGAATACTGCACTAAATTAATGTTGTACTGCATGAATAGCTACATTATTAACTTGTAAGTAGGAGAGGAGAGTTAGTAGGAGAGTGGACACGTGTGTAGTGTTCCTGTCCAGGTGACATTGGTTCAATGGTCCTCTAGCTAAGTCCTTGTAGAAATATTAGTTGCGAACTATCCTCTGTAATTACCTCTATTACATATATCTACACTATATCTTTCGGATTTTAAGAATAGGTTTTTAAAATATCGAAATTTGGAAAACATTCAATAATAAGTTAGGTTAGGTTAGGTTATCCTCCTTTTGGCAAAGTTTTTTTTTTGACATAGTCGTTATTTGCATTTTTCGATTTAAAATAATAAATTATGAGTATTAATAATTAGATAAATTTTTTTTCTCTTAGTTTATTTATGTTTTAATTTATATATTTGTATAGAACACATGAGTTCTTAACATTTAATCCTTATTATTATTTTATGTATTTAAAAATTTGAAATTTCATTTTTATTTCTCTTTTTCTTTAAAATATGATTTTTTTTTATTTTCACTTACTTTTATGTATTTCTTAATTTGTATTTAGTATGTTTAATTATCTGTTTCAATAAAATAGTATTTTTTAATTCCTATTTTAAATATTAAATGTATGACTACCACAACACGGGCATTAGCCTAATTTAGTAGCCAAAAAAAATCTGTAACCAATAAAATTTTATGAAATAAAAATAAAATAAAGATCTATCGCCAAACACGGCTAAATCCATTTCAAGCAACGTCACGATTCTAAATTGTGATATTTCACCAGGGCTATACTGAAAATATCTATTAATTGTGAAATATCACAAACTAGCTGGTTCCCGGCATGCGTTGCTATGCCATTTAATAAAGAAATTGTTTCTCCCTGCGTGTCCTTTCCCATTCGTCCCGTTCCCCTTCCTCCTCCCCTTCCTCTTCCGCGTCCCTACCCCTCTAGCGTTCCCACTCCGATTCCTACACCTACCCACTCCCCCCTCCACTCCTCCCCTTCCCCCGTCCCGTGAACCCCCTATACAAGTTCCCCTCCCCCCTCCCGCATTCCATACATTCAGTTTTAAAATTTCAAACAGTTATATGTACATTCAGTTTTCAAACAGCTCGCGTGCCCCCTACTCCAATTTTTTATACAAATTTCATAATGCCAGAGCTCACCAGTAGTTTTATACAAACCTTGTCCTGACAATAACGAATACAAAAATAAAAGAATTATCCAATTTGGTGCAATCGTTTGGAAGTCATGCGCGTACATACATTTCGGCGATTCATTTTTATTTATATCGATTAAATTTACTTGAAGTATTGTCATTAATTATTTTTATTAACGTTAAAGTATGTGAAACTATAAGTAACCGTCAATATTTAAGGAGAGATTTTTTCACAGAATCAATAAAAAAAATCGTTGTGATAAATAATAAGTTTGTACTCCTTACCTACTAAGCAGGTGAGTGTACATTATCGCTCTATTGTGATAAGAATTTATTACGTTTTTTTCCCATCGACTAAAGCGCCGAGAATTGTGTCAAATATTTTCCTCCGTCACAATTCTTCAGAAGTGCGGAGAAAGCGAATCAATTGCTTAAATTATCGATACTGTCTCCATGGCGAATTGTGACGTCACTAAATCAAACAAAGATCTCCGTCGTTCGTACGGTTCGTGTATTGTCAATTGATATCGTGAATAAATTTAATGATATTTAGAACGGATTTATTCGTAGTTATTTGTACAAATATATAACTATATAAATGTATCTTTGTATTGTGATTTTATCTGAAATTCTTTTGCACCGGTGTAGAGATTCTTCAATCCTAAAATTACCACAATAGAAAAAAAAAAACAGAAATATTTTTTAATCAACTCATCAAACATACTAATTTCGGTCGTGAGTCTGGTTGTGAGTTTAGGTGTCATTTTCAAAATAGGAAATAATGTGTCAAGAATGACAAGCGATCAAGTACTTACCAAAATACATATATTTTTGAAAAAATATTTTAAGTATTTCTTTTGTTTAAATTCTCTAGGCTCAATCTTAACAATTTCGTGATTTGTAAGGGTCTGGGTTTTTTTTTAATCTTCAAAAAAGCCTTATTTAATAACTATTTAGATTTCTAGGTTTACTAACATTATATCCCGCGATTCTTCACGAGTTTTCCCTAGTTATATGAAAAGGAAATTATTTTTTTTTTATTTTTAAGAATAGTTCTATGTTCATAATAGATATTATGTTCCAACAAATAAAATTAAAACATTGAGGAATTGGTACATGATTTCTAGACAATTTTACATTGAAGAATTGGTACATGATTTCAAGAGATAATTTTTGTAATGATAATAATTTGTACCACATGGTTGATAGCCTAATTGTTAGAAGGTTAGTCTAGCAACCGAATGGAAAAGCTCTTCGTAAATGTTTAAAAAATATCCAAAAATTGTGTGAATGGAAAGATATAAAACTAGTAGGTATAGTTTCATTTAAAACTTTAAACATTAAAACCTTCTGGAAAATAATAAACATATTATTTTTATCTCAATAGGTGATACACGAAAAATTAAATAAAAGAGATAATCGAAACCATTGTAGTCAAACGAACATCGTTATGATCGTAAATTTAGAACAATAACCAAATAAACTAAGTTTTTTTTTTGTTATATGGCTCAGCGCCGAATCTGTGCCATTAGCCATTAATGAAACCGATCATACAAAAGTAAACCATAGAATAAATTACACGATACATAAAAACTCCGTTATGATAATCTCCTCTGGGGAAAACGAATCTTGCACGTGAATGATTTGATTTCACACATAAAATATATTCGTATTATTGTCATAAAATAAACAAATGTGGGTCATTGTTCTGCCTAAAGTTCCGATTACTACTTTCACGGCGGCGTCTCAAAAGACTTCATGTTTTTTTTTAAATAATATCGATTGGAATTTTGATTGACGTGCTGTGCGCTTGATGTTAGGAGCGATCAGCAATAAATTCAACGTTTTAACTCGAAGCATTATCGTTACATTTTTATGACGGTTTTATGTCGATTAGCTTTGAAACATCCCTACATCCGCAAAATATAACATATTGCATTTTTTTTTTATTGTAATGTGATGATCAGTAGATGGCAAACTTTTTTATAGTTGCTATAAATTCTATCAGTGATTTTTATAAGACAGCCGGGTTTTATTCGAGGTTATATACTAGTAGTTATGTTGAGATTTGCGCCTAACCTAACCTGACCAAACGATGGTTACATTTCGTTGTTCCTTATTATTGGAATATGGTTGGTAAACAAATCCACATGTTTGTTTTTAACAACCAAATTTATTTTTTTATTAAATCTGGGATACCGCACGTCATCGTGTGAGTTAATAATTTACATAATATGGCAAACATATTTAAATGTAAATTTCCAGCATGCGTCAACGATTTTTAGGATGAAGTTTTTATTTAATCTCTGGGTAAAACAGCAGTATTTATGATGCTGTCTTTTAATGATTATCAAATAAATAAGTATTGTTATGAACAAAAAACATATTTAAAAAATACATACCGAAAAATAAACAACACAAAACGGTCCAATCCAGTGGTTGAACAGCAGCGTTTAAATGTCACCTTTTGATAACAATTAATTCAAAGTTAATTATTTGTAACACCACAGACAATAACAGCAAAAAAACTTTAATAATGTTTTTTTTATAAACTCGATCAAAAAGTCAATGTCCTTTATCAATCACTTTCAAATATCGATTGTCGAATTGCACCACCGAATGTCGATTGTAATAACCGTCCAACACTAGTAAGAGTACGGTGCTTTTCCGGCGTCGCGACGTCTTGTATGATGTGAGGTTGTAGTAAGTTTGTTGGTGGTTGGCACGCTCGCCGCGTTCGAGATTCAAAACGAGAATGACAGTGGCACCTGATAGCGGCTAAGCCTCCGCTTCGCCCCCCTCCCCTTTCTCCGAAGGCTGTATTCTCATTTCTCCGCCGAAGAAAGCCCCCACCGTCCCCTCCACCGACCCCTCTCCCTGCAGATATACTAACAGAAGATAGCGACACTCCTTTCTCATGACATTGATTCCATTTGAGGCACATGTGTATGGGGAGTACTAATAAAGAGTCATTATTTTGTTTCACGCAATTTCAATAAAATAAATTAACTGTAAGTTTTTATTAGTTACTAGTGTTTACGTGATTAAATATGTCTTAAGTGGGAATTACAGTAAGTTATATATCGTTTACAGCATATTATCAAGGAATACACAATAATACTTTTCACAGTCTTCCTCCCGAGGGTTTCTGTTTTTGTAATGAGGTAGTTTTTTTTAATATTATTGCATTGATTATCTAAATGTTTTTGAAATGTCTTCATTAGGAAGTTGTTTATCACTTAGTTATTTATTTTTTATTTTTTATTAGTTTATTTGTTTATTATTAGTTTCAATAGCAAGGTTTGTACTTCGTTATCTCAGTCATGTTTTGATATATAAGTTTTAAATATACTAGTTTCTGTATTTTTTTATTTGGTAAGTATTATAGAGATTCTCTTAATATTGCTCTGTCAAAAAGATGTATTAAAATTGGGAATAACTACTATATTTTGGCTTATCGCCTTGGTTTATTTAGGTAAGAATTTATGTTGGGCAGTGGAGGTTTTTTAGGTTTTTACTATTCTACCTCTGACCATTTTTTTTTTAATGTTCTTTATTCAGTAAAGTTTATACATTACAGTAAATGGATAATTTTTTGGCCATCACACTAGGCACATGCCCGTGTTGTAGTGACCAATTTTATGTTAAGTATAATAATACAAATTAAATATAAGTTGAATGAAAAACAAAATAATATAAAAATAAAATAAAATAATGTATACATCTAAAACAAGTATGATGTATAAAGGAATTAAAAATAATGCAAAATATCTACATAAGTTTAAGATATATGAATATAAAAAATAAGTATCGAAAAACAGAAAAATTTAAATTAATATGAAAAGTATATGAAAGAAAATAGGTGTTATTGAATTAAAAATAATACAAGGAGCATGTATAAAAAAAAAATAAAAAAATACAAGTACATTTGTGTAATTAAAATTAGGTTAAACATTAGGTTTTTTAAGTTTAAACATGTATTTTTTTACCTTTGGATAATTTTTGTTTAATTTTTTATTGATTTATGTGAGTATCACATATGATCCCAAACTGCTCCCAACTCTGTGAATTCAGAGATACTATGGCATCCCTAATTATTGATATTTTTCTAATTTGTTTTTCACAAAATGTTCATACTCTTATCATGTTTAAAGTGAAATGCTACCAATTTAGAATATAAGAATAAATGATCATTGTTTCATAGATGCATTTGATTCCTATTTAAATAAAATTAAAACCAAAAGTTTAGGAATTTAATACTTATTAACAGCGTGTAATATTATTTTATGAATTAAATAATTGGGTCAATAAAAATCTGGGCGCCCTCTTTATTAATCTATGCGTCGTTATCGCGGTCGGGCCCCAACCATAAAGTATTTAGTGAAGGTGCAGACCACCGTATCTCAATTATTATTATGAGAAAATAATACAGGTGCAAACATCAATGATTTTTTACCTTTAGTACATCACCGTACGGCGTGTTGATATTTCTGCGAGATTGGCGTGATAAAGGTAATAAGAATAAGTGAAGGTTCCCCTCGCGTAAGTTGAACGGATAATCGGAATTACAGGTGACCTTTTGAGAAGGTGTTATCAGGTGTAAGCTGTGAAGATAATCGGGATCATTGTGACCTTTTGCAAAATGTTATTATTTATTGTCCGTTTAACCTTTATTACTTTAATGTAAGGGAGAGCGGTTTTAAGGAAAAACAAAATTGAAATGTAGTGTGTTGATTATCCACGTAGTCTCAGCTTCTGTCAATAGATGTCAGTAGTTTAGTTTTTAAAACGAAGTTCGGCAATATCCCAACAGATGGCAGGTGAGTTAATTATAAGAAGAGTACCATCTATGGCCGTTTGTGTCTTCCTTAGAAACGAGTGGTTTCGATGATGGCCGAAGGCTCCGGTGAGATAGGACGGACTTTCATTCAGCTCGCTGGAGCGACAGAATTGCTTAGAATCTAGTCTAGTAAATAAATTTGTCCAGCGGTGGTGGTTTGTGAATTTTCAGTGAGCTAGAGCGCTATGATTGAAAAATATGACGTTATTGACTTTGTTGTAGCTGAAAATTAATTAATTTTTTTTTCAAAATTTTAATGACCTCCGACAACACGTTGGTGACCGCAGCCTTCCAGCACCAAGCGCCACTCCTGAGTGAGCGATGGACCCGAGTGCACTCAAGATCACGCCCTGCATAATAATTGATTTTATTTATTTTTGTTATTATTAGTTTTTATTATTATTTTATTTTATTTTTTATTTATTTATATTATTATTTCTTTACTGCGTAAATATATAAATATGTATAACCATATGGGACGTGTGGGATTGCACTATCCTCCCCACATCCTGGAATAAAGATTATTATTATTATTTAACTTTTTGTACGAAGATCTTCAGGATTATTTCAGTCAAGGGATGCGCCGCATCCACATACTGAAAGATATATACAAAAATACAAAATAGTTAATATAAAAAAATATATATACAAAAAGTTGAAATAAAAAAAAAATAAATAAAAAATCGTTTTCAGCTACAACAACATCAGTACCTACTGTAGTATTTTTCAATCTTAGCATTTTAGCTCACTGAAAACTTACGGACCGCCACTGCTGTCCAGCCCAATATTCATTGTAAATATTCGCGATAACCAAATACACGAACTAGTTATCACTCGACTCTTAAACTTATTGGAAGTTACCTAACACATCTCAAGTTATCTTACTATTGAAACATATGAGACATAACACCATGTAATAAAAATTATTGTAAATAGTAATAAAATTAGCTGCTTCTTAACTTTACAGTGGAAATGATTTCCTTTTTTTTTAAACTTGAAATCCTAATTATTTTTACGTATTGACGGCTGTGGTTCGAGCTTATATTGTCCTGTATAATTTTTGAATTCGCAAAATCATATTTCTTTGAAATTAATATTAACCAGCAGTTAAAAACCCGATCCGCAGGTATTTTCTGCTAGGCCCTGCGGGCGGCTTTTACTTTATTTTAAAATCCGATTAGAAGTGGTTCCAAAAATAGCCAGTGACAGCTAGTCACCGAGTTGAAGTAACCGTGACAGGCAATGACGTCATATGTAATCTCTCCAAATCCGGAAAGATACTTAAATACTAGAAATCCGTAGTACTTATACCTATGGAAGAAACGTCAAATTGTGACAAATTCTTGAATTCAAAACCGAATTACAACGGTAGTTTAGTTTGAAATTCCACTTCCACAGATGTTATTTGTGGCGCGGCGCGTATGACGTGGCGTCCGACATGCACTCGTAGCTGGGTTTTGAAATTCAACCACGCAGACGCTACGGTATTAATACTGTTCGATTATCTGTTAAAATTATATATTTTTTCATGCCTCATTAAAACTTGCTACCATTGATTCTCTGCCGTCCTGCAATTTGTTTAGCATTTTCTTTCAAAAATGTCTACGTAAACACAAAACTATTCTTTCATTTAAGAGAAATCTGGAAAAGCGTACATTTTCTCATAAAATATTATGTTGAAACTCAACCAGAACCATTTTTTTATATAATTATTTTTACTGCTAAAAATGATTGTTCAAGATTATTTATCATGGATGGACGTCTTTAATATAAGATTTCATCAATATATATCATTTTCGTGGGTTAGGACTGACAACTGCCTTCTCAGCATTCTGAGATCCCAGATTAAATAAATCAACGCATAACCCAAGGAAAATAAATTTATGTTTTTCTGCAGTATAATTTTGTTTGACATTTGTATAAAACTTTATTGAATGCAGAAACATAGGAAGTTTTCGCATTTTTTAATTCTTCCGTTAATTTCGATCCACTTTTTCCGTCCTTCCCTAACATTAATGTCACAAAACGTTGCTCGTATTTCATCACAAAACTTTGTATTAAATCCGTCAAACATTTCAGTATTAACGTGCTGTCACACGCAGATTTAAACAAATTCCCCCTTATTACCGGACAGTGTGCTGGACCGGTGCGATTACTCGAGAAGAAAGCAGCGGAAAGCAGCGCGGACTTATTACTGTGCTCAAAGAGTATTGATTACCAAGGGATGGACAAACCGTACTGCTGAAAGCTCCGTTGTGAGTTGTAAAGTCTTTATCTTTGCGAAAACGAGGCGTGTTACAGAAAGAGCGGTTGCAACGGAGCTTTCGGTGGTATAATAATAATATATCTTTATTGAACAAACGAAATTTGCAAGATTATAACTAAAAAGTACATATTCAGTGATAATGTTTACAGTGGTTTAAAATTACATAAGTACAAAAGGATATCAACAGAAAAAAAAATAAATATGAACAGTAGATAAATGAAGAATAGAAAATAGTTATAAATTTAGGTTTTTCAGTAATGTATGACTACACGATGTGGCAGCTAACTGCCCTGTTTTTTTTTTAACATTAACTCCACTGGCTGCCGGCGTGGTCTAGCGGTAAGGCTCTTGATTCGCAATCCGAAGGTCGCGGGATCGAATCTCTGCGTTGCAAATAAATTTTATTTGATTAATTTGTGTTATTTCCCAATTAATTCATTTAAAATAACATATCGTATATTTGTGGCACGTTCCAGAGTGGAAGATACTCTCAGTATCGCCCCGGTGTAAAACCACCATTCAGAATTGAAACGTTGCTTGAAATGGCTTTTAGCCGTATTTGGTGACCAGATCTGAATAGCCAGCTGCTTCCCCACCTTCCTCTCCCCCATCTCCTTCCCTTCCCTACTACCTTCAGCCTCACAATATACCCCAATCGGGGATGCCATAGACTCACTGGCTCCAGACGGGAGCAGTTGGGACTCTTGTGAGGTACTTATATAAAAAAATATATTATGAAAAACACAGGAGGCCCTGAGGAAAATAATTTCCCTCAGGGCCTATGTCATCTGAGATGCTAAGTGGAGGATCTTTTTTAGGAGAGGAAGGAATGAACATTGGTTTTGAAGAGACCCATGTTGTAGGAAGGATGAAATACAGAGGCCACATACACAGCAAAGCTGTTGAACTCAAGAACGAGACGAAGAACATGTGACAAATATCAACCGTGTACATATGTTGGGCGCGCGTTTGGCATGTTTCCCGACTACGCACCGGTGCCGAAGGGATCAATGACGATAGTTTCTCGGAGTATCTTCCATTGAAATACCGGTAGAACAAAGATAGCATTTACACCCGACGCCTGTACTCTAAAAATTGCAATCCGTTTCTTAAAATGGGAGAATCTACTAAATAACCGCCTGGTTTAGCACACAGGTTTTTTCAGGTATTTTGGAGCTCCAGATGTAGCCGCCAAAGTGTGGCTGTCAAGGGTGATTGCCAAATTCAAGCGCAGGGCGCACTTGCTATTTGTACAGGGTTAGCAGTTATCTACTATTAAATTATCTGTGGGCCCTGTACAGTACGACTAGTTTTTGGGAGGTTAATTTAACTCTAAATAGCTACTTTGCAACCTCTCGCTCTTTCTCGTAAACGATACATGTCATAGAAAGAAAGGTTAGACTATAAAGACAATTGAACTGCGCGGGCAGGTACCTATACCTACCTAATGGTGTGCCACTGTTAGTTCCATTGTATTCTATCCGTTCTTCTCATGCACAACAACACGTTTAACAGAATGAGAGGTTACAATTATTGAACTTTTAGTGGGAGTGATCATACAAAGTTGCAGATAAATACGCGGGAAAGTGTACCGCTGATGGGTCCGTTGAAACCTCTCTCTTTTTCTCATAAACGATTATGAAACGGAAAGAGAGATCATAACGGAGCTGCGAGGATACTCACCTGCTCTCTTGTACTTGACCGCAGAGTAAATGTGCGAGAAATTGAGAGATCGTTACTTTAATAAGGTACGCGGTAGTACAACAGTTGATGAAGGATAATTTTATTTTAATTAAGTGAATAAATAGTATTGTACTTTGTGCAAAACCATTATAAATTAATAACAACTGTACACAATTAATAGTGATTGAAATATCTTAAGACAATTTGTTAGGTGAAAGTGAAAAAGTCTAACTGCTCTAACCAAAGTTTCGAGATATGAGAGTTCAAACTTTTGAATTAATTTATTTTATAATATAATAATCCTTCTGCATAGTTTGCTAATGAAAATAGCTAGTAATATATTCGTCTGTGTATTAAGCACTCAAAACACACGAATAAAAAAATGTAGATAACAATTTATTCCTGCAACATTTTTATAAAATCGTTGGAACCTTTTTATAAAATCCAAAATTAAGTCTTTAATTAAGTTAGTTGGAAACTTATCGAAATAAACTTTCGGCTGTTTGAAATGTACCAAATAAAAATTACAACTGCTTTTGATCCTTTATTAACTACCTCACATTAAATAAATTAAGGCGCCTTAGTAAGCAGTTGGAACCTCATTGTTTTTTTTTTTTATAGACGTTCGATGGCACTGAATTTTTTTTTCAGTATAGTTTTTTTTTTTTTACGTGTGCTCCACACAGGAGACCCTGGGGAAAATAATTTCCCTCAGGGCCTATGTCATCTTTGGGGATTCTGTGTGGAGGTATTTTTTAAGGAAAGGAAGGAGAGGAGAGTTCTGGGAAGGAAAAGGGTTTAAGGGGTAGGTAGAAATCTGGGGTTTAGTATGTCCTGGTCATCCGCCTCCAAGACCTAGACAAACCTCACCCCATGAACCCGGGCACCCCTGCTAAATCACCAAACGTAGCGAACTACTAATAACTACTAGCGTAGTTTAATCGAAAAAAACTCCCAACTTACAAATTCGTAATTTCGTCAAAAACACCAGTTGGAAGTTAGAACCTTTTCTCTCATATCGAACTAATTCATAAACTATATTTATGTTATTTTCAATAGGAATTAACAGCATTGAATTGCTTTGTTTGCTTAACCCCTGTCGGTGCACAGCCCTAGCCGGTATGTATTTACACCAAATGAGGCATGGTCGTTCGTACAACAGCTGCGCTGTGGAACGATTTGCTGGCAATTGTGTTTCATCCCTCTTCAAGACTCGGGTTCAATCCATCCTCTCCCTAAAAAGACCCTCCCCATAGTGATATGGGGAAGGTCTTTTTAAAAAACAGAGGGAGGACACATAAATGCCAGTAAGATGAAACAGAAAATGAGGAATCTTGGGAAGCTGAACGGTTTGGGGGAAGAGAAAAAGATCATAAATTTCGGAATCTTGTCGCTAAATTGTGTCAAAACCAATTCAGGTAACGTTTTGTTGTGATTAGTGCTCTTGAACCAGGCAATTCTGGGAGTATCTTATATTCCATTGCACTTTTTCCCTATGCCAATGCATAGGGCAACAGATATTTTTGTATTTGAATATCTTTGCATAGTACTAACAGGTATATCTTTTATTTTCATATCAAAATCAAAAGACCTCAAAAAGTAGGGCATATTTCGGGACACTTATATGTAGGTGTGTAGGTTTGATAGGTTTTGATAGGTGTGGAGGTTTGATAGGCGAGTGCGCATTAAGTTTGTATGTAATGTGCCCTGCGGCGCTTTGGAACGCAGCTTGGCGATTATTTCGCGGTAGAAAACCATTAAATTACGCTGCATTTTAATGTGAAGATTCTATTATTTTATTGATGATACACAGATCGAAGAATGATAGGTTTGATCTATAGCAAGCCTTTTGTTCCACTTCAAATGGATGTTGACAAACGAGTGGAAGTCTGAAAAGGCTCTTAGCAGGGTGAAACCGACCCGGTCCCAAATAAATAAAGAGAAGAAAAGTTTCCGTTCATCAAGTACCATAAATACTGATAATTTTCCAAAAATTCTTCGGTTCTAAAATTTAATAATATATATATATATATATATATAAATCTCGTGTCACCGTGTTTATGGTCACTCTCCTCCGAAACGGTTCAACCGGTTTTTATGAATTTTTTTTGTATATTTGGTAGGTATGAAAATAGATCCTAAAGTTTATTTCATACCGCTAGGTGATTAAAGTGTCCCTATGCAGACATTTTTTTCTATTACATTTAAAAAAAAAATTTGCATGAAAAAATACCTATAACCCTAAATTTTCACCATCCTACCCCCACCCTCCCATTTTTTAATCGCGATTTTAGTATTTTTGTATGAACAAATTTAACCGTCGGCGTCGTTCGTATTTCAAGCAGAATGAAATTATTTATCTTGTTGAATTAAATGACAGATGGCGCTACGTCCCCCTCATCGAACTTTCATTTACACATGCGCAAGTCATTCTCGAGAAGCGTCGCGTCATTTTGACATTTCATTCGGTATTTGTTAGGTATCACAACGCAGTGCGTGCGAAATTTTGTCTACAGCGCTCCATTCCTCTTTCTGTCATAGATCCCATCCCCACACACTTTCAATAAATAAATATTTCGTTATTTTTTATTTAAGAACCAATTTATTTACTATAAATAATTTATATGGCAGACCAACGTTCGCCGTTTTTTATAAATATAAATAACTAAAATAATTATCAACTCTACTTTTGCCACCATCTTCTAATAAACGTAATATCAATAGGAAACGCGGATAAAAATAAAGCATCTGAAAAAACATACAATGTGCAGTTTTTTTAATATTGTGTCCTCTACGTGCAAAATAGTATCTCCTCCTTAAATATTTTTTTATCTGAAGTGACTTGTCAGGTAAGTACGAGTATGTTTACTGTTTCTGTTGTATAATTGGATAGAGCCCAGGAAAATTCGTTTAGCGTCCTTGAAGTAATTTTTCACGAAAAAACGATGCTGTACAAATTACCATAATATTATATACCTTTAGTTCTATACTTCTTCAATGAGAATGACTCACTATGAAAACGTAGCAAATTATGCACTATCTTGAGATTAAAATCGACAAATGTTAGGTACTGCTTCAGCCTCCAATCATTAAACGGGAGGTTCTTAAAAAAACATAAACAATGCCTACAATTATTTTATTTCCTGAGTTTTATTGATTGAACATTATGCAATATAAAACAATCAAGCACTCATAAAAAAAAATTTGGAATGTAACTAAGACAATATCATGGAGACATTGTTTATTCATGTTAAACCTTGGCGTGTATTAACGTCGAAATTAATAATTATAAGACGATGTCACATAAACATAGGTAGGTGCTCAGTAGCATTGTTGATGATAGGTAAATACTGCACCCATATCTCTTTGTTTTTCGTTTACTGTAAAAATCCATAGGAGCTAAATTTATAAGCAAATAAATTAATTTGGTACATTTTGAAATAAGTTTTGTCTTCATATTAGCTTCTATTAAAAGCATGACGTTGTTCCACAAACAGGCTTTCATTTGAGATTGTTGACTCAGAGATGCCGTCACAATATTTTGAGATAAAGGAATAGGAGGGAGTTAAGTAGAACTCCGAACCAGGTGCCTTATTACCTAGGCAAGTCAGACACTTGCAAATGGGTCTTACCACGCCCAGCAACTGGACATTACTTAGCGGTGATGTTTTGTTGGAGAAATCAGGCTCTTTGAGCGTTAATGTCCCCTTGAAGATGCGCAACGCATGTCTCTTTGTCTCACATTCCTCGATCTACCACCTCCTCTTGCCTGTTCCCCTGATAGGTTCGAGGCGGAAAGCGGATGACGGATGAATAACAAATGGACAAATTACCTTAACGGTTATATCCACAAGGATTTACCGATTGCCACAAGTGTGTAAATGCAAAAGTGAATTTTATAATAACGAACTAACTAAGATTATTAGACCCTCACACTTTTTTCTATCATTAACTAATTGCTTCAACCTAACTCATATTTCTTATTTTTGCCGTAAGACTTAGGACGTGACATGATGTGACTAAAGAATTTAATTGAAATTAATAAATTACTTGGTTTTTACCACTTTTATTGTTTATAAAACCGACATGTTTCGTCAGCAAAGCTGACTTCTTCAGGGTTATGACAGAACTAATTTTAAATATAGACATATATATAGGTAATAGAAAAATAATCGACATAAACAATAATAAAATTAGAAAGAAAATAATGTTTAAGGGACGAGGGGCAATATAGAACAATTTAATAATTAATAATAAATTTGAATTTAACATTTTTCGTAAAGATACATACACAGACATTGTAATCCACAACACTTCAAATCATCCAATTTCTCAAAAAATGTCAGCTTTCCATTCTATGATTCATAGATTAGTTAATGTACCCCTATCTCCCAATAATTTTTCAATAGAACTCAATGTTATTAAACGAATTGCTATTAATAATGGATACACCACCAATTTAATTGAAAACATTCTCAATAAAAATATAAGAATAAATTCCTTAAATCATATATCTATCCTGTACAAAAGAATCAGGAAAGGAAAAAATGGAAGAAAATTATGTATTTCAGTAATAAAATCTCTAATGCCTTGACAAAGAATGTACCGAATGAAATTCTTCCTGTATTTTATGCAAATAATAAACTTAAAAATTATATTGTAAATAATAAAGATAGAGATTTCAAAATGAAAAAATCTGGAATTTATAAATTGAAATGTAATGATTGTGATTTCTTTTATATAGGTAAAACTTCGAGAAACTTTGAAATAAGGATTAAAGAGCATATGAAAGCTTTAAATAATAATAGTTTCTCGGAGTTTGCCAACCATTTAATAGAAACTAGTCGTACCTTTAATTTTAACAGTGGAATAGAATTAATTCATTGTAATGTCAATGGCATTCAGTTAGATAAATTAGAAATTTTAGAGATTAGAAAGAGTGTTAATGCAAATTTAAATATTATTAATAATCAAAAATTGTTTTTAAATGACCCATTATTATTTCTATTCCCCTTTAAAAAAAAATTAAAAAAAAAAAAAAAAAATTTTTAAATTGTTCTATATTGCCCCTCGTCCCTTAAACATTATTTTCTATCTAATTTTATTATTGTTTATGTCGATTATTTTTCTATTACCTATATATATATGTCTATATTTAAAATTAGTTCTGTCATAACCCTGAAGAAGTCAGCTTTGCTGACGAAATATGTCGGTTTTATAAACAATAAAAGTGGTAAAAACCAAGTAATTTATTAATTTCAATCATAATGGTGCCACAAAATAAGTTTGCTGTGTTAGAAGAAGTAAAGAATTTAATATTGATAAGAACTAAAACAAAATATTTAGAATGACTTGAAGAGTGAAACCTCAAATTGTAGTATTTTATCATTGAAGACTCTGTGAAAAATTTATAACTAAAAAGAAAAATCATAAAAAGATTCGGTCGCATCCAGGTATTGAACCCAGCACAATTTAATTCTGGAGGGTCAGTAATTATTTGATGTAAATGAAAATTAAAAATTACAGCAAACTTGTGAAAAATTAAAACCAAAATTTATTAGACCTATCTTTAAAACGAACCAAATCAAAATCATCATATTTACCAATCCTTAAAAAAATACAATATAATCTCCCTACTGAATTAGGTACGTTGTATTATTGACCTATCAAGAAAAATTTATAAAATTAAATAATACTGTAATATCTACTAATAAATCTAATTCAATGTGCTATCAGCACAAGTGCCAAAAATAAATGGTTTTTGTGCTTAATTCGTAATTCCATTTAATAAATAAATTGTTTCTCCCTGCGTGTCCCTTCCCATTCGTAACGTTCCCTTACGGCATCCCCTTCCCCTCCCGCGTCCTCTTCCCTTCACGCGTTCCCACTCCGCCTTCCCTCTCCCCACTCCCTTCTCCCGCTTCCCCCAGCCCGCGAAACCCCCTCCCACGTTCTCCTCCCCCCTCACGCGTTCCATAAATTCAGTCCCGGTACATTTAGTTTTCAAACAGCTCGCGTGCCGCCTATTGCAATTTTTAATTCAAAATTCATAATGCCAGAGCTCACAGAATGCATAGACACCTTCGCGGGCGTGCTCACAAAACTCACGAAAGATTCATTGCAATCGGATTTATTATTGCAAGTTTATTAAATTATTTCATAACGCTAGAGCTCACTATTATATGTAGGAACCGGTTTATGCCAACTCAGAATGAAACCAACTCAGAAACATCTCAGAAAGGTCATTAAAAGCTTTGAAAAAATAATTTTAAAATAGCCGGTAGCCTTAACTTAACTTAACCTACTAAACCATTTTTTTATCATTACTTTTAATGACCTTTCTGAGGTACTTCTGAGTTGTCCGAAACCAGAAACATCAAATCACCAAAGTGACACCGCAATTGGATGAATGGTTTAGCAACGCATGATTTCATGGCACGTCAGAAACTATTTGCATCAGCCCGGTCAATATTTACAAATAGCAGATGCTGGACCAGCGATGGTACAATTGTTGTTTTGCTTCCGGATAGCACCAAGCGAACCATCTACACCCAGCAGCAGTTAGATGTCGCGGCCGCCCTCATACCCAAATCAAAAAAACCGTCATCCAACACCACATCCAGCTCACCCGGTCCCGATCCTCAACACGATGGCTCCAGGACGATCGGCCTACGTCTCAGATCAAACACTAAAAAATAAGAGTCGATTTATATCTGCAGATCACCTGTTTTTTATTTTTACTATTTGATGGCTGCTTAGTATATAATTAACTTTCTCACAAATTAACCTATCCAAAATTCTACCTACAAAACCACAACGACACATCGAGACACAGCGAGGTATGATACAATTCAACGTAATGGATTCCCACTCATTTATCCAGTATTCATGAAGATATATCTACTGATAATATTAATAATTTAGCCTGCTTATTACGAGAAATTAACTGATACTGATAGCCCAGTCATTCCGCAGTTAAAAAGGCCTTTAGCTTGCAAAAGGTCATCTAGTAGCGATTTTGATATATGTTGTTAAGATTGGGACTCTAAAGAAAAAAAAAAGTTTTCGACCTCGGGAGGGTCGAGCTCGATCCGCCATCTTGGATTGAAGGTCCCAAAATTCGGTTTTTTCAAAATAATTAGTCAACTTTACTGAATACTTAACAAGCAATATGGATAATGGACACCAAGTAGATGTCATCTACACAGATTACTCGAAAGCTTTCGATAAAGTTAACCACTCTATCCTCATTAAAAAATTACACCAATTAGGAATCCATGGCGACTTACTTAGGTGGCTAACTTCATATCTGCAGAAAAGACTACAGTGCGTATCAGTTGAGGGAACTAAGTCTAGCTTTTTTACTGTGCCCTCTGGCGTACCGCAAGGTTCCCACCTGGGACCATTATTGTTTAATGTATATATATTTGATATTTATAAATGTTTTTTACATGCTAACTACCTTGCATATGCAGATGACAAAAAAATATACTTAGTAATCAAATCTATCAATGACTGCATAAAACTTCAAGAAGACCTAAATCGTCTTTTTGCATACTGTAAATTAAACAAATTAATCATAAACATTTCTAAGTCCAACAAATTATCTTTTACGCGTAACAAAAATAAAATTTCTTTTAATTATAACTTTCATAATACACATATCAATGAAATAGAATCAATCCGTGACCTTGGGGTAGTACTAGATGTAAAACTAAATTTTATCAACATATTAACGTAGTAATCAACAAAGCAAATAAGATATTGGGATTTATAATTCGCATATCTAAACCTTTTCGCAATATTAAAACTATGTATTCCCTTTACACCACGTATATTCGCCCCCACTTAGAATACTGCACACTAATTTGGGCACCGTTCTACCAATGCCATATTGACAGAATCGAAAGTGTGCAAAACAAATTTTTTAAACACATAAATTATAAATTCAAATTACTCTTTTCAAATAACACCGAATCCTTAAAATTTCACAACTTTACTCCACTTCAAACGCGTAGATTAATATCTGATCAAATATTTTTATACAAAATTCTGAAAAACGGCCTGGACTCTCCTGAACTCGTAAATTATTTAAGAATTCACATACCTGCAAGACCAACCAGACTAAACCATTTTTTTCATTTGCCCGCGTACAGAACCAACCTTAGAAAAAAATCTCCAATACCCCGCATATGGGCGCAATATAACACGCAATTTAACAATATCGATATTCTTAATAATACTCTTGTGAAATACCGATATGAAGTCAAGCGTACGACCACAAATGTGAATTAAATTAATGCACAGCTATAGAAAAGGTACAGCATGAGCATCTCCTGTCCCCATCCCATCTTCCTCTGCCTCTTGCCCTTTCCTATTCCTTCTTCCTTCTAATATACTTACATTTATATATTTTTGTTAATTTAATTTTCATTTTCAATAAAAATTTTGTATTATATCATAATAACCATTAGCATAAGAAACTGTTTTGGCTTACCTCATTTTTAACCGCTTCATTTTTAACATCCTGTATAAAACTGCTGTTTGTTTCTTACAATAAATAAATAAATAAATAAATAAATGACGGCTGAGCTCACTTTTATATGCAGGAACCATTGCGGGCACGCGCACATTAAATCCCCAAAGTTTCATCGCAATCGGATGAATTGTTTAGGAACGCATGAGGATCAAACATACGTATAAGAAAGCAAGCATATATATCTCCATTCATTCACTCGTATATGTATGTATGTTATTAGCTTTAGATATATAATAAGACTGACGAAGCTTGAGCTAAGCGAAACCCGGTCGGCTGTTAAATATCATTAATAAAAAAGTGATGTAAACAAAGTGCATTTTTTCATTAAACATATGTTGTAGGTGACATTAACAACCCTTTATTAGTTTTATATTTTCCTGGGACAACACAAATAAGACCTTATTTCGATAATATGTGGTTTTAATTCTATTTACACTATTTTCTTCGTTATATGGTAACATAACTAGAAGGAATTTATTTAAAAAAAACATGACTACCTATATTCAAATGAGTTTTTCAAGCGCTCGTAAATCAAAGTAAGTAGATGGCAATCATTTCCCTCCGTCAATAGGTGATCCACTTTTGGCTGACCCTTTGAGTTGCCCTATAAAATGCCTACACAAAATAATTAAATATGTATCTGTGGCAATAAATTAATTGAAACTATTCCTTAAATTAAATTAATTCCACTCTAAATCATGACAACCTTGATCCAAGAACTGACCAAAAGATAAAAGAACTATTGAGGTTTTGTTGATTTTGTTTCCGAAGCCAGTGGACAGCATCCCTAATAGGATGTTTTGAGGCTGAGTTAAGAAGGGTGTGATAAAAGGAAGAAGATGGGTAAGAGAGAGGAAAGGAAGTACCTTGATGTTCAGATTACGCTACCAAAAAGGCATATTAAGCAAGATTTTGATTCTGAAATAAAATACGTCATTCATAAATTCACCAGGGCGATGGTGGTTCTGTAGCGGCTACTTAACCCGCTCTGCGAAATTTACCGCAGCGCCACTGACCTCCACAGAATTCGCTGGAAGAACATACCTACAGCGATACATCTACCTACCCGCGAGTACAGTAACGTAGTAGAAATGATAATCCGCCACCTACGCGAAAGAGCTAGAACGTCTGGCTGTACCAAACAAGTGCCCGCAGAAAGTTCGAGCGATTTCTCACCTTTGCGTGAATTCACCGCATTACCTACTGCGAGACTAATTACTTGCCACGGGTATATAAGCCGCGCTCGCTTGCTCGGATTCAGTCAGTACAGTACTTTCCATTCATCGGCCGAACAAACACATCGAGCAGTGCAGTAACTCTTATGGTGCCTGCGCCCGGCACGGGCCTCGCGCAGTCGACAGTGAACATCAACTTATCCAGCGTGACCCAGGAACATTCCAGCACCTTCGAGGAACTTCTCCAACTACCATCTCGACGTGAGATGGCAATCAACATCCTGCAACGAGAAGCAACCACAACCGGCAACGCGCCATCATCCAGCATCCTGCAACGAGCAGCAACCACAACCGGCAACGCGCCATCATCCAGCATTCCGCAACGAGCAGCAATCAGCACCTGGCAACGCGCCAGCATCCTCATCGCCTCTCAAGGTTCCTTCCTGCGTCACGTGTGTGCTCCGACCCACTGGACACACAGCCGCCATATCCCGTCAACACGACGTCGATCGACCGCCTGGATCAAGGTCACTTCTACACCGCCACGGTGTAGGGCAACACGCCGGCTTCCTGAAGACCTGTGATCTTCACCGCCGTAGTGTCCTGACCTTCATCTTCACATCATCGCGCAGCAGCATCACTACTGTCACTCCGCTCCCGCTCCGCATCGACCTCCGCTACGTAGCACGCCTTTCATTTATCTCGTCCCGACTCTACCGATACGGTCAGCTCCCTCAGTTCTAAGAGTATCTATCACTCTGATACGTGCCGTAAATATACAATACTATTTATTCAATATAAATAATAGATAATATTTAATAAATAAATTTCTAAATAGATTTTTCTTAACCGTTCGTCCACGTATGCCGTTTACAATATTCGCTAGAAGTTGACTAAAATAATTAAAGGCATATCATTTTAACCCTCCGTCGGGCGCAGCCGGCCTCAGAGGCCAACAAAAGACATTGTTTCCCTCTCCACTTCTCAAAGGCGACCCACCACCCCTTCCCTACTTTAACTCACCTAACTTTAGGGACTTCACACGGTGCTCGCATCAAGTCAGTTGTCGGCCAACTCACGTACAACCTCCCTGGCTTTACAGGCCGTCTGCGCCCGATTGAATTCCGCCCTTTTTTCATGCATTTTGTATGCAGATTTTGTATGAAAATATTAAATATGTTTTTTTTAAACTGCTAGAAAATACGCTCTTTATTAACCGAATGATGTTGATGATATGCTTCTCCTCGACGATGATGCTTCTGAAGATCCAGCTTTAGATAAAAATTTAGAAAAATTGGTGATTTTAGTTTATGGTTGGTAATGCTTAACCACTGGAGCGATAGCGTAATTTATATATTTTTACTCCGATTGCTCGAGGTTTTTTGGTTTTTTTTTTTTCCCCACATAAAAAAATCATGCCAACGAATTTTAATATGGCGACATACAAACTGATTATAGTTCTATATAGCCAATTAATCCACCTATCTTATGTCGATTATCACATACTCGTAGGATTTATAGAAAAAATATTATAAAATCGTACATTTCTTAATTACTACCAAATAAAGGAAAATTTCCCAAAATTGGCAGCAAAGCAATCCGAGATATTTTAAATAGTGCCATATTGTGGCAAAAAGCTCTCCAGTGGTTAATAGACTGGTTCTTTTGTGTTGAATTTGGTATAATTCCTTTCTATAGATCCTGGTAAAGACTACCCGGCAAGAATTTTGTATTAGAATTAATATAGTGGGGGGGCGGCGGATGGTGGCCGCTCAGGCCGGGTGCGCCTGATTTCTGATCGCCCACAGGTGCGCCTGACGGAGGGTTAATAAAGGTCTATGCCCACTACACCGTTCCATACCATGACCGTAACCGTAGCGACGCATGCAAAAAATATTCTTTGTATCGATCAGTATGAAACGCTGCCCACTAGACCGTTCCGTCACCGACCAACACCGTCACATACCATGACCGGACTGACGGCGAATTCTCGATGACAATATTTTGCAGGTGCCGGTCCGCTCTGTGCATGACACGCGACGGTATTAGAACGGGGATCATACGCGTATGATCCCCGTTCTAACCGCGTTGCCACTCCGTCAGTTCGTGATTTGTGTTTATTTTTCGTGTTTATATCCAGCTATTTTAATGATGTGACACTATGCTTCTCCTGACGCGTCAGTCCAATACGAAAACACAGGCGAAATGATATAACGGGCACCGTACACCTATTGAACGGGGATGGTACGGAAACTAACCGCGGTGTGTACGGTTATCATACGGTCACTATACCCGTACGTAACGGTGTTAGCACGTTCTAGTGGGCATAGTAGGGCGTAGCGTGTTTATTTCGTGTCTGATACGTTCATAGTACGGTCATGGTATGGAACGGTGTAGTGGGCATAGACCTTTAAGAGGACTCGTTTAAACGTGGAACGGAAATCTTGATGGAATGGAACGCTTTAAAAAAGTTTTTTCAACTATTTTGTTTGTTTTTGTGTCTTTATTTAGATTTAGGCAATTTTTTCAAAAGTTATAATAGGAAAATTTATACAGTAAAACATAAAAATGCAATTTATGAAATACAATTAGATTGTTTTCAATATATTTAAGTGTAAGAAATTCAGATAAATTGGTTTACGAAGACTAAAATAATATTGATGAGTACCTTCGTGTACAAACCATACATTTTTTTACATGTACAGCACATATCATCCGAAAAACAGTTTTAAAGTTTTTGCCCTTTATGAAATTTTTGAAGTTTTATGAAGTTATAAAATTTTTGCCCTTTCATAGTATCTACTTACTTCTTTATACATGTATGTAATTGCTGTGTACCTTTTATTTTATTTTTTTCCTGATAATAACAAACTAATGTAAAAATCCTTAAATGTTTCACATTGTTAACAGTAACAAACTTAATACCCACTGCTCTGTAACTACATTCATGATAACTACATTCATAGTGCCTACTTACTTATTTACATATGTAATGACTGTGTACCTTTTATTTTGTTTTCTTTTTCATAATAATAACAAACATACGTACATTTATGATAGCAAAAAAATAATAATTAAAAAAATAATTAATTACAAGAAAATTACCTACTTTTTTATATTAATCGTTAAAAATGTTATACACCACTGAAATACCGGTATGCTTCGAGTATATTTGGAATCACATTTTGTGTGATATTGTGACAATAATTATTGAATATAATGTAGCGTGAGCCCAAATACGAATCCGCTGGTTGAACTCATTTGTAAACAATTACTCGAATATTGATACCTACTTATGTAAAGCCTACTTATATCTTTCTAGCTCTGTTTATCATTTTATGTACTATATACTTATGATACTGCATACTTGTTATAATGCTCCTGTACAATTTATTTTATATGTAAAAGCCATCAAGGCGTAAACAAACAAATAAATAAATAAATAAAGACGCTTTTTGTGAGCACATAAGTTTTGTTTTGAAAAACCTAAAATCTCGTCAACTTCTCGAAGGATAATAGTGAACATTTTCATGGAACATAATATTCGTATGCAGATTACTAAAGACCATGTTATTTTTGTTACTTAGTGTGATGACCGTGGCCGGTCTCTATACATTACTCCTGGACTCCTGCTGATGGATACAGATTCCTCTGAATAGGTTGATCTCAGTTCAGGGTGTTGCAATAATAATGCGTAGGTAGTCTATTGTGTATTTAATCCGAGATTACTGTACAAGGTTCTTCTTAGGAGGCTGATAACAAGAGAGGACGAATGGACAACATTCACGCCTTTTATACGTTCCGCATGCTGTCTCACTCATACACGCATGTCTCTTTCATACTGCAAGACATACGTTCACTACACTTAGTCAGCATATTAAAACTTTGTAACATAATTTTAACTCAAGGAAAAATATTATATTTCAAAATCATCCTAATCCCCCTATTTTGTATAATCTATAATTTATTATTTTGGGCTACGTTACATAAGAATTAAAAGCGGAGTTACAAAAGAATTGTATAGAATCCAAGTTATTTCTTATACTTTTTACCCTCGAAGACAGTGCTTTTTTGATACCAGAAAGTGCTCAAAAGAGTGAAATGTTTTTACCCCAAAAATTTTAAGTTTTTATTTATTTTGTATCATAAAAAAACAAACTTTGTTGTAAAAATGCACATATAATATCACAATAATCAAATTGATCAGATACAAATAATAAAAAAAAGAATATGTAACGATGTTATTAAAACAATATATTATTAACTAGCAAATACCCAAATACTTAATACTGCTAACTATTTCTTTTTTATGTTATTCATTTCCTGCCTGCTCATTTCCACCTTGTATATCCACAATCAGAAACTTTGTTTTCGTAACATTCAACTTTATGTTTTTGTTTACACGAAGCGTTGTCAATTTGTATCTTTTTAGTGGTATCCTGAATTTTTTTTCTGACATGTATAATAATGTGTCACCAGAAAGTAATTAAATGGCACAATACTTTAATTGCAATTGCTTGTTTGGAACAAAAGGCCGCATTCCCCCCTTACTCTACCAATGCCCAAAGACTCTGGGTGCTTTGCGACATTTATAAAATCCCTTAAAATGAGACTCGTAATTAATTTAAATGGACAATGTTCATATGTTTCATTCTTCAGCTTCTAAAATAGTAATTATATTTAAATTTATTTATTTTCAATTTGGGAGGCGGTCATGGATCGGCAGCCCGGAAACCATTAATTGGATAACCAACACCTCTGCCATTGGTTATCCCAAGTGGTTCGCTTCATTTAGTGACTTATGAGGGGTGCCCGGGCATCTACTGCATAGCGGGCCAGATTTGAAGAGACTGGTTGATGGAGACCTTTCTACACTTTTTACCTCTCCAGCAGGACTATCTCGACCCATCTCCTTGCACACAGTGGGAGGAACGAATTTAAACGTTCGTCACTCCTGGACATACTGACCCCCAGAATCCTATCTACCCAAAGATATTCAAATACAGAAGAGATATGCTATGGTATCCGCGCAACTGTCGCCGGACTACGCGCTAATTAGCGTAGTTTTCATACAAAAAGAATTTGTTGATTTCGTTGATTTTTTGAAAATGTGCATTAATATTGGTTAACAATATATTTTGAATAAGGAAAGAATTCGTTCATTTAGTTTAACGTTCGTTTGGTTTATTCGTCAATTATTTGTTCTTTTAGTTTATTTGTTAATTGGTAAACAATATCGGCGACACCCGGAAGCGCAGACTGACATAGTAAAAACAGCAGATAGCACATCTACTTATATTTCAATATCTTTGTATCCACCCAATACCCTTTTCCTGCTCAGATCTTCCTGTCCTTCCTTTCCATAAAAAAAACCACCCTCCACACAGCATCCCTAAAGATGTCATAGGCCCTCACGGAAATTATTTTCCTCACGGCCTCCTTTCCTAGAGTTTATATAAAAAAAATTCATCCAGTAAGTACGTATTTTACTTAACACAAGCAATAGTTTCCTTAAAATGATTAATCCTTTCTTATTATCTTTATTATTGAAACGTTATTGCCTAATTTTTTTTATCAAAACATTTATTATTTAACATCTATTATAATATATAGCATCCTCTATTACAGTCGAACCACAGAAAAACAACTTGTCTTCTGGGTTTGAAAAATAGTGTCGTTAATAGGTACAAAATCGGTACGTATTTTACAGGTTTTTCCAATTAAGTTTAATACTCGCACATTTTTCAAATATTTTATAGTAATATGCCGCCGGAAGATGTGGACGCTCTACATAACCGTCACAGTCGGAACATTAATTCATAACCCTGGTAGAGTCTGTACGAACGTGAGACGAGATAGACGGTATTTAATTTTGTTTGTTTTTATTTGATTATATCAAGCCATCTTTGATGATGCCATGTAGATGGTATTTTGGTAGGATTGGAAATAATAAATATGGGTCTTGTCCCAAGTTATGAGTAGGGGGAAGGTTTATAGTTATTTCCAATGGTATTCGAATCATGATTACTGAATTCTTTTTTATTTTTTTATCCCAAGCTGCCAATAGCTGGAGATAGTGTAGTACATTGAACCCCTTACATAATTGGGGAATGCATTTTGAATACTGAATTATGAAGACCGAATGGTATATAATTAATTGCGAAGAATTAATTGTGAAAAATGAATTGTGAAAATGAACATTGAAAAATGAATTGTAAAGTGCGAAGAAATAATTGTAAAGAATGCCTTGTGAAGAATGAATTGGGAAGAATTAATCGTAAAGATTTAATTGTGATGTATGAATTTGGAATTGCGAATTGTGAGGAATGAATTATGAAGAATGTATTGTTGAAGAATGAACTGTGAAGAACGAACTGTGAAAATGAACTAAGAAAAATGAACTCTGAAGAATGAACTGTGAAGAATGATCTGTGAAGAATGAACTTTGAAGAACGAACTGTGAAAAACGAACTGTGAAGAATGAACTGTGAAAAATGAACTGTGAAGAATGAACTGTGAAGAATGAACTGTGAAAAATGAACTGTGAAGAATGAACTGTGAAGAATGAACTGTGAAGAATGAACTGTGAAGAATGAACTGTGAAGAATGAACTGTGAAGAATGAACTGTGAAGAATGAACTGTGAAGAATGAACTGTGAAGAATGAACTGTGAAGAATGAACTGTGAAGAATGAACTGTGAAGAATGAACTATGAAGAATGAACTGTGAAGAATGAACTGTGAAGAATGAACTGTGAAGAATGAACTGTGAAGAATGAACTGTGAAGAATGAACTGTGAAGAATGAACTGTGAAGAATGAACTGTGAAGAATGAACTGTGAAGAATGAACTGTGAAGAATGAACTGTGAAGAATGAACTGTGAAGAATGAACTGTGAAGAATAAACTGTGAAGAATGAACTGTGAAGAATGAACTGTGAAGAATGAACTGTGAAGAAGGCACTGCGAAGAATAAACTGTGAAGAATGATTTGCAAAGAATAAACTATGTAAACTGAACTGTAAAGAATGAACTATGGAGAACGAACTGTGAAGAATGAACTATGAAGACTGAACTGTGAAAAACGAATTGTGAAGAATGAATTGTGAGTAATAAATTTTGAGCGATGAATTGTGAAATATGAATAGTGAAAAATGTTTTGTTAATAATGAATTGTGAAGAATGAATTGTGAAAATGAGTAGTGAAGAATGAACCGTGACCAATGAATTGTGAATTGTTAATTTTGGGGAGTGAATGGGGTGGGAAAATAAATTTTAAGATTGAGGTTAGGAAGTGCTCGTTTTCAAATCGAGTACCTACATAAGTAAACCTTTCAAATAATGTTTCGATTCTGAATATGTATTGATATCACAACATTGAACCGGGTGGGTATGTTATGAAATGAAATAAACTAATAAATGAACTTGTTCAATTAATGACAAAACAGCACTCTGCAAACTACGTTCTCTCTAAATCTCGATTCACTTCTATAAACCATAACTTCTTAGGCCTGCAAATACCCTCATGCACACACACATGCTTTTCACTACATATGTCATTCAGTAATTACTCAGGTACCTACCATAATTAATAATTTACAAGCAAAAATATTATTTGTGCCTACTGTAAAATACTTAATTTATATTTGTATAAATTATATCACGTCACTATTTAGGCACTGTTTTATATACAAAAAAAAACAGAGTGCGCAATTCACACGCGGTAGAAGTGAAAACTTCAGAAAACTAAAGCAGAAAAGAGTGGGGAGGCTACGAAGCACTGCACAAACAGGATACGAAGCACCGCACAAAGAGGGGACCGATTATGCCATCTCATTCTCTCGCAGGCTAAATCCTATAGATGTATGTGTTTATCTCTTTGTAGTGTCGCTATTTTTCGTTTCACCGAGTTTCAAATCACAACAGTGCTAAAGAAGTTTTCACTTCATAATTAAAGATTAAAATAGCATAATTCTTTAATGTAAAGATTTAATTAAAAACAAAAACCAACTATTTTTAAAAATCAATGGCTAAAGACCAGCAAATGTTAGTCTTCTTATAATAATGGTGTAAATTAAATATAATGTGCTTTTAACTTCCAAGCCGTGAAAATAAAGCATAACATTATTTAAAATGATAATAATTCCTATCAAACTGAACTCTAATCTGGAACACTATATAGTACGAGTATAATATAATACCTTAATAATGTATTCAATATTCATCGGAGGTATTTATAATATCGAACTAAATGATTTCAACGCGTGGGCAAGCACCAAGCGCACTCCACAAAACCAGATCTGTCCAAAACGACAGAACGAAAGTACGCCCAAATCAAATTTGGCAGTCGGCATCGGTTCCCACGAACGGGTCCCCAAATCGTCCCAAATCTAGTTCCGAGATCAGTGGCGTGTTCTAATCAATAGCGGCCCCGGGCGCGGTCCACATCGCCCAGTGCCCATTGCCCATTGCCTAGCCGGCCGCATTGCTGAGGTGTTGCCACCGCCGATGATTTGCGGCCATTTGGAGGTCTACTTTTCGAATGATTGCAACCACTTGGTCCACTGACGTATTCCAGTTGGAACAGATTCGTGAAATGAGATGAAAAGCGGTATATGTTTGAAAAGTGTTTTTTTTTTAAATTTAAAAAATAGGATAGCAAGAACAGGTGACCAGAAGATAGTACGTATAGATAACATCTTAATGTACTTACCTGTAAAGGTAGAATGTCACAATTAATTTAACCTTTTCCTTTCTATTAAAAATTACAAACATTGTAAAATTGTCATTTTAAATGATATCATGCCACCATTTTTTTTTATGTGAATACCTCAAAAGAGTCTCAGCTGCTCCTGTCTGGAGCCAGTGAGACAATGGCATCCCCAATTGGAGTATTTTGTGAGGCTCGAGGTAGTGGGGATGGGAAGGAGATGGGGCGTAGGAAGGCGGGAAAGTTCCTGGCTATTCAGATCTGGTCACCAAAAACGGCTAAAGCCATTTCAAGCAACGTTTCGAGTCAAGAGTCTTAACCCTAGACCAAGCCGGTCGTCATGACGGTGCCCGGAAACTAAACACTCCGAGCAGGTAATCCAAAGAAGTGCGTGATCTCGCATGTCACCAATCCACATAATACTTTATAAATAAATATATACATAATATATATGTGTTTATATAAAAATTTTATTTTTAAAATATATGTTTAAAAAAAAAAAAAATACATCTTTACAATGTTCATCTTGTCAATGAAAACTTTTGATTTTAATTCCACACGAAGTTAGAAAAAATTGAGTTTACTTTAGCCACATAGGCATACGGGACACTCCTACCATCCACTTCTATTAGTTTAACTTATAACTCAGTTTAACAGAAATTCGAAGAGGAAAGTGTAGAAGAATGTGAAGATTGGAGGTGTAATGAATGTGGATCAAAGTTTAAAAAGGAAGAAAAGGATAATGTTTGGTTTCTTTGTTTGGACATGAATGAAGGTTATAAAAATGTATGAGGAATGGTCTCTTCTCCTACAACCACCACGCATTATACATTAAATATACAGAAAACATTAAACTAATATATTCTATAACTATACTAGTTATATTATTTTATTTAACGGTCCCGAACACAGTAGAGTAAATAAATTTTAGGAAGGTATGTGGCTATTTCTTTAGAATTGGTTACGAAGCAAATCTAAATCTATTTCATGCAATCTCTAAAAAAGAACCTGCGGTTTGGGTACACAATATTGTTATGCCAAGTTCGACAGATTAAACATATTTTGTGAGTGTGCAATTCACACGCGGTAGAAGTGCAACCTTCAGAAAACTAAAGTAGACAAGGGTGGAGAGACTATGAAGTATTTTTTTTATCAATGTGAAGGATGATTTTTTCCATAATTTTGTCGTCGAATTACAGTACACCTTTTCCTATACATTTGGTCATCTTATTATTAATTTTGGTTTAGATATCGTTTTCCATTGCCTGTTCATTTTAGAGTGGTTTGAAGATTGGATTTTGATTTTAAAATTTTTTTTTTTTTTTTTGGGTTTATTGGGATTCGACCCCTGGTCGGCTGAATGTCTGCAAAGATTCATCAGGCGCTTTATACCACCACACTAAAGAGGACTTGGGTGAGACCGTGGATCATTTTGTTTTGGAACCGAGTACCCGTGAATGAAACAAATATTTTATTGCTATCTCATTCTCTCGCAGGCTAAATCCTATAGATGTATGTGTTGTGTTTGTCTCTTTTTAGTGTCGCTAGCTACCGTTTCATTAAGATTCAAATCATAACGGTACTAAAGTAGTTTTAACTTCCAAAACTTGTTTCTTTTTAGTTGACTTACACAGCTGTTCTTCTCAGACACACAATTGAAGATAATGCGCCTATAAAATTTTATTGCGTTCTGAATATAGACTCAACGCATGCCAAAGGAATTTAATGAAAATTTTGACAAATTAAAATACATGGTTTATCTGAGTATATAAGTTTTTCCCAATTCGAGGAATGCTTAATGAGTTGGATGGAGAAACGAATGGAGGGAAAATAAAATTCTGTATTATAGTAAAGATTATTTTATTATAATATCAGGAGACTATTGGTATTTTTATTAAAGTAAAACTTCTTCACGCACGCTTGACTTGGGGAGTAAGCTGGTGAATGCGTGACGAGAACGTTACGAAAAGGAGATATAGGTTAGTGAAGATAGAAAGAGAGAGAGTGACGTTTCGTATATTACAGTAGGGGCAAGGAAGAGAGGTGCGAGCACACATTTTCTTTCTCTCTTTCTCTCATAGCCAGTTACGTTTCGTATATCTAAGACACAGTGCAAGCCTATTGTCTGTTTCACACTGTAGGAGCAAGAGAGAGCAGTGCGTGCGTACATTTTCTTTCTCTCTTCCTATCATATAGAATATAGATAGAGCTAAATAAGTTTTACCTCAGTCGTGTGGTCTAAAGCACATTCTTTTTTTTTATTTTAAATTAGCTCCACACAAGAGGCCCTGAGGAAAATAATTCCCCTCAGGGCCTATTTCATCTTGTAATGCTTTGTGGAGGGTCTTTTTAGGAAAGGAAGGAAATGAAGTTCTGGGAAGGAAAAGGATATTGGGGGTGGGTAAGAATCTGGGGTCAGTGTGTCCAGGAGTGACGGACGTAAAAATCCATCCCTCCCACTGCGGTGCAAGGTGATCTTCCGAGAGAGTACGGCTGGAGAAATCAAAGGAACTCCCTCACACTTTCTCTCCTGATCCGGCCTCCCATGCAGTTGGCGGGCAGACCAAGACCCGGACGCGTATTTACAAAACCTATACCGATTCAGTCGCGGTAACGACAATTTACATTTTAAATATACCTCTATATTGGTTATTTTTTATCACATTGCAAAAACAAAAAATGTTCTAAAATCTAGATAAAATAATCTTTCTGATGTGTATATTAGAAATTAATAATTTAATTTCTAAATATTAAAATTTTAATATAATTCCCATATATTGTAAATACACCTCTATATTGATAATTTTTATCACTTTGCAAAAACAAAAAAAAATGTTCTAAAATCTAGATAAAATAATCTTTCCAATGTGTATATTAGAAATTAATAATTTCATTTCTAGATATATAAATTTTGATATTGAAAATTTAAAGCGACTCAAACGCGTTAGGGATTGTAAATACGCGACCCGGACAAACCTCATCCCATGAACCCGGGCACCCCTACTAAGTTATGAGAGAGTTATGGGAGAGGTGTTGGTTATCTAATAAATGGTTCCCGGGGCGGCTGTACCCATACCCGCCTCCCAAATTGAAATTGGGTGTTATGATGTTGCCTGATACTCCAGATAGTAGGTATGAGTCACAGCTTAAATATTTCATTTACGCGCATTCTCAATAATTGCAACACCATCAAATGTTTGCCATCTCCGCATTTAAAGAGAGATAAAACCTATGCACCTTTTTAGCCAATAACAACTTCCGTAGCAATAATGACGTCTATTAGTGACACTTTTTAACACTATTGGCTAAAGAAAGACATCGTTTTTTGTCTTCTAATATAATATAATTTAATAGTTGTATACCTTTTTACGATACCTTTAACGATATCTTTTTAGTGCACACTGTGAACTTCATTTTGCTTTTTTTTTCAGTAAAAAATGATGCAGCACCAAAAATTCCTTGCCCTATAAAAATGCTGTGTAGATTTCTAGAAAAAGAACGTGTGTACAGTAAACGTGCAACAACTTCATTCAAGTTGTCGAGTACCTACCTGGAGTGTGTTAGACTAGATGTCACCCACAGGCAACAGGTAGTAGAGGCTGAATTCTCGAGATTGAACCCATTCCAACAGGATGCGATGGCCACTGACTATAACCAGGTGTCGCTATGCGGAGATAACCTTTTGACAAACGGCAGCGTATCCGGATAGGTGTCCATTACTCCGCTGTGATTATTGTGACTTATTTGTGGCAGTTTTATCTTCATTTTAAAGATTATTTGAAATCTAATCAAAGTACCTTATTTTACAGATACGTTATGTATTGGGACTAAGAAATAAGAAAATGTAAATTTATAACTTTTTTGGTAATATGGTGCTCAAAGAGCGTGGCAGAGAATTTGAACAAAATAATTTTGGTGTTCTATGGTGAAATGTTTTATGATATATATAATAATTCGTATATTTGCATAAGGGGACTATACTATTTCTAGTTTAAGGGATTCTGTTAAGGGAACAGGTTGAAGAGCGGAAGAAGATGGAGTAGAGGAAGATTAAGAAGAGACATCTCGTCAGATTTTATTTATTTATTTATTTATTAAGCGCCATAAAATGGCTTTTACATTAAAATTATAAGATTGTAAGTTAAAAGTTACGGTGATACACAGGAGGATCAGTGGTATTAAGGATAAAATAAGAAAGAATGAGACAAAAATAATATGTAAGAGATACAGTTTTTTTTTAACACAACAGTTGTTTTTTACAATAATTTGGATTGAGAAGAAATGTAAAATAAATGTGTAATCGTGTAATAGTTATAATAACAGAGAACATTGTACATAATAAGAATAAAAATATTAAAGAACGGTAAATTCATAGCAAGTGTAATCGTGCAAAATTGTCAACATCAAGTATATTCGTGAATTTAGCATTGTTATTTGCAAAGTATTGAGTTCTAGGAATTGGCTTGTAAATAAAGTAATTTTGTATCGAAAATCTTGTCCTAAAACCAACTTGACTCTGTCATATGAATTTTCTACATTTTTTTACAATTGTTTCTACTAATTTTCTTGCCAAATAACTGGGTATCTCCCGCTATGTACCTACTTATCAAAAATTTTGGAAAATATTACGTAATTTTCCATTTCTTTGGGACGAATAAATAAAATTGTGCCAACCATGTTTGGAGAAGTGAGAACACTCAAAAATATAGTAAGATTTAGTAGAAACATCGAAAATTTTAAAATTCTAACATGAAATGTCGGAAATATCAACACTGTACGCATGTCTTCTTTCATTATTGCTGATTAGAGTAAAATATAGTTGGCTTGTCATTTGATATTACTCTAGTTGACACACGACTAATATTTACACAGATGTATTAGGTCAAAGAAACATCTGACCATATGGTGTAGGAAGAGCGTAGTCAGTCAATCGAACCACCGGCTAACCAACCTACTGTCTCATTAGGGCGACTAATATTGACCATTTACATGCTGCTGGCCGTAACATAATCCATTAAAGAATGTTTCGTAAATAATATTATGTTTCTATTGTTTATATTTCTGTTATGATTTGATTTGTATGTACAACCTCTCTCCACGGCTACCGATGAATTGATAAAATTTTGTTTTATATAATGATTGGCTTCATTTTTCTTTCTTATACATTTAATTTACTTTTTACTTATTATGCTGTCTCAGTAAAGGTAAAGTCACAAGGAGTAAATCCATAATCGGTTTTTTTTGGCCATATAATACTTATGTACAAACTGAAAAGATGTAAAATGTCGATTTCTCGAAAATTAATAAATAAATAATACAGTCCACGCCAAACAATTCTTTAAATTATATCAGATAATGCTTTAAATGAGAGTAGAAAGAAAATGCTCTCAAGGACGTTAGTTAGACGTTTATGTTAGAAAGATTTGATGATAGCCCAGCTAAAGCTTTTATGATAGTCCCGTAGAAAAGAATAAATTTTTTTAACACTACATATAGGAGCAACTAATCGAAATCTTTCTGGCCATAAGTCAACCACAGTTTTCTGCAAACATGTTTTTGCAAAAAGTAATTTCTATAAAGTGAAATATTCAAAAACTGATTTTACCCTCAAACTCTTCTACTAATCACTTTTTTTTTATTTTTTGTCAGAAAACACAGAAACGGACAATATAAAACATCACTGAAGATTTTCGTTATGGGGTGTTATGCCGTGTTGCGCTACCTCCTTCTTTAGCCAACGTTTCGGACATCGTTGCAGTGTCCATCAACAAGGCAGAACCGGCAGATCCGGTAGATGCATTACTGAAGATGATTGCGCCTACATCCTAACTATTCTCAACTGTCTTCACAGATAAAATAATTTTAATTATTATTGAAAACTTAAAAATAAAGATTTACCAATATTTTTTAAATGTAAATTTAAAGAAGAAAAATATAAGAAATTATTTTCCAAAAAAAAGGAAAAATGCAAATAAAAGTTTACGAATAATTTTCAAAATGGAAAAAAATTACGACTTTCGGTTCATTATTTTCCGCGGCTATTTTATGTAAAACGCATTTTGCATTCCAAAGGTTTTAATAATTTTTTAGTCTTTATTTAGTCTCAAATATGAAATGCCTAACTTAAGTACATAGATTTAATATTTATATCACTAGAAATTTATGTGACTTAAGTCGTCTTAAATACAAGTATATCAATATTGTTATTAATATTCATCATTACATTCACGCTTATTAAAATTAAATCTTTCACCTATCAATTTTCTCGAATCACGCTTAACACAAGTCATTTCTGTTAAGGGCGTTTAATTCCAATGATAAAGGTTAATTATTCTCCGTACCAGCTTTTTAAAATTATAACGCAATATCGATTTTATTTCATTCCAAATTTGCTTTAATTTATACCTAGATCCAAAAATGCTGAAAGACGTGGTGATAAAACTATTAAAATTATGTACTTTTTGTAATTATTTTTTTATCAAAAGTATTCACCATTTTTCAATAATGTCTAAGATAATAAGAAGACAAAAAAAATCTGAAATAAATTTGTTTGTAAGTGCGCAAATAAATACACAAATGGACCAATTTTCGTCAAGAAACACATGTAGATAAGTTTATATATTTTAAACATTTTATTTACACTAAAATTAAAATTCTGAAACATGCATTTACCAAATAATGTATTAACTTATTTAACTGCACAAAATCTTTTTTGAAAATTTAACAAATCTGCCAACAACCTATGGTATAACCTTATCATAATAAAAATAAACATGTTTTCTCAAAATTTTAAACATTCTTTACTAGGTAAAAGAACAATCTTTCGAAATCAATTTATAATTTTTTGTGGAAAAGAGTCAATATGTCTAAAATCTGATGTAAAAATGACACATTTCTGGTTTTCTCTGGTTATACCCTCTTAAGTGTAGATAGACCTAATCTATATTCATAGAACGTTTATTTTTGACGACATCCGTAGTCCAGTGGCTAAGACTCTTGACTCACATTCCGGAGGTCGCGGGTTCGAACCCGGCATGCGCAAATAAATTTTATTTGATTAATTTGTGTTATTTCACAATTAATTCATTTAAAATAATATATAGTATATTTGCGGTATGTTCCAGAGTGGAAGATACTATCAGTATCGCCCTGGTGTTAAGACCACCATTCAGAATTGAAACGTTGCTTGAAAATGGCTTTAGCCGTGTTTAGTGACCAGATCTGAATAGCCAGGTACTTCCCAACCTTCCTCTTCCCCACCTCCTTCCCCTCCCCGCTACCTTCAGCCTCACAACATACCCCAATTGGGGATGCCATAGTCTCACTGGCTCCAGACGGGAGCAGTTGAGATTCTTGTGCGGTATTCACTGTAAAAAAAAAAAAAAAAAATTTATCCATTTTGTCACTATAAAATAAGATATCGTTTCTTAGCCATTCGAACACTTTTCTGTATGGTTAATATAGAAAAGGGCATAAAACCGACCCTGCCTGTATCATTTTAGGGTCAAAATAATAAACGCTCCGTGAAATAGCGATTTCACGCACAATAAAAATAATTGCAAGGCTTTGTATTGATTTTATTGGACGTCGATTAATTAAGCGGGAGGTAATATAAAATCCTGTTCACTTTTCACCTACATACATAATGACAATCATAGTGGGAGTTGGGAGGTTGCGGTGTTTGCACTTATCACGTGCAGGTGTATGGGAGAAAGGCAAGAGGGGACAGTAAAGTACAATTGTACAACAAAAGTCAACTAATAAACCAACCTGTTTTTTGACCTGCCAGATATGTTTTCTACAAATGTTTACATAATTAGATAGAGCGTATGAAATTAACTTTTATTCAAATGAAGGAGTTGTTAAAACATCGAACTCCAGTAAAAAAATAATCATTTTTTTAATGAAAAAAGACCTTCAAACTTAAATTTCAAACTACATTTTTATTTTTATAGTTAGTTTTAATAGTTAAAATAATTGTCAAAGTTTTAATTTTTCAAGACCCCCAGAAAACCACCGTATCTATGGTGGATTGTGTGACGTCATCACCCACCGATAGTTTTAGTTACTTTCAACAGGTGTTGTCATTTTGAATGCAAGAATCAATGGCGGAATGACTTTAGGTGTGAGAAGTCGAGGCGGTTTTTATTCAAGATTAACTGCTTTTAATATAGAAAAACATTGATAAAATTTCCATACCTCATCGCAACTGTTGTTGTATTGTACCAAAGTGAAATATAAAGACAATAAATCATCTTTTTCATTGCAAAAACAAATGACATCGTAAGCCATCGAATTTTGTGTTCAGACGTGACTTTGTACATTGTATTATGTATAACACATACAGAAACAATGATATTGTTTCTGTACGTCAAATTGCACAAACCATTTGAAAATACGATCGATGTATCGTAAACCAATTGTCAAATATGACACAACTTTAACCTCAAATAGGCAAAATTTATTGCAAATTTTAATTTTTTTTTACAGCTAACTAACCACTTTCAAAAACAACTAATGAGATGAAATACTTAGTAGCTTTTATTCCACGAAATTCGGCACTTGTATGGTCTGTATTATATTTGAAAAACATTATCCTGGAAATTATCAGGTTGTCCGCAAATATAGCCCTTTTCCGTCATCATTTTAATTGTTGAGGGCCTAAATAATGTTTCAATAAACACAACAACTATTATTTATCTAAATCTCTATAAACAGTATGAAAATAAACCAAAAATACGAAATGTTGAATGGCGTGCGTGTACACTTCAAGTTGCTTCAAGTCGTGATTTCAAATGTCAATGCAACGTCAACACTCTATCACCAGGTGAATAGTTAGCAGTGACGTCACCACTAACCATTTCAATAATGCCAACTTGACGCTGTGTTTTCACGACCTGATTAAAAATGGACTTTTTAATAATTTTTTAAGAACTCTGTTTTTAATATTATTAAATAATACGTATATATTCAGAATCAGCGTTTATTGGTCTATATGCAAATATATATTTTTTTTTAAAGCCATAATATTTTTCACTTGAGTTCCTTAAAAAAAATTTTATGTATTAATTGCAATGAAGAGAGAACAATTTTTAACTAATAATTTTGCAATTATTGAAGAAGAATTACACTTAATCAGGATGGCACTAGATCTGTGAAAAAGGACTCTTTTATTGTTACATATTATTTCCATTAAAAATATATATATACATATTTATAAGGATTATTCCGATGGCCATCTCGCCCAGCATTTCTCCCGCGACCCGGCCCGAAGAAGCCCGCACCGGCACCGTCTCACTCCGGCCCGGAATGCCGTTCCCCCACTTACGTAGCCGGACTCAGCACTGCCCGCTGTCTGCTGCTGCCCGATACCAGAGTCTCCTCTCCTAACACACATCAGCTTACCTTCACTTCGCTTCTTTCACACACATGTATCGCTGATCTACCGCACGCCAGAGGCAAGGGGCCTCACTAAAATACGCGAGACTACTCGATTTTTACCTAAAAAGAAAAAATGTACCTATTATTTGCAATTCTTTAAGTACGTGAAAATGATTGTTATGTATTACACCAGATTAATTCACACAATTATTGAAGTCAAAATTTCTTTAGCACCGTTGTGATTTGAAACTCGATGAAACGGAAACGAGCGACACTAAAAAGAGACAAACATATACATCTATCTATAGAATTTAGCCTGCAAGAGAATGAGATAGCAATAAAATATTTATTTAATTCATGGGTAGTCGGTTCCAATATATTGCGATAATTCCACAGACCCATGCAAGTTTCATATGGTGTAATGGTATAAAGCGCCTGATGAATCTCTGCTGACATTTAGCGGATCGAATCCGACCATAAATCCAAAAAATATGAATATTTTATTTTTTGTAAAATCCATATCCAATCTACAATCCACTTCAAAATGAACAGGCAATGATAAACACACAAAAGAAGAAAACACAAATGTGTAAGAAAGTGCGCACTGGAATTCGACAAACAGAAATATAGAAAAAATCATCCTTCACATTAATAAAAAAGTGCTTAGTCTCAACTCTCAAGTCTCAACACTCTTGTCTACTTTAATTTTCTGAAGGTTTCACTTCACATTGCACACATTGATTTTTTTTAAATGGGGCATCAATAGTATCTAAGGTATAAAGCTGGCCTATGATATATATATATTTTTTTTTATTATTGTTTATTACATTTGTTTACAGGTTTATTACATGAACCAATGCACAAAATATAAGAACGAAATAAGAAACATTAGACATATAACAAGATCATGGTAGGTAGGAAAATGAAAATTATGAGCAACGACGATTTGTACAAAAACATAGTATTGGACGAATAGGAATGGGGTAAAAGGTTGGGCTATTATTAGGCTGAGTGATCAGTATCAGTGACGACATGTGGAAGTTTTTTTTTATTTTTTTTTTTTACTTCATTGTTCTCAGGAATCATCGGTTAAACTAAGGCAAGTACGTCCCTCCACACCTTATACACAAAAAGCAAAACATCGTTCACAGTGCGCTTAACTAATACAATAATTATATGTGATTCTGTTAGTGAGCCAATAAACATAATAAATAAATAAATGAATAAATAAAATATTTGTGATTGAGTTAAATATATATCAATTATGTTAAAAGTATTTTTTAAGTTAACGATTTCTTTGGAAATGTTTTTGAAATCCGAACTGTCAAACTCGTAGTTGCCAAAAATAATTATTGCAGGTGGTAAAACATTTTCAAGAAAATAATAATATTAACAACTATTTTTCTAATACGTAATAATTCAATAAAAAAGATCAATATTAGTTTCTAGTTATAACTCTTAATACATTAATTTCTGCATTCTTGGGAGTACCTTGGGAATAATAATATAACACATGTTAATTTGTGAACTGTTACTGAATTTATGATGAAAGTTAAAATATTAAACGAGCAACATCATGGAACGTTAAGAAAATAGTTGTATGAGTCGCAAACATCATGAGAAATGTTATTTTTTTTAAGCGTTTTCTCCTTTTTTGGAGTGACTTTTTCTTCTAAAAATACACTTATAAATCCTCTCCTGGGTACGTGGATCACCCATCCATTGACTGTCTTCTTCTCAGCCAATAAGTAGCACTCCGATTCTTCCACTTATTTAGAAAAAATGACCTATATCAATTACTATGTAATTTATCTTGGCTAAAGATACGCCCCGTGATGTATGCAGGCACGGATCATTACTTGTTGAAGTTCAAATATATTTTTGAGTAAATTCCTTAGTTGGGAAAAATAAACTGATTTATAAGCTGCACATTTCGATACAGGAAAGCCCTAGTGAGATGTGGATTTATGTATTACATCATTTTTTTAATAAATAAATAGCATGATATTTTGCGTAGGTCATAATTTCACAACTTCCATATCCTAGGTCATAAGGGGACTGTTCAGGGCACGTATCACAACTAATAGACGCCATTTGAAATGATGGTTTTTTTACATGTATGCCGCACAAGAGTCCCAACTGCTCCCGTCTACGAAATAACACAAAATAATCAAATAAAATTTATTTGCCACGCCGGGATTTGATCCCACGACCTTCGGAGTGCTAGTCAAGAGCCTTACCTCACCAAGTTTATTTGCAAAGTATGAAGAAGTAAACATATTTACATGATGAGCTAATGACTTAAAAAGATCTGTTTGCTCTGGAGAATCTTATCCAACTTAAGATATTGATTTTATTCAGTGTCTCGACTTTGTGAATTTTGTGAGAATCACCAGTCAAAAACTGAGACATTTAAGGAAGGTCTGTGTCCAAAGCTGGACTCCAAAGGAAAGCCTTCCAAAAACGTATTTATTAGATAACTTCATAAAAATTAATGCTGACGATAAAATAAATACTTTCTGATAAAATGAGGGAAGAAAGTAAGCATAAAATCTTGAATGGAACTACGATTTAACCTTAAAAAATTCGTAAATATTTTTTTCTAATGACTTATAACAAAAATTATGTACATGCCTCAGAATATCTTTGCAAAGGAAATTTTGTTCTGAAATATGTAGGTGCACTACCTATTTTAAAAAAATAGTGCTATAGTCAAGGTTAGTTATTTTCGATTAATTAAAGTGATGCTACAGACTGAATTTTAAATAATTATTAAAGAAGTTAAAAATTTCTAATTTTAAAATCAGATAAAAAAAACTTGCTGTTCTCTGCTTTTATCTTTATTGGGTTAAGGAATATGTAATTTAAAGTTTATTAGCAACATGTTTGTAGTTAATTCATTCATTCTGACGACGAGAAATTTATCTAAACTTCTTGAATGCAGACGAACACATGTAAACGTAGTTTATGAATACCTGTATTACCTACAAGGTGGACACTAACTCGTAAATTGTGGATAAAAGATATAACACGCGCAGATGGCGTTTTTGTCATTAACAAATTAAGGCTGTTGGGAAAATTGACAAGATTTAAACAAATCAGGTAGATTTCATCTAGATTTTCTCACTTTAAATCGTTTTTACCTAGATACATAATAAAATTGTGACCTAGTCGGGTAGGTACGTTACCTATACCATACCACATAATTTCAACAAACTTAATGTTCTTATGACATGTATAAATAATTTAGTTTTTATGTTCATATTGTATTATCAAAGGTTGTAATAAACATTATGGTTTAGTTCCTGTTCTTTCGTGTTTATTATTTCCGGCTATGTTATTTTAGTTTCTAAATGTATTAAGTGCTTCATGTGAGAAAAGGTTCACCCCACGGACATATGAATATATCTGGACCTGCCCTAAGTGATAAAAACGTATTATTTCCCCCTCCACATGGAACCGGCTGGAGCTCCTCCTTGGCGCCAGTTCGCCCCATGTGGAGGGGATAGAGAATCGCTTGAATCTAAAATGTGTGACGTCATCATTCTTGCCGTGAGCAGCGCGAAGCAAACATCTATACATTTAACGAAAAAATAACACGCCAAAACAGTAGCTTGTGCTATACAACATACCTACCTATCGATGTGCACATAGCGAATGTGGGCGGTTCCTTAGTGTTTTCGTCGCTGGTTACAGGGGTAAGTAAATTATGAAACATTTGTAAAAGTGTCTTAACTAAACACAGCAACAAAATATTGCTATGTGAAAACGAGCGAATCTTTTTGGGGTGTACATTTGGCCTACGCAAATATTTTATTATCGTGGCAAGCAATTCGCGCTCCCATGTAAAAAGGTCTATTCATTCAAAGCAGATTTTGGTTTTAAGAACTAAATGGTGATATTATAATGCGAGATGCCTATATACTGTCAGATTGATTTTTCAACTAATCACAGTCTTCTTCCCCTCTTCACCCCCCCATAGTTTGGTTTTACCCCTCACCTGTATCTTCTGGTCTATCCATTTGGATGTCTATGGTTCACCCAAATACTTCTAGTAGGTACCAAACCCTCGAACTAAATGCCTCTGTGTTAAGAAATTTCATTTATCATGTGCTTTAAAAAAGTGGTACAAAAGGATGTTTCAGAGAAAAGTTTTTTAAGTGAAAACTTCTTTAGCACTGAGCAATAAAATATTTGATGATTTTACGGGTACTCAGTTCCAATATAATACGATAAATCCACGGTCCCAGGCAAGTCTCTTTTAGTCTAGCGTTATAAAGCGCCTGAGAGCGAACACGACCGGAGCCAGAATCTTCTTTACATAGTATAAAATGAAGTTCCACACTCTGTATGTGCGCTTAGATCTTTTAAACTACGCAACGGATTTTCATGCGGTTTTCACCAATAGATAGAATGATTTATGAGGAAGGTTTTTAGGTATATAATTTGTCAAGGTTTTGTGTAAATTGGTTTAAAAACGTAATATATCTGGCCAAGCGGCAGCGGGCAGCGGGCAGCGGGCAGCAGGCAACGGGGAGCAGGCTGACAAATGGGCGGTGTGAATTTGATTTAACAGATAGCGTTGGTTAAAAAGGTTTCGTTGGTCACAGCAACCTCACCCCAAGAACCCGGGCACCCCTGCTAAGTCACCAAACGTAGCGAATCACTTCGGGTGACCAATGACACCAATAGATAGAATGATTTATGAGGAAGGTTTTTAGGTATATAATTTGTCAAGGTTTTGTGTAAATTGGTTGAAAAACATAATATATCTGGCCAAGCGGCAGCGGGCAGCAGGCAACGGGGAGCAGGCTAACAAACGGGCGGTGTGGATTTGATTTAACAGATAGCGTTGGTTATAAAGGTTTCGTTGGTCACAACAACGTGTAGCCGGGTCTGCTAGTAATATAATATAAGAGCTAAACAAACCTCACCCCATTAACCCGGGCACCCCTGCTAAGTCACCAAACGTAGCGAATCACTTTGGGTGACCAATGGGAGGGGTGTTGGTTATCCAAAAATTGGTTCCTGGGGTTGCAATGCCCATATCCGCCTCCCAAATTGAAGCTGAGGAAATATTTTTCTTCCTCATTGCGTCGGTAATAGTAGCGTATTATTAGGTAAATTTATTATTTTTCTTCTTATGGAGATGGTGTTGGAGAGAAATCCGATTAAATAACAATTTTTACATCTTGTCTGGTTAAATGTTTGAGTACTCCTCTCCACTGCATGTCTAACGGGCCAATAAACTCGAATATCGAGCGAAGCGTTCACCACTAAAAAAATCGTTAAATATGAACAACTTTTATTTGATACACAAACCGATCGGCAAATGGGAAAGATACTAGAAAAAAAAACTTGATATGTAGGTCACATTATAATATAATATTATACACTAAATAATTTGTACACAGCGTATGGAAGTTCGTGTCTTAATGTCGAACAGAATATTTTAACTAACTAACTAACTAACCATCACGCCGTTTCCCCGCAAAACGTCCGTCCTCTTTGCCTACCCCCCCCATCTCTCATAAACATACTTCCAAGTACACAAACTCATCCACCTGCTCCAAATACTCATCATTCATAACTATGTTGCACATTGTTTTCATACTCTCTCTTTCAAATACTATGACTTTAACAGAATATTTTCGTATTATAATTTTACTTTTTTGACACCATTTTGTAATCATTTAGTAATCAAATCACTTTATTTATTTATTTATTTATTTGAGACACAAACAGGATATTTATATAACATTTTTGTGGGTAGTATATAATAAATTAAAATACAAATATAAGTATCCCTAGATTAATGTGTCTGCATTATTCACATATGCATTTTCACAGAAGCAAACTCTTGAAAAACAACGCAAGTATTATTTATACATAAGTTGAAAACTTAAATACAAAATTGAAATACATAATAACAACAAGTATACAATATTTATAAAGTATTTACTGAAAAGTATCTAATGTAACTTTTTTTTTTTTAAGTGCACAAATTGTGGAGATATTTTTTGAAATATGTTATATTATTTGCAAAAATATCTATGGAACTGTGTATTTTGACAAGATCGTTGTATGACCGAGACATTCTAGATATAGGATTAAAATATCCAGTATTATTTGTAAAAATTTCAGTCCAAAATATGTTAAGGGTTCTTGTAGATTTGGGCCTGGCGTATAACTTAATTTGGTTGACTAAGTTACTGTCTACACGATTATTCACAATTTTATAGAGCATTAAGAGGTCATTTATGTTTCGTCTTTTAACTAGACTCTCTAATTTGAAATACGTAAGTCTTTGTTCATACCCGTCTAGAAGATGGTGGACACCTGATCGGTAAGACAAAATCCGTGTAAATTTTCTTTGGACTGATTCGAGTCTAGATACCTGTGTAATATAATGTGCATTCCAGACTGTTGACCCGTACTCAAGAACACTTCGGATTAAGGAATTGAATAGAATTATTAGGCTATTAGAATTCTTAAACAGTTTGGTTGATCTTACAATAAAACCTAGTAATTTATTTGATTTACTCACAATATATTCAATGTGCTGATTGAATGTCAGTTTGTTGTCAAATATAATTCCTAAATCTTTTATTAATTCAACTGTTTCGAGATTGTGACCACATATGCTATATGAATATAGAATTTTGTTGGTGTTCTTGGTGAAGTTTATAACTTTGCACTTAGCAATATTCAGTTCCATTTCATTGTCAACACACCAGGTGGATATTGTATTAAGGTCTTGTTGTAAGAGTTCACAATCTTTCATAGATTTAATTTCTTTATATAATTTGAGGTCATCAGCATATAGAGAAAAATTACAGCGGAGTTTATGTGTAAGGTCGTTAATAAAGATTAAGAAAAGTAAGGGTCCAAGGTGAGATCCTTGTGGTACGCCCGACGTAACTAATATTGGGGAAGAGTTAAATCCGTTAATAGTAACTAATTGACTTCTATGTGATAAATATGATTCTAACCAACGAAGCAGGTTTCCGTGAATGCCGATTTTATTGAGTTTATTAATTAAGATAGAGTGACTAACTTTGTCAAAGGCCTTACTGAAGTCGGTGTACACGGCATCTACTTGTGTTTTATTATTTATCGATTTACACAGAAAGTCCATATATTCGAGTAAATTAGTATTTGTGGATCTTTTAGCTACAAATCCATGTTGGAAAGGACTAAGTATATGTGTTACATGGTTAAAAATGGTTTTATATACAATGGACTCGAATATTTTGCCAAAACAAGATAAAAGGCTGATAGGACGGTAGTTAGTTACATCATTTTTACTGCCAGATTTGTGGATTGGAATTACGTGGGCAACCTTCCACAGATCCGGAAATACCCCATCGTTCAGACTTTTGATGAATATTTTGTGTAATGGTGTTGCAAGCTGATCTGCACAATTTCGAATAAATAGTGGAGGAATTCCATCTGGGCCGGAACCCTTATTGATATCAACAGTGTTTAATTTTGCTTTGACCTCGTCTAACGTTATATTGATATGAGACAGTGGATAATTATAGAGTGGGGATGAAAGTTTAGAGTCACTCTTAGAATTGGATGGTGGGGTAAAAACAGAAGAGAAGTAAGTAGATAACAGCTCACACGTATCTTCTCCATTTGTTGCTGATTTGTCGTGGAGATGCATGATTTTGGGGAGAGAATTTGAAATTCTTTTCGAATTAATGAGAGTTGAAAGATTTTTGATACTGTTAGGGAGAGAATTTTCTACTGAATCTACATAGGCTTTAAGGCATGTACGTATGGATACTTTTACTCTAGCCCTCAAGATAGAAAAACTGTCATAGTCACATTGATTTTTGTATTTTTTCCATTTCTTTCTAAACTTTTCTTTTTCTCTGAGTTGGTGGATGAGAACACTGCTAAACCAAATTGGAAACTTATTATTCCTGATTCTTAAGCGCGGAGTGTGTTTTTCAATTGATAGCCATAACAAGTTATAAAAATGTAGTAGGGAATCATTACAATTCAGGGTATTAAGATCGTCCCAGTTATTAAGTGACAACATTTCATTGCATTTAATGTAATCCGTTTTTTTGAAGTTATATTTTATGTGATCTGGATTGGTGGGTAGGGGTCTGTATTTGGACATTAAAAAATCAAATTCAATGGGAGGATGATAATAGTCAATTTTGGATAGCACATGTGAAGCAATTTGAATGTTGAGGTTATGATTGGAAAACACTAAATCTAAAATTCGACCTATGTTGTTAGAGACGTAATTGAATTGCTTAAGTCCGGTCAAATTTTGAAAGTCTAGTAGAGATATTGATTTCTGGCTATTTTGTAAGACTGGTCTGGTGTGCGTTACATTGACAGTTGGTGAGTATTGAATAGATGGCACATTAAAATCGCCCATTATTATTGTTATATCTTCTGATGAAAAGTTATTATATGTCGTTTGACACTTTTCGAAAAAAATCTGCGAGATTTTCAGTTAGTATATCTGGAGGCAAATACGCCAAACATAGGTTAATGGATTGTCTGGATGTTTCATGTAATTTAAATTTAATCCATAAATCTTCTGTAGATTTTGAGCTGTGTGCTGAGACTAAAAAAATGTCATTTCTTTCTTAATGGCTATTAGAACACCACCACCTGATTTTTTAAGAGAACTCGATATGTCCCTATCACGTCTATATATATTATAACGATCATCTACTATTTCATGGTCATAGATTGTGGAATCTAGCCATGTTTCTGTAAAACAAATTAAATCATAATTGCAACTGAGCACTTCGCAGTATAGATCGTTTAATTTGCTTTTTAAACCATGTACATTTTGATAATAAAATGTTATTGCCGTTTTGTTAGAATCCATTTTGAAAGTATAATATAATAAGCATTATTAAATACATTTTTTTGTAAAATAAATTATTGAAAAGTAAGTAATTATGCTTTGAAAGGGGGCAATTATGAACATCATTAGTTTTGGTTTGTTTGTGGTGTATAATTTTGTCTATGGTGTCAGTTGTCATTAATGTTGACAGAAATAGGTTTTTGAATAGTAAACAAGATACTAAGCATACATTTGTTACATAAAAGTATGTTATCATTGTGCAATTATTTGTAATAGGTTGCGATCGTGTTTTATATTTAATAGATTGTGATAGTACATGAGGATAATGAGAAAGTTTTAAAGTATAATTTTGTTCAAAAGTTAGCAACCGGTTTTTGTGATATTTGAAACACTCTAGCAATTCGTTTATAATTATTACAGTGGAGAAATCGTGCATATAATAAATATTTTGTTGTTGTTTTAAAGAATAATTAAGTTCAAAAGTTAGCAACAGTTTTTTGTGATAATTGAAATACTCTAATGATTTATTAATTTTTTTTTTTTTTTTTTTTTTTTATTGAAATTTTTTGATACAATACATATAATACATACATGAAATAATGAAAAGTATATAAAAAATTTAATATAATTAATGTATGAACAAAAAAATCCCACAAAGGCAATGCCTGTGCGTGGGTATAATATTGATTTTTTACTTTTATTTCTATGGTTATAGTGAATATTTTAAGTATACATAAATAAGGGATTTAAAAAAAAAAGTAACTGAATAAATGCATTTAAAAACTACAGCATAATAACAGCCTGCACTGTTATTATTGTATTTGTAAGTTTTGTAAGAATAGATGTTACAAGTGCAATTTAAAAACATAAAAAAAAAAAAAACAAACAAAATAAACTAGCAAACAATATTATAAATCTTCTCTAAAAGCTGTCCAATGATAGATATATTTAATGGCTTTATTTAAACTTATAAGAAAAAAATATCTGTTTCAGTGTTTTTTAGCCACATTTTGGTATATTTTTTATAAGATTGAAGATTTTGACATATGTTCTCTTTAAAGGTTGTACATAGTAAATTATACATTTTTGGAGCTATAAAACTAATATGCCTTTGGGACAACCTAGTTTTGCAGTGGGGTACTGCATACTCACATGTGCCACGTCTTTGGCTGGTACGATTTGAATTTTTTAGAAAGTTATTTGGACGCATGTAAATAAATTTAAGACATTGAAGTCCATAGGTCTGTCTAAGGTCCAAAATATCAGTTTCCTTAAACAATTGTTTGGAGGGATACGATTTATTTTTTTTGTACATAATCTTAATAATTGATTTTTGGGCAATTTCTAAAGGTTTTACATGATTATTGTAAGCTCCACCCCAGCCAATTATTCCGTAGAAAAGAGATGAATGGACTAGTGCATCATAAACTAGTTTTATGGTTTTTATATTTACTATGTTACACATTCTTTTAAAAATATAATTTAAGTATCTGAGTTTGTTAACAGTATTTTCTATATGGTTGGTCCATTTAAGTTGACAATCTATGGTTACACCTAAGTACTTAATCATTTTTCCTGATTTCATCTCTTTACAGTTAGAGCATGTGGTTGGGTTACAATTAATATTATGAAACTTTAAATTGAGATTAGTTTTGGGAGCTGACTTCTTACTACAATGGAGATATTGTGAATATAATAAAGATGATTCCAACATTCCAAAAGGTTAACTCTTAAGTAACTTGTATGTGGGAAGTTTTTTAATAATTTTAATGAATTTAAATTCATAAAGGGACGGCAGACCTGGTAGGTGAATTTTGGGTGGACTTCAATGTTGAGAGTTTGTTGACATCTTCTTGGTCATTAATAAGAATTATGGGGGTTGAATCGCTTATACGAGTGAAAATTTTACCATTTCGAACCCAGCAATAGCGAATTTTACCAGCCATTCTTATATCGCGACATTGCTTCAGCAAAAGTTGGTTTTTTGAGGTTAGATGGTCGTTAATATATATTTTACTGGTTCCAGGAAGCTGTAATTCGGAAGCAAGCATTCCTTTCCTCTTTCTTATAGCACTTATGAGTTCATCCTTAAGGTACCTGCGAGTTAATTTGACAACAATGTTCCTCGGTCTTCCATTTTTTGCATCACGGTTTGTAAACTTTAAAGAACTCACTAGCCAAAAGAAGACATAATATATCTGATATAATTTCTCTGTTTAAAATCATAAACAACATGTATGATTCATCTTTAATTAATTGAATTAATCTTAATATAAGGTCGAAATTTACGAAAAACACTTTCTGGATGTATCCAGACTTGTATCCAATTTTTGACTTATACTGAAGCTTCCCGAAATTCTGGTGTGGCAATTATACGGACAATTTAGTGTCCGACCGAAACAGGACTTTCTACCGAAACCGAAACTTTTTTAGACATGTTAATTATCTATTGTTTACTGAAAATATACAGACAGTTAATACGTGTCAAATGAAATGTTATGTGTGGTCGGTCTTGCTGTATGGATGTGAAACATGGACCTTGAAAGTAAATACCAAGAACAGGTTAGAGGCTTTTGAAATAGGGCTTCACCGGAGAATGCTCAAGGTCCCATGGACCGACATGATCACCAACACAGAAATTCTCAGGCGGGCTAGAGCATATAAAGAACTGCTTACATTAATAAAAATCCGGAAAATTTCATATCTGGTCATATACTTCTAGGGGAGAAGTATCACTTGCTCCATTTAATATTGAAAGGCAAGGTACAAGGTCATTGAGGGTCTGGTAGGAGACAAATGTCTTGGCTGCGAAATATACGAGAGTGGACCGGCATTTGAAGTGTGGAGAAGCTATTCCGGGCTCGCAAGACAGCGAGACATTGTCTAGAGTGACCGCCAACGTCGGGGGGACCTGATACGGCACATAAAGAAGAAGAAATGAAATAAAAATGCAATAATTGAAGCAGGTGAAAAAAAAAAAAAATTATTACTGCTGTAAAACAAACAAAAATTAACAAAACAAGTTAACTCCGTTTTGGAACAAAAAATTGTTAATAATCAATACTTACACTTTAAAGGAAGGACCTCATTAATTGAGTGTTTTACAGTACGTAAAAAGTACGTAAAAGAAATATTTTTTGATATTACTGTTATAAAACAAACAAAAATTAACAAACATGTTAACTACTTCTTGATAACAAAACTAAACACTTATACGTCAGATATAATACATAAACTCACAACACAATCACGCCGGATCGGCCGGCAAACTCAGCTGATAACGGCGGGTGACACTCGAGCCATGAACTTTCCCGAAGTCAGCCGAACGACGCGCGATCGTTCCCGAACGTAGAGTTTCGGCATCAGTTTCGGTCGGTCACTAAATTAATAATGACACCTCCGCAAAAATAGTCAACATACTAAGTCGGCACAACTTCAATATTTTTTTTTTAATATTCAAATAGCATGTAAAGTAGGAATTCCCGACACCATGTAAAAATGTTTAATATCAGAGAACAGATACACTGAAGCGATAATTAGATAAATCTATTATTAGCTTCCGCAAGAATTTTAAGTCCCTTTCATTCGTCAATTAAAGAAAATTAATTGTCCGGGATTCGAGCGAAAAAGGAAGCGAATTCCGAGAAGAGTCGGAGGAATGTTGGTACAAGCATTTCGAGCCTATTAAAAAAACGAGAAGTTTCTCTGCAAATATTTATGTGACTCATACACTATAATGTTCTTCGTCAAAATATCTAGGGATGCCTGCAGCCGATCGTTATCCTCGTTGCGATATCACAAAACGTGGTAAAATGATTAATTAAAACCGTTACAGCTTAATATCTAAATACTAGTACCTACATATAAAATCTTCATCCTTCAAGATCAGGGTGACGTTAAGTATAGTACGTTAAGTATGTTTTTACGTATGTAAGTATCTGTTAGAGATTATGACTGGATGTGGAGAGCAGGATAGCAAAAAATAAATTATTACTCACTTTCAGCTTTCAGCTATCTTCTAATTGAACATAATTTCAATTTGGGAGGCGGGAATGGATACCGCCGCCCCGGGAACCTTTATTGGATAACCAACACCTCTGCCATAGGTCACCCCAAGTGCTTCGCTACATTTGGTGATTTAGCAGGGGTGCCCGGGTTCATGGGGTGAGGTTTGTCTAGGTCTTGGAGGCGGATGACCAAGACACTGAACCCCAGATTCCTACACACCCGTTAAACCCTTTTCCTTCCCAGAACTCTCCTCTCCTTCCTTTCCTTAAAAAAAACCTTCCACACAGCATCCCCAAAGATGACAAATGCCCTGAGGGAAATTATTTTCCTCAGGGCCTCCTGTGTGGAGCTCATGTAAAAAAAAAAAAAATAGACTTGCATCACATTTGTTAATTTTTTTTCCGGTTTAGGCAAATGTTCTAAGACATTCTGTAATTTTTTTATCGTATTTTCGAAACCCTGGCGATTTAAAAAAAAATTTAATCTGAAAAATCAGACTATTTTTCATAAACCGGAAAGACGGGACACAATTTCATGGGTGCGAAAAAACGATAATTACATAGCCGAATAACGAGGCATACCAAAAATATTACATCTCATAAATATTTTTTTCCTTGATCTATCTGATTGATCATAAATCTTTATAACTTTCAATGTCTGTACATGACTAAATCCAATGTAATATTCTTGTACTTGTAAATTATAATAATAATAAGAATATCATAAAATTTTATTTTGTTAAAACCAGCACCATTACCATTACACCTCTAAAACACGTACAGAAGGATAAAATGTACGGGGTTCTCTTCGTAACATCTGTCAAAACGTCAAACCAAGTGATAAGTTCGCAGAGAACAAACAATAAATCTAGTGATTGTTAAAAGTCAAATTCAAAAATTCGCCTGAAATCAAAGTGCTGCCAAATAAAAAATAAAAAATCTGTGTGGAATTTTACAAAATTAATGGAAAATCATCAGAGACGGAACATTTTCATGTAGTAACGTCACAAGCCCAAATAATATATATTTATTAAAAACAAAAACAAAAAACTGCACATTTCTAAAAAAAATTACTAACATTTTCGTAATCTTAGTAAAAAAATCTATCCGCACGATTTTTTCCAAGTCGTTATGAAATCCATGCAAGTGGCCTAAACAAAACACATTTTTTATTTTTTTCAATGATACGACCGGGTTGTCACTCGTTTGGGGGTTATTATTGCTCTGGGGTTTTGTGGCACATGTACATAGGTGTAAAATTGTAGTTTTTTGTAACAATACCTTTCGTGGGTATGTCTTATGCCAAAGGTTTTGGGTGGGTGTAGGGGCAAAAAAAAACTATATTTAATAATTATCTTGCCATTCACTTCAAGTGCAGGCAGAGAGGATGGACCGCCACACATCTATGTCTTGGTACGCATTCATTACTTCATTCTCTACCAGTAGTGCAAATTGATGAGACATTTTTATAAGCTTAGGTTCAGGGTCAGATTAGATTAGTCAGTTAGCTAAGTTACTTTTTATAAGTTAAGGTTCTGACCAAGTAAGCTAAGGTTCTTGCATATGCTGGATTAGGTTAGGTGATCTAATAAACCTTATCCTAACTGTCAAAACGATTCCAGAAAAACCTTAAAACTATTCATTTACATTCAAGCATCGTCTCGTACATTGTTACATTTTTCCGACCTTGAAATAATCCCTTTTTTATGCGAGTCCTAGTCCCAACCGATCCTAACCATCTAAGTCAGTGAGAATAAGGCATCCCCAATTGGAGTATGTTGTGATGCTGAAGGTAGTTATGACTGAAAGGAGATGGGGAAGAGGAAGGTGGGGAAGTACCTGCTGTTCACATCTGAACAATCTGCACAAATACAGCTTTTCAGGAAATAATTCGATTTTGAATGGTAGTCCATCATCGCATCATCAGGCCAATATTGATAGGATCATCGCATCATCAGGCCAATAACAATATTGATAGGATCTGCAACTCTAGACCTTCCATTTTATCTTCCATTCACTTGTACATCGTAATATAATATGAACTATCACAACTCTTATAATAACTTTACGGTAATATTTCTGAGAATTTCTTTTGATTGATTATTTTCGCATTTCACAGGTGGTTACTTTCGCCTTCGCGGCACATATAACAGTGGTATAGTTTCCGGTGCTTTTCCAACATGGCGAGCATTTCCGCCAGGAAACAAGATGGCCGCTGACATAATTCGTGAGCACCTCCTTCACCCACCACCGCGCGCCGCCAGACCTGCTGTCGGCCGTTAACGGAATTATTTTTTACCGCCTTTTCACACTACCTCTCCGTACACAATACACATTTCATATTCAAATAATTTGCCATTTGTGGGAATAATTAGGCTACTGGGGTTAGGAGTTTTTGCTATGGGAGATAACATTGAGATATTGCGGTAAACTCAATCACGGTTTGTGGTTTGTTTTATTGAAAACAATGGCTAAAACAATAAGCTGTTAATAATTTATGATTTGGTATAAAGAACTACTTTACTACTAACAAGATGATTTAATAATTTTATTGTGTTACTAGCTGGTACCGGGCGTGCGTTGCAATGCCAAGAAATAAATTGTTTCTCCCTGCATGTCCATTCCCATCCGTCCCGTTCCCCTTCCGCCTCCCCTTCCCCTCTCCCCATACCACTCCCCCCCTTCCCCCGTCCCGCAATGCCCCTTCCCGAGTTCCCCTCCCCCTCTTAGGTTCCTCACCCCCTCTCTGGTTCCCCTACCCCCTCCCGCGAACCCCTCACCCGTGTTATTCTCCCCCCTCCCGCATTCCATACATTCAGTCCCGGTACATTCAGTTTTCAAACAGCTCGCGTGCCACCAATTGCAATTTTTTATACAAATTTCATAATGCCAGAACTCATCAGAAGTTTTATACAAACCTCGCCCCGGCAATAACGAACACAAAAAAAAAGAATTATCCAATTTGGTGCAGTCGTTCGGAAGTTATGGAAGTTTGTAAACGTTTTATGTTATGAATGATTGATTGAGGGATTGTAATAAATGTCAATACTTACCTACATTTTTTAAAATGAAAACCTCTTTAGCACCGTTGCGATTTGAAACTCGATGAAACGAAAAAGCGACACTAAAATGAGACAAACACACACATCTATAGGATTTAGCCTGCAAGAGAATGAGATAGAATAAACGGTCTCCTCTTTGTGCGGTGCTTCGTAGCCTCCTCATTTTTGTCTACTTTGTTAGTTTTCTGAAAGTTTGACTTCTACCGTTTGTGAACTGCACACTTGTATTTTTGTAGTAACCCCATTTTCTGGGGAAATCCATAACTCAAATTTAAAACATTCAAGTCAATATGTAATTATTATTTTACTTTTAATGTCTGGAGCCGTGGGACTATGGCATCCCCAATTTGGGTTTGTTGAGGGGAGGGGAAAGAATTTTGAAAGAAAACGGCTTGGAATTAAGTCCTACCTACCACTAGAGAGGGCTAAAGTATTTTCAAGCAACGCTTCCTTTCTGAACGATGGCTATCTACCACTCGATTTTTAGGGATCATGGCAGGTCAAATTGAGAAAAGTGATCTGACGGAAAACAAAGAAAAAAGGTGAAGAACAATTTAATTCCAGTTACCAATCATAGCTTATGCCGTTGAAAGTTAAACTCCGGTACAATTTTTTTTTTATGAATAATCACCTTCTAACTTAAATAACTGCATATTTTAATTTATTTTTATAGTTCATTTAAATAGTTAAAATAATTGTCAAAGTTTTAATTTTTCAATATCCCCCAAAAACTACCGTATGTGTAGTAAATCGTGTGACGTCATCACTCCCGAAAAGTTACTGTAAGATCAATCAGCTGTTCAACAGGCGCCATTTTGAAATTCAGAGTGAATATTTTCAATAATAGAGATACCTTTATTTTTGAAACGACACAACAACTAAATATCTAAAACAGTATGTAAATAAACGAATGAGATGAAACGTTCTTAATACGATGGCTTGTGTCATATCTACATTCCCATACAATGCCTTTACGGTGACTAGTGACGTCATCACTAAACATTTTAATGATACCAACTTGATGGCGTGTTTCTTTGACACGATTAAAAATGAACTTTTTGATATTTTTTTAAAAACTCTGCGTTTAATACTATTTAATAAAACTTATATGTACAGAACCAGTGTTTATTGGTCTATATGAACATATTTTTTTAAGCCATAATATTTTTCACTGGAGTTCCTTATTATATTCAAAATTTTTTGCTTTTGCAGGGTTACAAATAAATCTTCTACTCCATAACTTATCCCATATACAATGGCATCCGTGGTCGATGGATTAGGTTCTCAAATAGCAGTCTGGAGGTCGTGATCAAATCCTGGCATGCGCAAGTAGTTAGTAAGTTTATTTAATTTTTTTGTGTGATTTCACAAGTTTCTCATTTAAAATAAAAACATAGCATATTTGCTGATAAGTTTGCTTATTTGGAAAGTATGTTTACGAGAGATGAGAAGGCTGATAGAGATATTGAAAGAAAGGTGGATGCTGGTAACCCTACCAATTGAGGACTAAACGTCGTTGGCACCAACAAAACGACCTCCGTAGTCCAGTGGCTAAGACTCTTGACTAACATTCCGGAGGTCGCGGGTTCGAACCCGGCATGCGCAAATAAATTTTATTTGATTAATTTGTGTTATTTCACAATTAATTCATTTAAAAATAATATATAGTATATTTGCGGCATGTTCCAGAGTGGAAGATACTATCAGTATCGCCCTGGTGTAAGACCACCATTCAGAATTGAAACGTTGCTTGAAAATGGCTTTAGCCGTGTTTAGTGACCAGATCTGAATAGCCAGGTACTTCCCAACCTTCCTCTTCCCCACCTCCTTCCCCTCCCCGCTACCTTCAGCCTCACAACATACCCCAATTGGGGATGCCATAGTCTCACTGGCTCCAGATGGGAGCAGTTGAGATTCTTGTGCGGTATTCACTGTAAAAAAAAAAAAAAAAAAAAACTGTCCAAAGAAACGCAGCTAGCCGTCCATAATGGAGTACTGGTACCTCTCCTGGCAGGCAGTGAGGCATGGAGCTGGCAGAGGAAGGATGAAAGTAGACTGAATGCTGTAGAAATGAGATCCCTGAGGCGTATGTGTGGTAAAACCATGTACGATCGTGTGACATACGTGGAAATCCGCAGAGAATGCAAGGCTGATGTAAGCGTAATGGGCATGTAGAGCATTTGGGCATGTAGAGCGAATGAACGAGGAAAGAAGTGTAAGGAGAATATATGACGCAAATTTGAATGGTAGAAGAAGTCGGGGACGCCCGAGAAAGACATGGCACGACCAAGTGAATCAGATACTTGAGTCGGGCCATGTCAAGAGTCAGAATAATGAAGAAGTGTATGAATGTGAACGAGGCAAGGAGTGTGTGCCAAGATCGAGTTGTTTGGCGTTCCGTCCTCTCTGCCTACCCCTGCGGAGAAGCGGCGTGATGGTTAGTTAGTTTAGTTAGTTAGTCATATTTGCGACTTGTTCCAGAGCGAATGATACTCTCAGTGTATCGCCATGATGTAAGACCACCATTCAGAATTGAAACGATGCTTAAAATGACTTTATCAGTGTTTGGTAACCAGATTTGAATCCAGGTGGTAATTCCCCACCTTCCTCTCCCCCATCTCCTTCCCCTCCATACCACATTCACTCATACTCATATGCCAATCGGGGGTGCCATACTCTTACTGACTCCAGTTGGCGACAGTTGGAAACAGTTGCGTATCTTGTGCGGTATTTAGACCACACGACTGAAGTAAAACTAAATGACAAACCTCGCCCAATGAACCCAGGTATCCCTGCTAAGTTACCAAACGTAGCGAATGGGGTGACCTACGACCTAGGGGTGACGTATGACATTGGGGTGAAATATGACCACGGGGTGACCTACGACCTTAGGGTGACCTACGACCTTGGGGTGACCTACGACCTTGGAATGACCCATGATCTTGGGGTGACCTACGACCTTGGAGTGACCTACGACCTTGGGGTGACCATCCTTATCCTTATCACTCCCCAAGTTAAGCGTGCGTAAAGGCCCGACCGTTCGCCTGGCAATTGATCACCGTTCGCATCGACTACCGTTCGCATGAGATTTTTCGTAACAATCACCAAGCCCATTTTCATTTAATTGGAAGTGTAAATACGCAGAATTGTCGTTATTGGTCACCTAAAGGACAGAACCCACGTTTAAAACATCAACAGCCACTTCACAGTCCCAAAGTGACGGTTTGGTGTGCATTGTCTAGCAGTGGAATAATTGAACCTTATTTTTTTGAAAATCGTCGAAGGCAAGCCATTCCTGTGAACGGGGATTCTTATCGGGGCATGCTTAACAATTATTTTTTGCCAAAAATGAGAGAACATCCTGCCTCCAATTCACACACATGGTTCCAGCAAGATGGCGCCACGCCTCACACTGCTAGAGAGACGATGGCGTTACTTCGTGATTTGTTCCCTAAAAAAATGATTAGCCGTTTCGGTGACTTCCCCTGGCCAAGGGGGTCACCAGATCTCACTCCTATGAACTTTTTTCTGTGGGGGTACCTCAAAAGTAAAGTATATGAAACCGACCCCGCGACCATCTCTGCACTAAAAGAAAATATCATTCGCGAAGTTAATGGTATCCCGATGTCACTTCTCCAGCGAGTGGCACGAAATACTGAGGCCAGATTTCAAGAGTGTGTCTGACGTGATGGTCTACATTTATACGAAATAATTTTTAAGAAATAAAATCCGCACTCCTCCTCTTTGTAACAGTTATAGAAATAAATGTATATCCTAAGTAGTTTATTTTTTATTTAAGTTTTAAATCCTAATTCTGCCACCGGACACCCTGATATGTACGTAAACAAATATTCGTTTTCTTATTTTTTTAATATTATTCTAGAAATTGCATCTTATATATTTTATTGTTCATAAGAAGCATGTAGCATTATCTCACTTTAAAGGTTGATTGTAGGGACACATTTTACAAAGTAAAAGAGATAATATTTGTTTATTTAATTAATGATCAACGGAATATCAAATTGTAAAATAGACAAGCAATAAAGATACATGTGAAAGGAGTTGACAGTCGATAACTTGGTCCAAATCTGTTTAGAATATTGAGAACAAAAAAAAACTGATTTATTATTTTTTAAATTTTACTGGTGCAGTGACAGCATAATATATTCAGATTCGAATTTTTCAACACTGTAGTTTATTCTATGAACACGGGCAAATATTAATAAAAATATATTAAACACCTACGTGGTACAAGCTTGTCTACAAAGCATTCTTCTTAAACTTAATGTTTTACGCCTACGAATACAATGATTAGTACTAAAATGGGCAAGTGACAAAATCGGTATAAAAAGAAACAAGCCAATATATTTATTCGTTTAGCTTTGTCGAAATCAGGCTGTTCAGATAATCGTATCTCTAATTAAAAAATGATGTTGACGAATTATTCTAAATTATTGATACATTCTAAATATTTTTCATTAACGTTTATTAACTTACTAGCTGACCCAGCCACGCATTGCTGTGGCTAACGAAACACAACGCCAGCTACTGGATTCTTACCCAACCTTTTAACTCACACCGCCATCTGTTTATTTACATATAAATCAAAACGGATCGGTCGCTCCATTTATATTATTATAGCGAGTTCCCGGTATGCGTTGCTATGCCACTTAATAAAGAAATTGCGTATCCTTTCCGGGTTCCCCTCCTTCCCTCCCGCAAACCACCCCTACCGATTTCCGGTTTCCCCTCCCCCTTCCGCATTCCATTCATTCAGTCCGGATACATTCAGTTTTCAAACAGCTCGCGTGCCACATATTGCAATTTTTCATACAAATTTCATGATGCCAAAGCTCCCCACTATATGCACACATCAAAATCCCAAAGTTTCAATAAAATTCTTCCATAATCTCGACTACCATAATACGGGCATTTGCCTAGCTTGGTTGTCGAAAAACCATGTAAAACAAACCTGTAACAAACAAAATAAATAAAGAAAATTTAAAAAAAAAATTAAAAATAAAAATAGGGAAAGTCGTTCGGAAGTTATGCGCCTGCATACATTTTTTTAATTCATTTTTATTTATATACGTATAGATGATAGATTATATTTTTCCTTTGGAGTGCAGACATACGTTCACCTTTTGTCTCATTTTTTTACTGCCGACATTTAGTGCATAAGAAAGAGGGGCAGCATTATTGTATGTTTCAGAACAAAAGCAAAACAATCAGCGCATTGACATTTTTGACGTTTTTGAATATTTGGAATTCACTCACTATTCAATAACTATCATAATACTGAAGCTCTTTCAAAAGATGAGAATTCGTTCCACACAAAATGTATGAAAAATGATTTTTTTTTATAACTTTTGGGACGGAGACAAATCCAACAAATCAAAGATCATAAAAATCGGTCCAGCCGTTCTCGAGTTATAAATAGTGTAACTAACCCGACTTTGTTTTATATATTAAGTATCATAAACATTTGTTAACCTTATTTGTTTTAGTCTCCCGATTGTTATAATTTTAAGTAGAGTTGCACAATTTAAAATTATAACGTCATTATTATCTATAATTTCACAATTTTTACTTCAATTTTTGTTGTCTTTATAAACATCCTCGTATATTATAAATAACTTATACTAATTTTATTAGCTATATGTTAAAATAAAATCACGGTAAATGTAAGTATATGAACTAAAAATACAATGCACCAGATTTAAATGTCCGGGAAAAACTAAACCCTTTCACACACTTCCCCAAATGATCATCTAGTGAATCCATGCTATGCAATTGCACTATATAAGTATTATAAATACAAAACAATACAAGAACAACATGTCAACCTACCAGAGACCAAATGGGAAAATAATTCACCGACTCCCGATATTTTCATATTAGAGGGTTCGGCTCTGTGGAATTCCTAATTGAACCTATAAACCCTACTGATCCCTCAATATAAATATTTAAAAAATCTTTTGTAATCCTACACGTATTTAAAATGACTGATTTTTGCATTTTTAAATTGCTTTATCATTATGCCTTTTCTTTCATTCTTTCTTCTTATGGTTTGTATTTCGTTTTTCGTATTATTATTCCTTTTTTTAAGTGAAATTTCTATAGCCCCGCTACGATTTGGATTTCGGATGAAACGGAAATGACGATTACTGCACCTGCGGCGCATCGACTAAGCTCATTGACCGCTTTGATTATGATGTCACTTTTAAAGGCTCCTATTGGTTGAGATATGCGATATAATATTTGAGTCTGCGCTCATTGGTCGCTTTGATTACTTTACCTCACTTTTCAAGTATTGGTAAAGTTTTGCTTCTACCGCGTGTAAACTGGACTCGATTTTTTTTAACTTCTTTGGGGATGCTGTGTATGAGGTCTTTTTAGGAAAAGAAAGAGAGGAATTTCTGGGAAGGGAAAAGTTATTGGGGGTGAGTAGGAATATGGGTGTCAGTGTATCCAGAAGTGACGGACGGACGTTCAGATCCATCTTTCCCACTAAGTAATGTTCTGAGAGCGTACGGCTGGAGAAGTCAAGGGGACTCCCTCAACCATTCTCTCCCGATCCGGCCTTCCATGCAGCTCGTGGGCAGACGCATCCGCCGCCAAGACCCGGCCAAGCCTCATCCCATGAACCCGGGCAAACCTGCTAAGTCACCAAACGTAGTGAACCACTTGGGATGTATTGTAATCAGGTAAAGGACCATATTCCCACGGGCGAATCCGGGTACAGTATTTATTTTGGACTTCATCAAACCTTATTTCAGACATTGACAATTTATTCCTTCTGCTTGATATTGCTTTATTAATGTCTATTTACTCCTATCTACGGACTATAATTAACATTTTTTTTAATTTACAATACCTCCACACAGGTGACCCTGAGGAAAAAATCCTTCGGGGCTTATGTCTTATGTCATCTGGGGATGCTGTTTGGAGGGTATTTTTATGGAAAGAAAGGAAAGGATGTGTTGAGAATAAAAAGGGTAAAGGGATGGATTGTGTAAATGTGTCCATGAGTGGCATACTTTAGCTCCTCCCACTGCAGTGCAAAACGATGGGTCGAAAAAGTATGGCTAGAGAGGCCTACGTTGGGTCTCCCTCAACCAATAACGGAGGTGGGTATTGTGAGATTGAAAGTAGATAGGAGAGGAGTGAGATGGAGCAGAGGAAGGTGGAGAAGTGCCTGGTTATTCAGATTTGATCACCAAATACGACCAAAGCCGTTTCAAGCAACGTTTTAATTATGAATGTTAATATTACACTAGGGCGTTACTCAGAGTATCTTCCACTCTGGAACATGTCGCAAATATATCATATCTTCTTCTTTGTGTGCTCTATAAGGTCCCCCCGACGTTGGCGATCACTCTTGAAAATGTCTCTCTGTCTTGCGCTGCCCGGAATAGCACCTCCACACTTCTAATGCCGGTCAACTCACGTATATTTCGCAGGAAAGACATTTGTCTCCTACCAGGCCCTCGGCGACCCTCCATCTTGCCTTTCAATATTAAATGGAACAAGTGATACTTCTCCCCTCAAAGTTGACCCAGATATGAATTTCAATTTGGGAGGCGGGAATGGGTACCGCCGCCCCGGGAACCTTTATTGGATAACCAATACCTTTGCCATAGGTCACCCCAAGTGGTTCGCTACGTTTGGTGATTTAGCAGGGGTGCCCAGGTTCATGGGGTGAGGATTGTCTAGGTCTCGGAGGCGGATGACCAAGACACACTGAACCCCAGATTCCTACCCACCCCTTAAACACTTTTCCTTCACAGAACTCTCCTCTCCTTCGTTTCCTAAAAAAACCCTCCACACAGCATCCCCCCCAAAGATGACATAGGCCCTGAGGGAAAATATTTTCCTCAGGGAGGAAGCCCTGTGGAGCTCATATAAAAAAAAAAAAAAATTATAGCGTATGTTATTTTTCATTAATAAATTGCGAAATTACACAAATTTGCACAAGTTCGCCACAAAGACCTAGACAAACCTCATGATATATTTCCGCAATGCTCTATCTACTACTAACTACAGACCAGACAAACAATTATATAACAACTATCACTAATACAAAAAATTACACAAAATTTTGTTGGGATAAGTGTATTTTTTTACATGAGATCCACGCGGGAGGCCCCAAGGAAAATTATTCCAGTCAGGGCCTATGTCATCTTAACCAACGGGAGGCCCCAAGGAAAATTATTCCACTCAGGGCCTATGTCAACTTTGGGGGTGCTGTGTGAAAGGTCATTTAGGGAAATAAAGGAGAGGAAATTCTGGGAACGAATAAGATATTATGGGTGAGTAGAAATCTGGGGTCAATGTGTCCAGGAGAATCGAACGAGAGACAAACCTCACCTTGTACACCTGGTGAACCCTACTAGGTCACCAAACGTAGCGAATCACTCGGGGTGACCGAGGTGTTGTTTATCCAATAAATGGTTCTCGGGCGGCGCACAGTGATTCGAGTGCTAGACCCAAAAACTCTTACACATGATTAAATTATTTTTAACGCTCTATTGAGGTGTAGTCAATACTAATTTTGTGAAAATTAGTGTTAAAAATGATTAATTTTTTTTCCTATCGTTTTTTTTTATTTTTTTTTTAAATTTTTTTTTAATAATGTATTAATAGAGTATGTGAGGTTTATAATAAAACGATTATATGTAAAAAGTTAAAAAAGTGTATTTTGAGTGTAATAAATTGCTAAAATTACGGTCCATTTTCTACTTACATTCAAAGATGCCTTATTCGGTCTTTCAACTTTTTTTCACCACTTGCACTGAGCTTATCAAGTTCAAATGTACTTAAAATTTTGTTAAACATTCCCTCAAGCTTTTCTTTCTTCGGAAAACTCTTCCATGTCACGAACAATTCCAGCCTGGAAATCTCGTATATGGTTCCTGTAAAATGAAAAAATAATAATAATGTGGATTGGTGTGGGTTAATATCGAAACTGATATGAATAATAATAATGTTAATATATAAACTGTTGCACTATTTAAAAAAAAGAAAATTTTCTTGCGATTTTGATATACTCTCTGAGATAACCTCTCGAGAAGTTATAAATTTAATATTTTTTACGCCAAAAAAAAAACACAAAACTTATTTATTATTTAAAAAACAACTGAAATTATTTACACTAAAGTATTAAGAAAAACTTTTAAACATACCTTCCATAGTAGCCACCATTTTACAGAATCGAAAAAAACACTTTTCAAACTTAGTACACAATTTTAAACGTCGAGCTGCGACAAGCGAATAAATGCAAATGATAATTTCAAAACACATTATTCGACTTTAGGCCTCTGGTATGAGAGTCAATGCGTGCACTAATCACCCCAATTAAGCATGCATTTATTATCCTGTCTATCTGGTAATGTCGCCATGACGTCATTGTTTGGGAATTCAAAAGTGACTTATTAGCGTCTAGCTTGTATGAAACGAATCACTGTGCGGCGGTACTCATACCTGTCTCCCAAATTGAAGACAAACAGGCGATAGATCTCTCGTAACCTCTCTCTCTCTCTTTCTTACAAGCCGGGCCATAAACCAGGCATTTTCTACCAACGATAGATCTCCTAGCGATCTCTTATGATATACCTACGAATGCGAATGCGAATTTCTGGATCAACTTCAACAAAAGTATTTTGAGATCACATAAATTTAATCTTGACCTAAGGAGCTTTGTAACAATAAACAATAAATTTACATATTTTAAAACATTATTTGATAATGTGGGTCTTACTACTAGATCAATGGTCTTACCAGGTGCTTTACCCATTCTGAGACCTCCATTTTATAACTTACTAAAAAATGAAAAGGTAAAATGAATTAATAAATTGAACTCAAATAAAATAAAACGGAGATGAAATACAATCATTAAAAAACCCTAAAAGAACTACTAATTACAATTATTCACAAAAATATATCACATCTTGGATTAAAAAACAAGGTACTTATTTACTTTACTCAAAAGAATATACTCAAATAAAAAATGTAACTTCTCGGCAGCCTTCTCTTTAATTCCGTACATCATGTATCTTCTTCCTTTACATTGTTTTCCCAAAACATTATATTTCAATATTTACTGTCTTAAACCAAAAAAATACAGGTGAACAACTCAACAGTTTCCCCTGGTGAGGTAATCGTGAAACACCGTAATTTTTTTTTTTGAGTTTAACTTCCTTAGCCCCATTAGAGTGATTTGAAATTCGGATGAAACAGAAATGACGCACTACGGCACCTGCGAAGCATCAAACTGCGCTCAAGGCTCCTATTGGTTGAGATATAAAACGGAAACGATGATAGGTCTGCGCTCATCGGCCGCTTTATTTTTTTATGGGACATCGGAATATAATGCGTAAATTCGCGCCTCGCCGAGCGCGTCCCATAGCGCAGCGGTATAGTGCGTCGCAAATCTCAGCGGCCAGGAAATCCAGCGGACGGAGAATCCTACGAAATCTGAAAAAAATAAACATTTTAGTTTTTATAAATCAATATCCAATATTCAAACCACTTTAAAATAAACAGGCAAAAGAAAGCGACATCTAGCGTCTTCTAGTTTCACTTCTATCGCGTGTGATTACTCTAACTTTTTTTTATCTTTTACTCTCTAATCAGAATTGTCAATATGTATTTTTTGTCATTCTTTTAATATCTTAAATTATTATATAACCTAATAATATGATTAATGTTCAACAATACTACCTACATAAACACAGTCCCAGCACAGGTTCTCTTAGTGAGGTTGTTCACGAAATAATATAATACTCGTATTTAAATGAGTTATATTGTACAGCATTTTTATACTTCATTTTAATATGTAAACTGTACTGTGTGTACGTATATAAATAATAAATAAATAAAAAAATTACAAAGGTGGTAATGAAAAAAAGCAGAGTTTACAATTCACACGCGGTAGAAGTGAAACCTTCAGAAAACTAAATTATACAAGAGTGGGCACTTTTTACGAAACACCCTTTTTTATCAATGTGAAGGATAATTTTTTTCCATATTTTTGTTGTCGAATTCCAGTGCACCTTTTCCTATACATTTGGTCATCTTATTAGTAGATATTTGTGTTTTCTTTTTCGGAGTCGCGAGATGTCGCTTTCTTTTTTGTTTTCTTTGCCTGTTTATTTTGGAGTGGTTTGAAGATTGGATATTGATTTTACATTTTTTTTTTGATTTCCTGGGATTCGATCCTTGGTCCTGTCCTGGCCTGAATGTCTGGCCGCTATAGTTCGTCAGGCGCTTTATACCACTAGACTAGAGTTAAATATTATGAAGTATTGAGAACATGAGACGTCAATTCGTTGTTTTCAATATAAGTACGTATAAACACATAATTAATAACAATATCAATCGTTCAACAATAAAAATAAGAAGTAAAAACTAATACTAATTCTTTGAATTTCTTCCGTCTGGTGTGGCAATCTAATATGATCATCTGATGTGTGATAATGCCTATCAATCTGATGAAGTAAACTGATGTGGTCATCTGATGTGACCTGCTAATGTAGCCGTTTAGGACGGCCATCATCTGTTCTGATAATCTGATGTAGTTAACCGACGTGGTTCTCTGATATAGCCATCTGAAGTGGCAAGCTGATATGACCATCTTATGTGGCCATTTGATTTTGCCACATAAAGTAGGCTATCTGATGTGGCCACATGATGTTGTAACCTGAAGTGGTCATCTGGTGTAGCTACCAAATGTGTATATCTGGTGTGGCTATCTGATGGTCAGATGACGTTGTAATCTGAAGTGGTCATCTGATGTGGCTATCAAATGTGCATATCGGATATGGCCATCTGATGTGGCCAGATGATGTTGTAACCTGAAGTGGTCATCTGGTGTAGCTACCAAATGTGTATATCTGGTGTGGCTATCTGATGGTCAGATGACGTTGTAATCTGAAGTGGTCATCTGATGTGGCTATCAAATGTGCATATCGGATATGGCCATCTGATGTGGCCAGATGATGTTGTAACCTGAAGTGGCCATCTGGTGTGGCTATGAAATGTGGACATCTGATGTAGATTTGATGAGCTGACATGATCATCTGCCGAGATGAAAATAAAATGTTTTAAAATAATACTGATTAAACGTACTGCATAGAAATATAAAGTAACATTCTCAAAATGTGTCGTTTGAAATGTTTTAACTAGAAGCAGTCTATATTTAAAACCCAAAAACTAAGCTACAAAATATTTGAAGACTTCAGTACCAAAGACTCGATACATTTGCGACTAAGACACTTCTGTTGGTATCCCCTCGAGGTATCGTTAACGGACGAGTTATGATATTCAACACGGGCATAATAATAATACCAACATGTGCCTATGCACAAAAAATGGGACCACACCAAGAATGTTCCGTTCGGTAGTATTACAAAAGTAAAAAGTTGCCTTAAATTTTTCACGAAGCAAGAACAGTTGTTTTGATTCGACGCTCGTAATTTGTAATATTATGTGGCCGGCGAATTTAATGATAATATTGGCAAACCGCCGCTCTCGTTCTGAATAATGGGAATGTCAATGCAATTATATCGGGAATCAATGTAATTTATTTACATATGAATTCCTGTGGCAGTAGTCACTAGCTGAATCAGTGATAATTATAATATAGTGGCTCTTCATCCGGTAGGAGATCTACTTTCACGCCGTGTCCGGAATGTTTACATTTGATAATCAATTGTTTAGTTTCGACGTCAATTAACTTGTCTAATCATTGAAATAACAATATTTCTTTCATTATTAATGAATTTATTCGACCAAAATTCAGTTAAATTTAACCACCGTGATTCGAAGAAAGTGATAATAGAATTGTGAACAGCGCGTGCTTCTGTCCGAAGGTATTTTTTTTGCATCGTTATACAATAATCTCCTTACAAATGGTTTTTTTTAAATTTACACAACCGATAAACAACCGTTTACCATTAGTAAGGGGGTAAGTAAGTTAATATATTGCCATACCCGGCGCTTTATTGCCAGCGAACCAATAATGATTTTTTCTTCTTTAACTTCATTTCTTTGGAATGGTTCTACTTTTCGAGCTGTTTACTTCGAGTATAATTATTATAAATTTATTCTGAATATTTTTTACAACGTTTTGCTCCTTGCCGGCCTCAATGTATTTGTAAATACTTTAAATGATATTTAATATCTACAGAAAATTTGCCAAGTGGAGAGAGTAGGAGTAAATCTGTTGACTGAATAATAAGGACGCCCGCACGCAAGAGACTTTAGTTGCGAAGATAGTTAGAAAACTATTACAAATTCAAAAAAAGTCTTTCATATGGCACCTCCATATGTATATACCGCAACTGTCTCCACAACTAAAATCTCTCATCTGCGGACGCAATAAGAAATCTTTTGGTGTTTTATCATTATCACGTTATAGAGCAATTTAGAGGCAAGAAAATATCTGCTTGCGTCTGTGAAAATAATATTGCCGATCATTTTATCACTGCTATTAATATAAAATCTCATAAACGTCAGGTAGACTTTGCAAATAAGTATATTCAAATCATCTCACAAAAGGCTATTGATCGATATATCAAAGATTATAACTGGAGTAACCCTTCGAATAATAAGAAAATAATTTTCTGTCAACTTTTGCCTGTCAAAGTTTGCGCGCAAAATTCCTGGTTCTTTCCATGTATTTTAAATGTTCCTATTTATTAGTTTTTTTAACGCTTTTGCAAAAATAAAAATTGTTCTAAAATTTAGATAAAATAATATTTCCGACATGTTTATTAGAAATCAACATTTTTGTTTATAAATATTAAAATTTTAATATTGGAAATGTAAATTGGCTAAAAAATTCATACCTGCGAATATTTGAATTAAAGTAATTAAAATAGAGTAAACTTCAAATTTTAAATTCAGATTCCTTTTCTAAACAAAATTTGTAATAAAACTGTCACCTCACTTTTTATCACTTTCATACAATTTTATTTTAAAATTAAATGTGGGTTACGTCACAAATAGGCGCAAAATCAAACCGTCTCTTTTGATCAGGTTTGTAAAATATCTGAACAATCTAGCTCATATAATTCTAAGACAATGAGAAGCAATATTTCTTTCCGTTTCTAACATAAAAGAAATCACAAATATTTGCATTACAGAAAGAGAGATATCTAACTTTTAATAATGCACGGTCGCTCTGGGACAATCTGGGTCTCCTGTTATTATAACGGCATATGATGTTTTGGGACAACTTGGGTCTCCTGTGATTAAACGGGGTAAATTTATAGAGGAGAGGGATTGTATTTCATTATATGAAAAAATAAAATGTTTATTTAACAAATTTTACAAGAGTAGTTCTAAAACGATAGTGCAAAAACTGAAAACACGACCTTTTGCAATAAATGAATGGGTAAGCAGTGATTTATTATGTCATATAAATAAAAGAGATAAACTATATAAAAAATGGAAAAGTACACCAACAAACAAAACATTTGAAACAGAATACAAAAAAACACGAAACCTTGTCAATAAACTTATAAATAAAGATAAAACTAACTACTATAACAATAAATTTAAAAACTGTTTTAATGATACAAAAAAACCTGGGACGAGATAAATAATATTTTAGGACGTAAACCCAAAAATGATTGTGATGAAACTATAACACGATATATGTTAAAAGATAGAACTGAGGATTCTGTGTCAAATGATTTTGTGAATTACTTCTCGGATAGCATCAGCAACATATTACATAAATGCAATCACAAAGCTACTAATATAGTACTCGAAGAACTACCTCATAGTTTATATATACCAAGAGCTACTATAACTGACATTGAAAACATTGTTAAAAAAATGAAAAATTCTAAAAGCACAGGTATTGACAATATAAGAATGTTTGATTTAAAAATAAATATAAAACTCTTGGGCCAATAATTACTCATTTAATCAATATGATAATAAAGCAAGCAAAAATTCCACAAGAATTTAAATGTAGAATTACAAGACCAATATTTAAAGGTGGAAAACACATTAAACTGGGAAATTATAGGCCTATTAGTATACTACCAGCATTAGAAAAAATTCTCAAAAATTTATATCAAATAAATTAAATAATTATATTGAAAAATTCACTATCATAGATCCAAATCAATAAGGCTTCCAAAGAAAAAAAAAACTGAAAAACTACTGCAAGATTTTTCCAATTATATAAATAATCATTTAAATAATAAATTACATGTTATTGTTTTATTTATCGATAACTCTAAAGCTTTTGACACAATTAACTCTAAAAAACTTCTGAAAACTCTAGAAAAAATTAGAATAAGAGGAAATGTGTTAAATTTATTTAAAGATTATCTTAGAGATAGAAAAATATGTACCAAAATAAATAATACTTTTAGTAAAACAAAAAATGTATCTGCAGGAGTTCCACAAGGTTCCATATTGGGGCCTACACTATATATAATTTATGTAACTATAATGAAAAAACTTTTTGTCTTTTGTTAAACATTTTGTATTCGCAGATGATACGGCATTCGTCATATCACATAAAGATCTAAAAATTGCAATTGAACTCATGCAAATTGACTTTAATCAACTTTGTAAATGGTCACATGATGCAGGTCTATTAATAAATGCTAAAAAAACCAAAGTAATGCATATAAGATCACCTAATGCCAAATTTCTATTTAATCCTAATATTATTTCTCACGATTTTAATTGCATCCATAAAAATATTCCAACTAATTGTAAATGTGAAAGCTTAGAATTAGTTACGGAGTACGTGTATCTTGGTTTCACAGTAGATTGTTTTTTAAATAGGACAAACATATTAAAAAAACCTGTAAAAGACTCAGATCAATTGCTGGCAGAATGTACACATTAAAATTTTTTCTTTCAATTGAAACACTTAAAATAATTTACATGTCACTGGCAGAATCAATTATAAGATATGGATTAACAATATGGGGAAATACTTCTACAACCAATCTGAAACAAGTACAAGTTGTACAATACGCAATTGTAAAATTATTAGTCGTCCCTAATATTTTCAAACAGAGACATGATACACCGTTACTGTTTCAGAGTGCCAAAATTTTACCTGTTAAAGCAATACTATGGCACAAAATTATAATTCAACATATATTTACCACGCAGCATAAAGAGAAATTAGAACATAAATACAGCACTAGATTCACGCGCAACGACGGGTTAATAGTTCCGAAATTCAACAATAAGTACGGAGAAAGAACGTTTGAATACATAATACCGAAGATATTTAATTTATTACCTGACAATATAAAGAAATGTAATTCTATGAATAAGGTTAAATATATGGTGAAAAATTGGTTATCGGAAAAAAAAATTATATTGATATTGATATGTATAAAAAAAAAATGTTGAATCTGTAGAAATAAGATGTAAATTTTAAATGTAAAAATCTATATGTAATTAAAATATAAGCACCTGTTGACAAGCCAATTCATTTGGCTTAGCAGGACTTGTTTGTTGATTTAAAAAAATAAAAAATAAAAAATAAAAAAAAGATTAGGTGGTACAGTAACAAAAAAAAAACATTCCAAATTGAGAGTACCTTAGAGAAAATATAACGCTACTAGGAGAGTTATGGATTAACAAGAAGAAAAACGATTGGAAATTGTAGTGGTTTATTTGTCAACGTATCTTAACCGTGTAAGAAAATTATGCGTGGTACCTATGCAAGATCTGAATAATTTGTTCATATAACTTTGTGAAGAGCCGCCAATAACAAGATTAATAAAACTGGAACAACTCCGCAGGGCAGGGCGTGTGGCAAGGTTTGAAGATAGCCGACAACTAAAGGGGATTCTTAAGATCAAGACTGCTGACCAGAATGAACAAAACCGGATGATGTGGATATCAACACAATATTCTTGGGTACGAGGAACTGAACGAAGACATCAGGATGTCAGTAGAGTATCCTACGGGGTGTTATGACGAAATTTTACAATTTTACGTGAACTTAGCGTAAAAATGTTACACTGCCAGATAACACACGGACATAATCACAGGTGGACGAAATTACAAGCGGAGAAAATTACATCTACCTGAAGTACATATATCTACGACAATAATACCACAGAAGAGATCCAGAAGCGCATAGTGAACGCAAATCGCAGTTATTTCCGCTTACAAAACCAATAAAAAAACCAGACTGCTGTCCAGAAACACGAAGATATTACTTACATACGCAGCTGAGACTTGGGTACTAACTTAGAGGAATGAGCGAGCACTGGACGTTTTTGAAAGGAAAATTTTGAGGCGCATCTTCGGACCGGTTCTAGAAAATGGATTTTGGCGCAGACGTTATAACAATGAACTCTATACTTTGTTTAAGTAGCTAAATGTCGCAAAATTTATAAAACTGGGAAGACTTCGGTGGCTGGGTCATGTGTAGAGAATGACTAAGCATCAAGCACCAAAGTCCCTGCTGAACTCAAGACCAATAGGGCGAAGGTGCCTGGGAAGACCAAGATTAAGATGGAGCGACAACGACCCCAAAGACATATCTATCTTGGAGGTTCTAAACTGGAGAGAGCTGGAACAAAACCGAGATGAGTGGATGGAGACTCTTGAGGAGGTCAAGACCCACCAGGGGTTGTAGAGCCAATAGTGATGATGATGATGAAATTACATCTAATGAAAATCTGGTTTTGATACGTTTATTGATGTATATATGTTTATATTTTTAGAGATGTCAGGGGTTCCACTAAAGAACACCAAGGAGTTTGTCTACCTCGGGAGCAAAATAACATGGGACGGTCGGTTTAAGAGCGAGGTCGACAGCCGTATATACCAGGCTAGGCTTGCATTCAATAAAAGGTCGAAAATAATAGAATCGAATAATATAGACCTAAAACTGAGAATACTCCTCATCAAGACCTATGTATGGAGTATCTTGATGTACGGCTGCGAAACATGGTGCCTATCCAAAAGAGATAAACGGAAACTAGAGGCTTTTGAGATGTGGTCCTATAGAAGACTATTAGGAATTTCCTGAAGAGACCACATCACAAATGAGGAGGTTCTCCAAAGAATCTAAGGAGGAAGGCACCTGCTCAGGACCTTGTCCGAAAGGCGCGCAAGATGGATCGGCATGTAAAAAGACAAGAAGGCCTCTTGCATGCCATAATGGAGGGTATGACCGAGGGGACAAACGCTAGGGGACGCCCACGCCGAGAGTACCTGGAGGACCTGCTGGTGGACGTGCGCTGCTCATCATATGCAGACTTCAAAAGAGCCGCACAAGACAGGGAAGAGTGGAAGAAACGTATAGATGAAATTGCTGCAAACCAATCCCACGATTGAAACCAGAGAGAGAGATTGAAAATGCTTAAGGGTCTTGATAAAAAAAATTCTTATTTAAATAAAAAGTTGGTTATAAATGTAATTCCAATATGTGTAATTGTCTCCAAGTGTAATTTGGTCCATACCTAGTTTCGTCCGTATGTAATTCGAGCAGTATAATATTGGTAGGTGAAATTCACAGGTTTAATTTCTTAATGTAACCGTAATGTAAAAGTAACGACAGCAAAGACTCTCCAATATTAAATTAACTGTAAGCTTGTTACAACTAAATGCTCGTAAAATTTGAGGATAACGATAAAATTTGATTGTTCGTCATATTATGTAATTAGTTTTCAGTGAGAATTAAGATTGTTCGTCATATTATGTAATTAGTTATCTTTGAGAATTGAGATTGTTCGTCACATTATATAATTAGTTATCTTTGAGAATTGAGATTGTTCGTCATATTATATAATTAGTTATCTTTGAGAATTGAGATTGTTCGTCATATTATATAATTAGTTATCTTTGAGAATTGAGATTGTTCGGTCATATTATGTAATTTAGTAATTAGTTATCTTTTGAGAATTGAGTTATTCGGTCATATTATGTAATTATCTTTGAAAATTGAAATTCTTCCAATTCTTCGTCATTTATTTATTTTTTTACCGACAAATAGTTAACAACATAACAAAGAATGACACATAAAAGAGATGACAATGTAGGGAGAGTACATATAAATGAAGAGCATTGACAATATATACATATAGGTATAATTTAAGATCCACAGAGAAGATAACTAAAATAGCATGAAAAGGGATTTAAAAGGCTTTAAATAAATAAATATAATAAATAAATAAATAAGTGTTTATTCCAGTATGTGGGGAGGAGAGTGCAATCCCACACATTCCATAAGGGTATAATATAAACATACATGTACAAAGTATTTGAAAGGAAAAAAAAGAAAAAGAAGGTGGATATGAATGTACACGAAACAAAAAAGGTAATAAGCTAATAGTAGTAAAAGGAAAACAAAAGAAATAATAATATTAAGCTGTCAGGATTCTGTGAGCACGTAAGGAGCCAGTATTTTTCTCCAGTGTGCATCAATACTGGATGATGGACTGAGGCGGGCTTCCATGACGAGGATGTTTCCAGAGCTGCTTATCCTTTCCCTCATTCCTGCCACCCTGGATCTAATAAGGGCTGCAAAGCCAGGAACTCGCCCCTCCGTGAACATCCGGGAAGCGTGTGGTTTAAAAATTAAACCACGCTTTTCGTCTGCCGAAAGTCATTTAGGTTTATACCAAAAAATTCAATGCTTTGATTTGCGTTGACAAGTTTAGTCTTGACATTCTGGATAAAGGCGAATGATATCCATGTGATATAATTATCCCCTTCTTCGCATATCCTTTTGAAAGGTAAAGTGATGATAAATATGTATGAAATATAATTAGATTAATTTATTTCTTAACGTGATCAAACGAAAAGCTTTTACGCCGTCTTTGGAATTTTTGTATTTTTCGCTGCAGCAAAACACGTGTTCATTTCATGTGTTATCTAATTGACCTGGTGTTGAGATGTTTAAAGTCGGTTCAATAAATAGTGGCGTATTTTTTTTATTATTAAAAGCATTTGTTAATTAAAAACTGAGTACGTTAAAGTTTGAAATGGAGAAGTACTTGTTTATTAATTGGTGACATAGTTAGTTAACGTTTGAATTGGATAAGAAACACAATGTTGCAATATTTCACATATACGCTATTTTTAATAGTAATACGGCAATTTATAATAAATGTCGTAAATCTCTTAGAAATATTTACGAAGCAGGCAAAATCCCTTCAATAAATTGCTGTTCGGTATTGTCTGTATTGAGTGTATCTATTTTTTGTATTTCTTGGGCACTGATTATGTAACAATTTCTAGACATTTTTGTTTTGAAAAGTTTTATTTTTCGATGTACATTTGTTACTTTTAATTTTAAATTTTTTTGCTACCGGTTTCGACACGTCCGTATCATTAACGAGCAAACTTAAAACTAAAGTTTTGATTGTGTATAAAGAGTGTATCAATGTTTTCTCCGGAATAAATAAAATAGCATCCTTTCTGCATTGAAGACAGAAAAAGCTATACAAATGTTATTTAGGTATGTCAGCTTAGAAGAAGAAATATAATCGTTCCCAAATAAAAGAAAGGGGCATAAATAACATAATAATAATTTCATAAATATTTGTTTATTATTTGTATCCTTGGATTTCATTTGCAAAGTGATAAGTATATTTTTTTTTACATTAGCTCACACAGAAGATCCTAAGGAAACTAATCCCTCAAGACCTGGCATCTTTAGAGATGAGGTGTGGAGTGTGTCTTTTAGGAAAATGAAGGAGAGGAAGAAGTGAAGGAAAAAGTATAAGGGGTGGGTAGGAATCTGAGGGTCAATGTGTCCAGGAGTGACGGACGTATGAATCCATCTCTCCCACTGCGATGCACGGCCATGGGTCGAGAGAGTCTGGCAGGAGAGTTTCAAAGGTCTCCCTCCAGAATTGATTATACAGTCTCTTCCGATCCGGTCCACCACGATGTAGATGAGCAAACGCATCCGCCGCGGAGACATAGACAAACCTCTGCTAAGTCACCAAACGTTGCAAACCACTTGGATTGACCTATGGCAGGGGTGTTGGTTATCCAATAAATGGTTGCCGAGGTGGCGGTACCCATTTCCGCCTCCCAAATTAAAAGCGATGAAAAAAAACATGTAACCTATTTAACCTGTTTTTTTTTCAACGCCTTTCATAACTAAAAAATTTATGATTCGTCACTGTGTGTAGTGTCCGGTAACCACTTTTTGTACACCTCGCGAAGAAAGCGTTAATACATATATGAGAAAAGTTAATGAAAAATATTATTTAATCGTATAACGCATTTCATCTCACAACACACTCTACGTATCGAAATTTGGGCACAGAAATACCGCCGAATCTGGGCCAGTGGGCAAAATATCTCATACGTAAATAGTATCTTGGTCTGAGAGACTGCGGTCTCTGCGACCGACTGGTCTACGGGCCGCTCAGACCTACAAGCAAACTACTCCGGCACAATAAGAACACCGGTAGAATTGATTATACAGCAATTAACACACCGCCTGCTTGTGCAAGAGTAAAATCAACGAACCACGTAGGTACTATGGCGATTGGCAAGTAAATTTTTGGATAATATTTTTATCTAATAATTTATTTTGTACTCATCTCAACAGTATACAAAGTAGGTACAACTATGTGTAGGTCTTCACCATTTAAAGGCGAATTATTTTTATTCTACTAGAGCCCACTCCTATCGGAGGTTGAAAAGCATCACGGAAATCTTCACCTTGTAAGATTTTCTTAATATTTAGTGTTCGTTAAAGTAATATAAATGATTTCTTCATAGTAAAGTTCGAATACACAATAAATTTTTAAATTTTTTTTTTTTTTTTTTTTACATGAGCTCCACACAGGAGGCCCTGAGGAAAACAATTTCCCTCGGGGCCTATGTCATCTTTGGGGATGCTGTGTGGAGGGTTTTTTTAAGGAAAGGAAGGAGAGGAGAGTTCTGGGAAGGAAAAGGGTTTAAGGGGTGGGTAGGAATCTGGGGTTCAGTGTGTCTTGGTCATCCGCCTCCAAGACCTAGACAAACCTCACCCTATGAACCCGGGCACCCCTGCTAAATCACCAAACGTAGCGAACCACTTGGGGTGACCTATGGCAGAGGTGTTGGTTATCCAATAAAGGTTCCCGGGGCGGCGGTACCCATTCCCGCCTCCCAAATTGAGTAATAATTATGTAAGAAGCACAACACAAATAATATTTATTTTTTAAACAAAATATAACTAAGTGACCCCGAAGGGACGTGCGGAGAGCATGTACTGCCGAATAACAAAGTATTTTATTTATTATTTATTTATTTTTATTTCATAAAATTTTATTGGTTACAGATTTTTTGTTTTTTTTTTGCTACCACACTAGGCTAATGCCCGTGTTGTGGTAGTCATACATTTAATATTTTAAATAGGAATTAATGAATACATAATTATTGAAACAGATAATTAAACATACTAAATATAAATTAAGAAATACAAAAAAGTAAGTGAAAAATAAAGAGAGAGAAAAAAAATCATATTTTAACGAAAAATAGAAATAAAAATGAAAATTCAAATTTTGAAATACATAAACTAATAATAAAGATTGAGTATTAAGAACTCATGTGTTCTATACAAATATATAAATTAAAACACATAGGTATGTAAATTAAAATTAAAACATAAATAAAATTAAGTGAAAAACTAAGAGAAAAAAAATAACATTTTAAACAAAAATAGAAATAAAAATGGAAATAAAAATTTTGAAATGCTAAAATTAATAATTAAAATTTAGTGTTAAGAACTCATGTATTTTTTATTTTTTTATTATATTTTTTATTCACCAGATTTAAATGTCCGGGTTAAATTTTCCCCAAAAAAAAAGGAAAAAAAGAAGGAAAAACTAAACCCTTTCACACACTTCCCCAAATGATCATCTAGTCAACCCACGCTATGCAATTGCACTATATAAGTATTATAAATACAAGAACAACATGTCAACCTACTAGAGACCAAATGGGAATATAATTCACCGACTCCAGATATTTTCATATCAGAGGGTTCGGCTCTGTGGCATTTCTAATTGAACCTATAAATCCTACCGATCCCTCAATATAAATATTTAAAAAATCCTTTGTAATTCTACATGTATTTAAAATGACTGATTTTTGCATTTTTATATACAAATTCTTTGACAAATCTAATATGCTTAAATTTTGAATCAGATTCCTAGGTATTATGCCAGTGGCCGAAATAACAAATGGCAATATTTTTATAGTCCGAGAATGCCAAATTCTTTTAATCTCATTTCCTAAATCTGTGTATTTTCTTATTTTTTCAGAAATAGTTTTTTGAATATTACAGGAATTTGGAATAGCTACATCAATGATATAAGTTATTTTTTTAATTTTGTCATGTAAAACTATATCAGGTCTATTATGACTAATTGTTCTATCTGTTAGTATAGTTTTATCATAATATATTTTATAAAATTCATTTTCTAAAAATGAATTTGGTTCATATTCATAAGATGGTACTATATTACGGCAGTCAATCAAGTTATGTTTAATTACCAAACTTTGGTGAATTATTTTTAAAACCTGATTGTGCCTAAATGTATACTCAGAAGGCGCTAATATAGAACATCCCGATATAATATGTTCTATAGTTTCGGGAAAAGCCAAACATTTTCTACATAAATCATCAATTTGATTTATATCTTTGATTATATGCTTTCTATAATTTTTAGTATTAATGACTCTATCTTGAATGGCAAGCATAAATCCTTCTATTTCTGCGCTCAACTCTCCAATACTCAACCATTTGTTTGACGAAAGTTTGTCAACATACGTTTGGTTGAGATAATTGAAGTGTTTTGCGTGAATAATTTTATTTGACCAGGAATCTAATAATTCCTGGTTAGTATTTATAAGAATGTTGGCATTCTCGTCATATAAATTTAAAGGTGTAATATTTCTATCTGCCTTGCAAATTATTTTGTGCATTTCTGAGCTATTAGCTTTCCTATGGAAAAAATTTCTAAGCATTTCTACCTGATTGTGTTTCAAAGATGTTATTTTGACTACACCTCTACCTCCTAAATTTCTAGGTAAATTAATTCGTTCTATAGCTGAATTTGGATGATGGCAATTAAATTTTGTTAACGTAGTTCTAATCAATCGTTCTAAACTATCTAAATCTGTATTGGACCATTTAATTATGCCAAATGAGTACGTTAGTAGAGGTATTGCCCAAGTATTTATTGCTTTTACTAAATTTTTAGCAGATAGATTGCATTTTAAAATTTTTCTGATCCTAGTTTGAAATTTAATCCTAATATCATTTTTAATACTGGTGTGATCTAATCTATTCGATTGCGGGTATCCTAAATATTTATAAACCTCATCCCCTTTCATACTTTGAATTTTGAAATTTCTAAATATACCCTCGTCTCCATCTACAATTTTGCCTTTCTCTATATGGATAGTTTTACATTTATCTAAACCAAAAGTCATTTTAATATCATCTGAAAAAATTTTAACTACCTTAATCATTTTCTCTAAATTTGATTCAGAATTTGAAAATAATTTTTATATTATATTATAATATTATTATTAAATTAATAAAAACAGTTTATTTTTAAACAGGTTCTACTGTGTAAACCTTACTTAGCCTTTCTTACACAGCAGAACCTGTTTAAAAATAAACTGTTTTTATTAATTTAATAATAATATTATTGATTATATAATAAAAAAATAAAAATTTAAATGGAGTTCTACAAATTAAACTTGATAACAATAAACTCATGTATTCTTTGAAGTACGCTCGTCCCCTTTCGAAAATCCAATGTTGTACACGTGCTATAAAAAGAGAATTAGAATTACTTGGTTTTATGTCAGTACTCAGAGCATTATATATTTTAGGAGCGATGAACCAGAATTGTCGTTGAGCGAATGAGGTATTAGTTTTTGGGACCACGCAACCCAGGTTTGATGAAAAGTATTTGTATTAAACGTATTTTCATTCAAATGCATCAAGGAAAAATATACTTGTCTATATACTATGTATACCAGCGCATAAATACATAAAATCGACACTGTGTATAAATTCGTTCGATATACATGCTAGGATATTTTTGAAGTCGATTTTACTTTTGAAATTGGTAAATAATGCACAAAAAATTATAATTTTACAGTAAAAACCTTTCCGGGGGGGGGGGGGCAATTGTCAGCGAATCAACTGTCGGGTCACCAAATATTATCAATATCCAAAAAATATTTTTTAATTGACTCGTTGCTAAATAAGTTCCCCTTGTAAACTACGCCCTTTCCATCCCCCTTAGTTTTCAAATGTGTTCAGAAATATTCCGTTTATTTGGATTTTATTGCAAAGCAGAAATATTTTGCCCTTCCGACAAAAAATACCTGAGACTTGAGGGTTAAGATTAAGGACTGTTCTCATTCTGGGCGTAGTTACTAAGATAATATATGTAATAATATTTATAATAGTCTAACACTTGAAAATAATAAAATGAAGGAAAACAAAAATAAATTCAGACATAAAATTACAAAATGGATTAAAGCTCCGCAACCGGGATCGATAAGAAGAAGATGGAGGGATACGACATTACGAATGTTAGAGGAGAGCGCTAACATTTACGGCAACAAAATCGATGCGAAAATTGCGAAAATGTTTAATAAAACACGACTCGTTTAAAATTGAGCGAAAATCTCGCGGGCATTATCTTAAACAACATTCAACGAAACACTGTGAATTTTTTTCATATCTACGTACTACATATAACTTGTAAAATAACTGAAACAAACGTGTTTATAATAATTTTTGGAGCCTACTTTGCGATTTTTTTCTATCGAGAGAATTTTATATAATTTGCGTTTCGGCGCGGGCAATGTCTAGATAGGTATTATCTTCAAGAATAACCTATATTTTTTTAAGAGCTTTAAAACTTAACGTGTTTAAGGGAGATACGTAAGAAATCGGTAGAAATTCGGGTTGCGGGCCATTAAAGATCAAAAAACGCAGTAATCGTCATTTCCGTTTCATCCGAAATCCAAATCTTAGTGGGGCTATAAAAGTTTCACTTCTAAAACAAATAAACGTTAGTACAAATAAACGAATTAATAAATGGACAAATTATCTTTGAAAACAAGGTATGAAATTATTGAGGACGTGTACATTTTTGTAAGTGCACTAGATTTGCTAGATACTTTAATATGACAAAGTACCAGTCAAAAACAAAAGCCAATTATTCCACATAAAGCTTCCTATTAAGCAGCCGATAAAAATTCTCAAGACAAAGCGTGAAATGTAAATTATCGCTGCTCTAGGTGTCTGGAAACTCACCTAGAAATGATGGATGATTCGAAATACTACTATTACTGTTTCTTGATACAATCTGGGGCCTGTTAAAGTGTAACAGCTAACAAAGCGAGGTATTTGTATATTTATTACACGTGCAGACACGTGTTAATACACGTTTTTCAATGATCACAAACCCATCAATAATAATTATAACCTTTTTTTTTAAGAAAAATTCATTTGGTTTATTAATGACTTTATTTGTGTATTATTTAATAAAGTGCACTAAAAACCAATTAATTATCCGACTGTTTTAATTTCATATTTTATTTTATATTAGCTTTACACAGGAAAATAATTTCCTATCTATTTCATCTTTGGGGTTACTATGTGGAGGGTATTTAGGAAAGGAAGGCGAAGAAGTTCTGGACTGGAAAGGGGTTTGAGTAGTGGGTAGGAATTTGGGTCCTACAGTGTATCAAGGAGTGACGTAGGTACGTATGAGTTATAGTAAGTTTGTGGTAGAACACCGGGAAAATAATGAGGTTATTTAAGAAAATAACATTAATTTACTCGTCAAAAATAAAGATAGTAGTAGCTGCCACGAACATGTCGAATTTTAGAACACCCTTTTAAATGAAGTAGTTATTTGGTTAAAATAATATGGAATTTAACGTTTTCCGACACCAATTATTGTGTTTATTATAAATCTGATGAATATTATCCTTGAAGTACTATTATTGGATCATTTGAAAACACAGTTTTTTTTCTTCAAACTTCACGTTTTTCTTCAAAAACTTACGTTTTCGAAATTCTACATTGTTGTAAATTTCTTTATTAACAGTGTTTGATTTATTTTTAAACTTTCATTTTTTTTTATTTTTTTTACAGTGAATACCGCACAAGAATCTCAACTGCTCCCGTCTGGAGCCAGTGAGACTATGGCATCCCCGATTGGGGTATGTTGTGAGGCTGAAGGTAGTGGCGGGTGGAAGGAGGTGGGGAAGAGGAAGGTTGGGAAGCACCTGGCTATTCAGATCTGGTCACCAAACACGGCTAAAGCCATTTTCAAGCAACGTTTCAATTCTGAATGGTGGTCTTACACCAGGGCGATACTAATAGTATCTTCCACTCATTTAAAAAAAACCTTAATGTAGGTCGTAAAAGACGCACTTATTTTCCTAGAAATATTTCGACGACGTAGATCGTAAGAGAAAAAAAACGGAGAAAAATTACAAATTTAACTCATTTTGGGATTTATTGCCTTTTACAGCATTTCAGATGTCCGGTATCGAATCACATGCAGGCCTTCGAGAGGTAATATACAGGGTGTCCGGGGGTTAAGTGCATTAACTTCGGGAGGTGATTCTACATGATGGTATGAGTAAAAAAGATAAATAACTTTTTCCGAAATTCCAACTTTTTCTTCCCATACAAAAGATGTATCTACCTACTAAAAATCGTTAGTGTGAGGTACGATATTACTTGCTGAGAGCCTGCCGGGCACGGTTGTGGCAACATAGCACGGTTATGATTGGACCGTATCGTAACAGCGGAAAATAATGAAACTGGCCGCGCACGCCGGACTAATTTTATCTTTTTACCACAAAACTACCCCTAAAAATTGTTTATCTTTTTTACTTATACTATCATGTAGAATCACCTCCCGAAGTTAATGTACTTTACCCCCGGACACCCTGTATATTTTTAATAATTGAAATACTTTGTATTAAAGGCAAAAAAAATTTTTTTTTTGGAAATTTATTCCCCAAGGAATTTATTGTAATGTAAAAAAATACACGTTTCTGAACTAGTCAATTATTTATTGATGTATTACTAATCCGAGATCTGAGCTCATTCAAATAAAGAACCTTAACTGTCGTCTGTTCAAGAGTTAAGTTTTTTTTTCAACTTAAGTTTCCTTAGTCCATTTAAATTATTATCATACTTACGAAATACGTTTGAAATAAATATTATACCCATCTTTCAAATACTACTAAAAATACACCTGCATTTTCATCCCAGAATTCTCCAAACGCAAAAGTTCATTGTCTTAATGAGTATATAATTATAATTATCGATGTATTTTATGTACCAGTTAAGAGAAGTTAAGCTGCCATCCGTTCAAGTCCCAATCCCCATAATCACAATAATAAAGCACTCTTATTACGAGCTTAAATTCATAACAAGATGTAAATGAGCCAATGAGCCAACGAGCCCATTGTTTAAGCTCGCGGGGACTCGGTTAGCATTATTAGCGTGATGACTGGGATAGTTTGATGATGTGAACGATTGCGCGGAGACAGAGCTATGATTGGAGGCTGTATCGAGTATCGAGGCAGCATTGCTATTTGGCCTTGTTCTGTGTTCTGTACTCCCAATCATTATGCAAATTGGTTATAACGGAATCGAAGCGAGATGGGTGTAGTCAATCACCGAGCGAGTGCTACCACTTGTTGTGATTGCTTTGGGAATATTTCTTCGAGATTTTTTATGCAAATGTAATGTTAAATTTTGTATTTTTAAAAGCACATGAACGATACATATTTATATAGACGCACTGCTGAAAACCAGCTGCATTCTAGGAAAAATCCTGAATTGTAGCTGAGCCTGAGCAGTGACCTTTTCGTCATTAGAATCAATGAAAAAATAACAAAATATGTAATATTTTTAAAAAATCTGTTGATGAATAAACGTTTTGTTGTTATTTTTACGCACCAGATTTTATGTCCGGGTTAAATCTTCTCCACAAGAAAGACTAAACCCTTTCCCACACTTTTCCACAAATGATCATCCTGTCAAATCACGCTATGCAATTGCACTATATAAGTATTATAAGTACAAAATAATACAAGAACAACATGTCAACATGCCAGAGACCAAATGGGAAAATAATTCACCGACTCCAGATATATTCATATCACAGGGTTCGGCTCGGTGGAACTCCTAATAGGACCTATAAATTCTACTGATCCTCAATATAAATATTTAAAAAATCTTTTGTAATCCTACATATATTTAAAAATGACTAATTTTTGCATTTTTATGTATAAATTCTTTAACAAGTCTAATATGCCTAAATTTTGAATGAGAGAGCTAGGTATAATGCCAGTAGCCGAAATAACAAATGGTAATATTTTCATAGTAGTAGGATGCCAAATTCTTTTAATCTCATTTCCAAAATCTATATATTCTCTTATTTTTTTAGAAACAGATTTTTTAATATTACAGGAATTTGGAATAGCGACATCAATGATATAAGTTATTTTTTTAAAATTTTGTCATGTAAAACTATATCAGGTCTATTATGACTAATTGTTCTGTATGTTAGTATAATTTTATCATAAAACATTTTATAAAATTCATTTTCTAAAAATGAAAAAAACTTTTAGAACTTTCTGGTAAAAATCAACCCCCTAAAATTTCATTTTAAATCGACCTATTTTTAACTATACATTGAAGCTGACTAAGTCAACATGATGCCTGTGAGTACTCATTTGTCTAACTCTCACACGTTTTTCCTTTTTCCTATTTTGTTTCACCTCACAATATTCACCAAATTTTCTAAATGACTCCGGACAGCATCCCTTTGGTGAGTACAATAATCCAATCAATATTGCATGCCAAAAAATAAATATTAATTAGTCCCGTGAATATCAGTCGAAGCATAGTCACCCCACGATATAACCACCGTCTCAAAAGAAATTGACCTAAAAATGTTTTAGATTCACAATGCGACCATCTAGTTCTAGTTCAAGGACTGATCGCCCACAAAAAAGTTGTAGAATCTTGATTTTACTATCTAGATCAATGAACCACAATTTGGTACCAGTTTTACAAACATCCTTAACTAACCAGTGTTATTAAATACCGACATAACAACATGCATACGTGACTATTTATCCTACGTAAAACAAAATTTTAAATTTTCTTTGAGAAGTTAATACAACCAACATTTTTTATAACTACTGTTTGAGTATATTGTATTTTACCAAAGCTTTGACTAAAATCGATTTATTTATTACTAGCGTAGACTTTGCATGCGTTGACATGTCACTTAAAAAGAGTTTTTGTGTTGTGAAATCTATTTACTGAAGTGTTTTTGAATATGCGTTTTTTTTTTCGTCTGGTTCGTAAGGGATTAATTTGGTTGTTTAATTTGTGTTATTTCACAATTTATTAATTTAAAATAATATATAGTATATTTGCGGCACGTTCCAGAGTAGAAGATACTCTCAGTATCGCCCTGGTGTAAGACCCCCATTCAGAATTAAAACGTTGCTTGAAATGGCATCAGCCGTGTTTGGTGACCAGATCTGAATAGCCAGGTACTTCCCCACCTTCCTTTTCCCTATCTCCTCCCTCTCCCCTCTACCTTCAGCCTTACAACATACCCCAATTGGGGATGCCATAGTCCCACTGGCTCCAGACGGGAGCAGTTGGGACTCTTGTGTGCGGTATTCAGGTAAAAAAAGGAATAAATTAGAAGGTTTTCCGACGTGTGAGCAGGCCCCATGTAGCTGTCCGTATGAGAAGCGTGGATTTTCCAAATTAACCCCCTTCTGTCCATTACTAATAGTGTCTCCTTTGCAATCCCTTCCTCTGTTTCTCATCCCACCCCTCCTTCGCGTGTCCTTTCCCATGCGTCCCCGTTCCCGCCCCTATTCCCCTCCGACGCCTCCTTCACCTCCTGCGTTCCTCTTCCACCTTCCCCGCCTTCCCCCCCAACCGTTCCTCTTCCACCTTCACTGCTTTCCCCACACACCCTTCCCCGTCCCACGAACCCCCCTACCTTCTTTCTCAACTCCCCCTGTCGAAATCCCCTACCCCTCCCGCCTTCCTACCGTGCTGATACACCATATATGTAAAATACACATTGTCAAACAAGTCGCTCACCACCGATTGGACATTTTTAAACAAATTTAATAACGCCAGCGCACACCATTATAGAAACCCTCGCGGGCGTGCGCACAACAAATCACCAAAGTTTCATCGCTATCGGATGAATGGTATAGCAACTCGTAAAGGATAAACAAAGATACATTCATTTTTATAGGTAAAGATTTTCATATTTACCAGACGTTTTGGAAAAACTACGCGTATATCTATAATATAAAAATGAATCGCTGAATTTGTTGGTAAGCGCAAATCTCGAGAGCAGCTGAACCGATTTCGCTAATTCTTTTTTTTAAATATTCCTTGAAGTACGAGGATAGTTCTTAAGAAGAGAAAAATTAACAAAATTGCGCAGAAAATTGGATAATTTCAGAAAACCTAACACGTTTGACAGTTAGCGTGTTTGAGAATGACATTTTGCAAAACAATGATAGAATTAAATCCGGATTCTATTTTTGAAAATTTTTAAGTTCATAAATTTATTTAAATAAGGTACTCCCCTAATAGTTTGAATCGAATCAAGAATTTTAGATATTTTAAATAGGTACCTATGTTAGGTACCAAATTTAATATACATAAAAAATTTTAATTTTAATAAAAATTGTAAAAGGTGGCACGCGGGATGTTTAAACACTGAATGTACTGGGATTGAATATATGGAACGCGTAAGGAGGGTTGGCGGGATCAGGGAGCGGGAAAGGGAAGAGTGAAGGCGGGGAAGTTGGAAGGGGAACGCGGGATGGGGGGAGGGGGACCTGGGAGGGGGGAGGGGAACTCGGGAGATGGCTTCGCGGGACGAGGGAAGGGGGGGGGGGAGTGGAGTGGGGAGAGGGAAGGTGGAGGTGACGGAGTGGGAACGCGAGAGGGGAAAAGGACGCAGGAGAAGAAGGGGAGTCGGAAAGGGAACGGGACGAATGGGAAAGGACACTCAGGGAGAAACAATTTCTTTATTAAATGGCATAGCAACGCATGCCGGGACCAGCTAGTTACTGATAAAAATATTACATAGTACCACCTGCTTCAATGAAATTTCGAAGTTTGCATTCGTATCATCCTATCGCAGTACAAACCTTCTTCCTGTTTCTTCTAATCAGTGTAATTGGTATCGTGATTTATTGATGCGCTTCCTCTTTCTTTAGTCAACCTTTCGGACAGCGTTACAGTGTCCATCATTGGGGCAGATATGTTGGAGATTGAGGTGAAGTTTTCGTTTTTTGTAAGTAGCTGTGATACCATCATGAGCGCGTCATTCGTTGTAGGTCGGTATTTCAGTATAATAATTAGTTAAATTAATATGGCTTTCAGCGTTTAGTTTTGGTATAGCCATCAAGTATCGGACACCGACTCCTCATCGTATTCAACGTATTCATCCAAAATTAAATCTTCCCCACAGGAAAAACAAAACCCTTTCACACACTTTTCCTCAAATGATCATCTAGTCAATTCACGCTATGCAATTGCACTATATAAGTATGATAAATACAATACAAGAACAACCTGTCAACCTACCAGAGACCAAATGGGAAAATTATTCACCGACTCCAGATATTTTCATATCAGAGGGTACGGCTCGGTAGAACTCCTAATTGGACCTAAAAATCCTACTGATCCCTCAATATAAGTAATTAAAAAATTTATTATTAATTTTTTAAACTTTATGAGTGAAATCTCAAATTATAATATTTAATTAAATGAAGACAATATTAGCGAAACTCAATCGAAATCTGGAGACAGAAAAATCAGAAAATATATTGGCTCCGCTGGGACTCGAACCCAGAACCCTTTTCTTACATGGAAACAGCTCTACCGATTAAGCTACGGAACCCATATTAATTCGGTCACTTTTAACTGTATCATACTTCGACTAAGAACTACCAACATTATCTTCATTTACTTAACGCACATATTATTGGCTGCTATCTTTATATATGATTACAAGATTCAACTCGAACTAAATGCAATCTAGATAGTGTCTGGATATTTTTTTTTATCCATTTTATTTGTAATACGCGACATCTATTGACTTTTTCTGCAAGTCTAGGATGAATATTTATTATTAATTTTTTAAACTTTATGAGTAAAATCTCAAATTATAATATTTAATTAAATGAAGACAATATTAGCGAAACTCAATCGAAATCTGGAGACAGAAAGATCAGAAAAGATATTGGCTCCGCTGGGACTCGAAGGACTGGCTTCTTAGTCGAAATATGATACAGATAAGTGACCGAATTAATATGGGTTCCGTAGCTTAATCGGTAGAGCTGTTTCCATATAAGAAAAGGGTTCTGGGTTCGAGTCCCAGCGGAGCCAATATCTTTTCTGATATTTCTGTCTCCAGATTTCGATTGAGTTTCGCTAATATTGTCTTCATTTAATTAAATAATTAAAAAATCTTTTGTAATCCTACATGTATTTAAAATGACTGATTTTTGCATTTTTATGTATAAATTCTTTGACAAATCTAATATGCCTAAATTTTGAATGAGACAGCTGGGTATCATGCCAGTTTATCAGATAAATAAACAATATTATTATTATTGTGCTACGAAAATTTTCCGGGAGGCACGAGTGCACACTTTCAGAGCATATTTTTCTGTCTCCACACTTTCGATTGAGTTTCGCTAATATTGTCTTCATTTAATTAAATATAAATCAATTGTAATAATGCGGCAGTAAATGATTTTAAAAATAAAAATGACATCAGATACCAATCTTCTGTCGGACAGCGACACTAAAAAGAGACCAACACATACATCTAGAGGATTTCGCCTGCGAAAGAATGAGATAATCGGTCTCCTCTTTGTGCCGTGCTTCGAAGCCTCCCCACTCTTGTCTACTCTAGTTTTCTGAAAGATTCACTTCTACCGGGTGTGAACGTGAACTGCACACTTGTATTTTTCTTATTATTCTACTCTTCATAGTTCGCGTTTATGGGAGCAATACTATAAATATTATGTAAAATAATATTCTGTAGTTTCATGTGATCATAATTTAATTACTTTTAAATAACTACAAACGTAATTCAACAAAATTTAGATACACAAAAATAATAATAAAGGTTCTGGGTTCGCAACCCAGAGTCCCAGCGACCATTTTCTTATTCTGTTTTTCTGTGTCCTCTCTTTCTTATTATCGCTTAGATTATTATTGTAATCTTCTTTTTCAATTAATTATTTGGTTTAATTTAATTTATTTATTTATTTTAATTTTAAAAATTTATTTTATTTATTTATTTATTTTTATTTGCACAAAAAATCTTCCAACCCAGCTGGTCACCGTGGAAGATTATCACCAAAACCCTCCAAAGATACAAAACTCAAGCTCAACCTTAAAAATTTCGAAAAATCACACAAAGTTAAGCCGTCAAGTAAAAATTATAACATACAACGTCATCACCCTGTCATCATACGACCGAATATTAGAACTGGAAGAATGTTTAAGTAAAATTAACTAAGATATAATGGGAATTTCGGAAGTTAGACGAAGAACAAACACCTTTATACTTTGATACAGAAAGGATCAACCGACATAAACTAGTACTCCCATAGCACAAGACAGACAAAAATCGGCATCTTTGGTGGAGGCCTTTACCCAAACCGGGGTTCTTGTTATTCACAAATATTTTTTAAAACATATACTTATATTACTAACATAATCTAAGCTAACTTACTAATACAAATCAAATTTGAGATTATTGTAATATTGTAACTACCAACTATTGTAAAACAAGAAATAAATAGGCTTATTATTATTCTTATTATTTATTTATTTATTTCAATTCTCGTATACACTTTTCACAGATGTTCAGTAACATCTTAAACTACCTACTTACCTAAATGGAAAATATTAAAAATTATTAAATTAATTCTCACCTATAAACTAACACTTAACAACATATGTTGTATCGCGATATGATATGCTATATTATCACACAATATTTCTTATACAGCGCCATCTATGACATTTATTTCGAATACAAATATAATACAGGTCTACCTAGTTACTAGTAGATACCTGCAAGCATCATTGTATGTAGGTTCATAATCAATCATGATACCTGTTATTAAATCGGTGTTCATTCGGCCTGAGCATGTGTATTGAGATGGAAGCATGATTCTTTGTTAAGTTATAAATTAGTTCCGGACCTCCAAATATTATTTTATTCACGTAGACACCTTCCAACCTACACGAGTTAATTAGTTTGTCACATGATCGAACGATCTGTTTACAATCTACGTATTTTTGGTTGTCGGGAATGGAGGTTGAAATATTTTTTTTTTGTTTTCCTTTTATATTTTTATTTGTATTAGTTATTGGAGTGTTATTTGGTTCTTTGGACGTTAGATAGTTAGTGCTGTTCGCGCCGTTGTGTTTTTGCGAATCTGTGATAAAAGATATATACCTACCCACAGACACGAATACTTCCTCTTACGATTTTTCCAAAATGTAACATCACAACTAACGTTCTACAAATAATTCAACACTCCTCACACACCAACACTAAACTAGCCTTTAATTCCGACATACATCAGCACAAAACACGATCACAAAATCAAATATTAATTAAACTAACTCATTATAATAAAACTTGCAGTAAAAATCAAAAACATATTGGCAAAAGCTGAATCTATACACCCCTGCTAAGACACCAATCGTAGCGAACCACTTGGGGTGACCCATGATAGAGGTAACGGTTAACTAATAAAGGCTACCGGGGAGGCAGTACCCAAACCCGCCTCCCAAATTACTGTAACTATGGTGTTTCGTTCGCAATATGTTAAGTATGTAGCACTAACTCTTGGCAAGAAGTATAAGAGAACCGCGTAATTTATCCCCTAACAGAAAACAATAAGTACCTAAGATAATACCACGATTGTTCAGGTCGTGGCGGCAGATGCGCCTGTCCAGCAACAGTATGACCCTTTGACCTCTCCAGCTGGACTGTCGATCCATCGCCTTTCACGGGAATGGATGGATTCATAACTCCGTCACTCCTAAACATACTGACCTCCAATTTTCTACCCATCCATTATATTTTCTCCTTTTCCGAAATTTCCTCTCCAACCTTTACTTAAAAAGATCCTCTACACAGCATCCCGTGGATATGATAGACTCATAGGCTCTGAGGGATTTTTTTTTGTTCATAACTTCTTGGGCGCACTTTATGCAAAAAACTAAATTAAAATTATTGTTGAAATGCACAGTTCTGAAAGTGGATTTTTTGTATTTCTTGGGCATTAACTATGTAACAATTTCTAGACATTTTGTTTTTTAAAGAGTTTTATTAAATGTACATTTGTTACTTAAATTTAATTTTTCCGCGACCGGTTTCGATACAACCGTATCATTCACGAGCAGAATTAAAACTAACTTAAAGGTTGTATCGAAACCGGTCGCGGAAAAATTAAATTTAAGTAACAAATGTACATTTAATAAAACTCTTTAAAAAACAAAATGACTGAAAGTGGATACCTACCAAACTTGATCGCTTAACGTAGGTAGCTAGTTGGATTTCCTAAAACTCCGAGATATGTAAGATCCGTGATAATAAACTATAATCTATCAAAATTTGGCATCCAAGTTGGAGAAAATTACTCCAAGCTGCAGTGAAATAATAAACACAATTCTATCGATATCTTTGCTGATTTTATTCTTTTGCTGAATTGTGTATTGTTTTATCTTGAGCTTTGAATTTAATTTTTACAAATCATAGAATATCTGATAGTTAAAAGGTTATATATGAAATGGTACATCAGAGTTTCTAACAGAGATGATGTAAGAATTAAAAATATCATTTGTATCTCTCACGCTTGTTTTAATTCTTTCACACGAAATGATCATCCTTTGAAATATGGGTATGGGTCCCACCCAGGCGTAGTGTGTCGAATTCCTCGGCTGGCTAAGTCCCCCATCACGACGTAAGCAATATTTTTCGCTTAGAATGGTGATAGTAGGAGATTTTCAAATGTTATTCGTAACTCGGGAATCTTTGGCTATCTTTTAGAAATAAAATAATAATACATTATTATGAAAAAATAGAAAATCAATAAAAATCGTGTTAAACATTTATCATATTTGGTAGTAATATATTTCATTCAGGGCAGGTGCTGTGCAGGGCAATTAAGCAGTCGATTTACAAAGGAGTCAGAGCGCTGACAATACCTAATCTAAAGAGGGTATAACCAGAGAAAATCGGAAATATGTCATTATTTAATAAAATTTTAGACGTATTGATTCTTTTCCAGAAAAAAATATAATTTGATTTCGAAAGATTTTTCTTTTATCTAGTAAAGCTATGTTTTTAACTTAGAGAAAAAATGTTATTTTTTAGTATAATAAGGTTATCCCACAGGTCGTTGTCAGATTTGTTAAATTTTCAAACAAAATTTTCTATTATACAATACCCATTTCAAATCATATAATCATGCAGTAAAATAAATCAATAAATTATCTCGGAAAGCTACGTTTCAGAATTTTAATTTTAGTTTAAATAAAATCATTGAAAAAAAGATTCGCACACGTGTTTTGTAAAAAAATTCGTCAGTTTGTCTATTTATTTACGGTCCAAAAATTAATATATTTAAGATTTTTTTACATTGTTATTTTGCTTAGATATTACTGAGAAATTATAAATACTTATGATTAAAAAATAATTACAAAAAGTGCATAATTTTAATAGTTTTATCATCACGCCTTTCAGCATTTTTGTATGCAAGTATAATTTAAAGCAAATTTTGAATGAAATGAAATCGATATTGTGTTGTAATTTTTAAAAGCTGGAACGGAGAATAATTAATCTTTCTCATTGGAACCGCCCTGTACATCTTTCGACGAAATTTAGATTCTGGGGTGCCTGGGGTTCGCCGTTTAAGTCAGGACTAACCCTGCATTCATTATCAAAGCCGGTAAAATAAAAATAAAACTCTGTTGTAACTGTATCATGATTTATTTCTGATAAAATCGCATATAAAAGTTTTTTTAAATATATTTACTGAAAATAACAATACTTCAAAATATAAGTAAATATATTTTAAGTAATCGATGACATAATTCATTCCAACTGTTTTTTTTTTTTTGAAGTAACAGTTCCATATATATCTTTAAATGGTACCCCTTTCAGTTGTTATAAATATTGTACATTGTGGTATTTTTATAAATTTTTGCATATTTATTTTATTAAATAAAGTGAACAAATAATACGAAATGAAATAATTAACGAATGCAAACAATATAAAGCAAACCAATGCAACATAAATGGCTGTGTAAAAAAGCATTTTATTATAAATAAATATTTTTCTACTGAACACGAAAGATAAATATTTAATCGTACTTTCAATATGCAGGTATTTTGTGAGCGCATATTTTCGATTACTCGACCTAAAATATTTTCATCCAAGTTATCAATAGTTGTTACAATTATTTCTAGAACTAAAATATTAACTGTGTTTGAAAACTTACTAACAAAATAAACACATAGCATCAAACGGAACGATTTAAAACATTTTTCTAGGTACTCACAAAAAAACGTTTTTTTCGATTTATTTTTATTTCAATTCAAAGATTTTATTGTTGTCTTTATTAAGTATTCTTCATCAAATGAAACGTGTACAAAAACTTAAACAAATCAGCTTAACAATTAAATATAACAATATTAAACTAACACGAAATGTTCAAAAATGTAATAATGAATTTTTAAATTTTAACAAATTATTTTTACATTTCCAAACGATTAAACAAAATTTTAAAAGCACCATTTATTCAGCGATATGAAAAATAAAAATATAAATTTTAATTGATTTCTGTTGTATTATTATCAAAAATAAGTTTGAGCAAAAAGACAGGTGTTTTGCGGAAAATACAATTCCAAAGTAATGCTAGGCACCAAGGAAGATATATCCCATTTCCTCGACAATTGAATTATGCACATATCATTCGAATAAATTAAACACGATTATTATATTGTAAAGATTCCTTTACGAAATAGTTCATTAAATAATATCTCTTAAATTTTCACAATTTATTTTTCTCATAAATAAGTTGTTATGAAACAAACAAAAATTTATTTGTCAAAAAATATATACCGCAACCTTATAACCTCGTGTAAAGGGAATTTATTTTTGATTTCTTAAAATTACGATTATTATTAAACGAATCTTATAAAAGCGTTTTATTAAATAATAATAATTATATGTCGATGATTAAAATAAACTTGGAAACATATTCATTATGCGAATGATTTAAAAACTGCTACTTTTGGCATTTTGCTATGCGAAATGTAATTATACAGCTTAGATATATACCTTATTAAAATAATAATGTATTAAAGAACTATAAAAAAAAATTCGCATTATTTTCATGGGCGTAGCCAGGTTTTGATTTGGGGTGTTGCAAAACATAAAAATCTAGGGTAGGTACCGAAAAAAGTAGGTTACTACAATATATTCATGCTTTAGGCTCTATGAGAACAAAGAATATGAACAGAAGACGGAAAAACCATCTTTTGAAGTGCTGTAAATTCGAAAACGCGACTCGGTCGACAATCATGCATCGGCCAGCCAGGGTGGGGCAAACGCCTCACCTTGCCCCACTGTGCCTACGACCATGCCGCTGACAGTTGAAAATTTAATTTTTAAATATTTTATTTTCGTCTTTTGAAATAATAGATATATAAGATTAATCACAATTAAAAATTCACCCTTTCGATTATTTCAAAGCTTTAGAATTTAAAAAAAAAAATGTTCTTTAAACTACTAAAAGCACAAATCGTTCAAGAGTTTTATGCTTTTCCACGACCTGTTTTTAAATATTACTTTTTTAAGCATTTGTTGTAATAAAATAGGAAAAATAAGTTAAATAGATAGGGGATGACAAGGTTTTAAATACATCAAGTAAATTCAGGTGGACTGTCTTTCTGTTAGATTTTGAAGACAAACTTTTGGTTTAACATTAGTTCTATTCATTTAACTTTAGTCAGTGGAAAAGCATAATTCTGTTCCAGAATTGGCGAAAATCAATTTCATTACAAAATAAAGGTATTCTTAAAATAAATATATTAACTACAACTAAATAAGTGCCGGGAACCGGGTTAACTTGCCATTGATATTTGACATTTTTCGGTTTTTCAACGAGAGCTTAATACAAAAGTTCCGATGATTTTTTTCATTCGAAGAACTTTGTCAATAACGTTAAATATATGTTGTGGATTTTTTTGTGGTTTTAATAAATAATTACTGATATTATGAGCCAATGTAATGTTAAATCCGCATCGCAACAAAATTATACAATTGTCGTTTTTTCTTTAATATTTTCAATTAGTTGAAAAAGAATAATAATTCTTATTGTGTTTTAAGCTTTCGTCGAAAAATCAATCGCAACATTTAAATAATAATGAATACATAATATATATACAAGTGTTTATAAGTTGCAGCTAGTTAATATTTATAATTACTTCTTGTTTATGAAATATTAATTTAACTTAATGGAGGACAAGGGTTGGCATGCTATTATCAGAAGTTCTTCGAAAAGATTCAATTTTCATTAATTTATCCTCTTTACCTTTAAAAATTCTAATTGTGGAAACGGTTTTTATTGGTTATTTATTTATACACGTTCAAAACGTGTCATTAATAAAACAATATATATAAAGTAAAGCGAAACACGTCACCTGCTGACAGATTTTTTATAATGTTCAAAAATTTTCAAATAGCAAATTTATTTTTCTGTTCGTCAAATCTATAAAAATAGCATGTAACATCAGATCCCCGCTAAAATTATTATTTTTTTATAAATATCTATCACTTACTTATTTTTTTAGTAAATTAAATACTTCAAATAATTAAAATATTAAAAAAAAACATAAGTTAAATCTAGCGCACTAAAACTAAGTTAATTATTGCAAATTTTCCCAGATTCACTTTTAACGCTAAAATTCCGGATTTTATTTCACAAATTTCACAAGTGTTCTTCACAACTCAAAGTCCACGATCACAATCATTTCATAAACATGATCAATTCGTTAAAGTCCCAATGGAAATTCGTTCAAGTCCATCTTTAATCTAGTGTTCTCACATTTACTGGTCGATTGAATCCTTTGTAACAGATGTGAAATAGATTCAATGTTATTTTGTTAGAACACAAATTTGAAACACATTTCCAGATTTATCGATGTTTATTATATTTGTCCTTTCATTTGGATAAAAACATGTCATCCACACATTTTTATCAATATGTTACTCTTTGATGTACGCCTATCAAAGGCTTTTACCTAGATTTACGTAGGAGTAAGGCTGAGTGTAAGCTTGGTACGAAAAATATTTATATTTATTTCTAAAATATAATTTTAAATGTAATTGCATCAAAGTTAAATTCTTGACAACCGTAAGAGAAAACAAAAAATTAAAAAAAATTTCGTTCTAAATATAAAGATATTTTCATTATTTTGCAAACCAAGCTATGACTGTATATTTGTTACCCACTCCGAATTTGATTTTTCCATTTTGGATTTGAGTTCGGTTTAGTTCTCCACGTGGGCTACAGGAGGTGTTGGTGCGGGTTGTCTTCCGCCCATTAATCTAAGAGCCATCCAGGAGGCTAAAGACTGGGCGGCAATGGCTGGGACTTGTCTAGCAGCCCTTTCCCTTTGCACCTGATAGCGATACAACAACGCTCCCGCTACTAAAGCTGACACCACAGCTGAAACTGCCACAAGGACAAACAAGGCACTGAATCCTGGGACTGGGAGACAGATGCCGTACACCACCTCTTCTCTGATCCTGCCTTGGAAGACAGTTACCGCCTCCGCCTTGTTATCTGGACTGAAAGCCAAATCTGCTTCAGAAATGACCTCGTACAGTCCACTTACTCCTACATCAGTACTTCTTACTTTCCTATCTGAAACCACTATAGATCTACGTCTTCTGTTGGGATTGTTTGAAGACTTGTTCTCTGAGTCTGTATCTGAAGTCTTGGCATCGTCTACCATTGGGGGCATAGCATCCAAGTCCAGGTTTCTCGGTCCAGCTACTGCAGGAAGTGGTGCTGGTAGAGGTGATGGGCCATCTTCATCCTCGTTTACTTCTCCGTCCAGTAAGTCTTCCAAATTGCGTGGTCCGTGGGGGAAGCGCTCTTGACTGTCGTGCATATTAGGTTCCTGGAAAAATAAATAAATTATTGGTAGTTGAAATCAGAGCTCATGAGCTCAGATGGACCTTTTAATATATAAAGAAAAGTATCGAAAATCTTAGAAAATCTTTTCTATAATATCTTATAGTCAAAATTGGATCATCAGCGGATCTTTAAATGACAATTTATCTAATTAAATGAAGACAATATAAGCGAAACTCGATCGAAAATCTGAGAACAGAAAAATCAGAAAAAGATATTGGCACATCTGGGACTCGAACCCAGGACCTCTCGCTTTCCGGGCAAATGCGCTACCACTGCGCCAAGATGTCGATATCCAAATCGGTCATTTTTAACTTTATTATACTTCGACCAAGAACCACCCACATTATCATCATTTTCTTAACGCATATTAAATTGGCTGCCATCTTTATGTATGATTGCAAGACTCAAACCCGAACTAAATGCTTTCTAAATAGTGTCTGGATAAATCTTTATCCATTTTATTTAATATGCGACATCTATTGACGATTGAGATTGTCTTTCGCTTATATTGTTTTATATTGTCTTCATTTTTACGCAACAGATTTAAATGTCCGGGTTAAATTTTCCCCACAGGAAAAACTAAACCCTTTCACACACTTCCCAAATGATCATCTAGTCATTCCACGCTATGCAATTGCACTATATAAGTATTATAAATACAAAACAATACAAGAATAAGAACAACATATCAACCTACCAGAGACCAAATGGGAAAATAATTCACCAACGCCAGATATTTTCATATCACAGGGTTCGGCTCTGTGGAATTCCTAATTGAACCTATAAATCCTACTGATCCCGCAATATAAATATTTAAAAAATCTTTTGTAATCCTACATGTATTTAAAATGACTGATTTTTGCATTTTTATATATAAATTTTTTCACAAATCTAATATGCCTAAATTTTGAATGAGAGACCTAGGTATAATGCCAGAGCCGAAATAACAAATGGTAATATTTTTATAGTCCGAGAATGCCAAATTCTTTTAATCTCATTTTCTAAATCTGTGAATTTTCTTATTTTTTCAGAAACAGTTTTTTGAATATTACAAGAATTTGGAATAGCTACATCAATGATATAAGTTATTGTTTTAAATTTTGTCATGTAAAACTATATCAGGTCTAGTATGACTAATTGTTCTGTTTGTTAGTACAGTTTTATCATAATATATTTTATAAAATTCATTTTCTAAAAATGAATTTAGTTCATATTCATAATATGGTACTACATTACGGCAATCGATCAAGTTATGTTTAATTACCAAACTTTGGTGAATTATTTTTAAAACCTGATTGTGCCTAAATGTATACTCGGACGGCGCTAATATAGAACATCCCGATATAATATGTTCTATAGTTTCCGGAAAAGCCAAAAAATTTCTATATATTTTTTTTATAATTTCCTATAATTTTTAGTATTAATGACTCTATCTTAAATGGCAAGCATAAATCCTTCTATTTCTGCGCTCAACTCTCCAATACTCAACCATTTGTTTGACGAAAGTTTGTCAACATACGTTTGGTTGAGATAATAATTTTAATATTATAATTTGAGGTTTTACTCATAAAGTTAAAATAAAAAAAGACAATTTATCTGTTTTGCATGTAATTTTTTGCACACGCGACATTATGACTTCTAAGTCAAAGGTGAGGCAGTCTAAGTCAAAAAGTTTTACCGACTGTGTTATGGTAAAATCCTTCAAGTCACAAAATGAAAACTTTTCAGGAAACGATAAAAAAATAATATTTACGTGTCTTATCGTAAAACCGATTTCAAATCCTAAAATTTTAAAATTTGCCTTTCAAACATTGATGTAAAATTTTTGCAATTCTATTTATAATTACGAAAAATTTGAGGATCGAATATTTTATCTACGGTTTTCTCAAAATACCTAAAAATTTCAACACAAAAAAAAAATTTTTAGTATTAGAAATGTTCAAATCGCTTAAGGGATTTGAAGGATTTATTGAAATCTGGCAAAATGGTATGACTTGGTCCAATATTCAAAAAAATACTATCTCTTGGAGTGTTAGTTTCTATATCCGTATAGTTTGTATTTCTGAGATGTATAATTATCATGTAAATATCATGTAAAACATAATGTTAAAAATAAAACATTATTTAAAAAAAAAAAAAATCCTTTTCCTGATTCCACATTACTATTCCCACCCTGTGACCAAAGAGTAAAGTACTCAAGTTTATAAAAACTAACGTGACAATTCAAGCCAATTATTTTTTTTAAATAAGTCGTACCAAAGTGGTCTAACAACAGTTTGAAAATGGCATTGAACGCCGAAACAGCTGTCACATTAATAAAAAACTAAAATAGTTGCAGAACTTAACAATAACATTTTTTTATTGAAATTATATATGAACATTTTTTTATTTTATAACTATTAATTTTTTTTTAAATCTAGCCAATCGATTTCAATGTTCGTATTTATTTACCTCAAACGGCTTCTGCAACATCTCAGCAATAGCCAGATCGCCATCTTCAAAGTCGTCATATCCCTCCTGGGAGAAGGGTACATGATTGTGCTGTTGGCCATCTCCCTTAAGCGGTGTTGGTCGCTGGGCACCTGGGAAGGGTCTGTGCTGGATGGGGCCCGATGGGGCCTGACCTCCCTGGCGCTGCGGCCCCCCTGAAGGCTTCTGGGGCGGCTGTTGGGGAGGCACCTGTCGTTGAGTGGGCGGCGAGGGCTGTGGACCTATTAGGGCGGAATCATCGCCGTCTTGAACAATGTCGTCATACAGCGTGTCTGTGTTTAGGTTGGAATTCTCAATGCTCTCCGATATTGATTGCCTGAAATCAATTACAACAAAAATAACATTAAACACTTATTATTAGGAAACGAAAAAGTAATAAACTCAACGGAATTCTTTTCAGGGGTCGGGAAGGAGATGATACCATATACCATTGCAAAACCCTATTTTGACTGGCCCTTGTCCCAATAAAGTCAAAAAGAAGTCATCTTTTCCCGAATACCAGGCTAGATCATATTTTTTCGGATTCTCTACGCGAACGGTACACTATGCAAATATTTGTAAATTATGAGATTTCATCTTTTTATCATCGACCAACAATTCCAGAGAGGGCTGTTAAAAATGACACCGAAACCAAACTTATTGGGTCCAAAAATTGAGTTACGAAAACATTTTTATGAAAGAGAAAGTCCATTATCTCGGAATCAAAAGATCACAAGACGCATTGGTTTTTATATTTTTATAGCAAATTTGTCCCTATGGATATTTGGGGAGTTTTGATATTACTTGATGTGTGGGCCGAATTTGTGAAACCCGCCATATCTAGAGTTGATTTATCGATACATATTATACATAAAATATGTGTTGTTTTTACAACCCTCACCACATATCGGAAAATGCGTAATAATCAATACCTGACTGATTTATTAAGCGTCAAATAAATAAACGGATTGTCACCGTACATTATCCGTAACACATTATCCTTTTTGTATGATTTTATGTGTATAATAAAACATACAATATAATAAAATAATACATAACAAACTTAATTAACTAATTTCACTCCCGGTTAGTGGAGAATTATTCTCGAGTCTGACTGGGGTAGTTAGTCTATTTACCTACTAATTTATTTTTATTATTATTTTTTTTTTTAATGTTCTCCCATAATAAGCAAATACTTGTGTGTATGGGAGGAGGTATTATTTGTTTAGTTATTTAGAAAGTTTTAACTGTTGTTTTTATTTTGTAGTTTTTTTTTAATATATATTTTGTATAAAAATTAAGAGAAATTTTTTATTTCTTTTATTCGTTTATTTTTTTTTAAGTTAAGGTTTTCGGTATATTATTTTAATAGTGAATTCTTTGAATCTGTCATTAAGGGATCTTATATTTTCTGGAAATTTATAGAAAAAATTTGTTCCTAAGTACCTATTTGTAGTTTTGTTGACCCAAAGTTTTGAATTCAAAAGACCTGAATGGCAGTGATAGAATATATTCGATACTTGATGACTATTTTTATGTCTAGTTCACGCGAGGACAATACAATATAGTATGGTACAATACAATACAGTATTGTCCAGCTCCGAACCCATTGTCGTAGTGAACAGAAGTTTGGAGGACAGGACAATGAACAAAGACACTGTTAGACAGGCAGGCTGTCTTCGCAGGACAAACCGCCGAGGTGTTTTTCAATGGTTTAGAAGTTATCGTTACTTTTATTTAAGAGCGTTTTTCGCATAAAATGACAAAACGTTGTTTACAAAAAACCATAGCATTTTATGAAGTTTTGAGCAAATTACAAAAATTAATCATTGAAAAAATACCTTCAAAACTTACATCACAAAAATCGGGAGATATAGTTCGGTTGAGATTAATAAACACAAAAGTCACATTCCAAAATATAGAAATAGCTAGTGCTGGAATTAGTATCTAAAATTAGTGCGAAAAGCAAGTTATACCAGCAATTGGAAAACGAAAACTGCCAATGAGGAAAATTTTCTGACATTTATGAATTTTCAAATACGCAAACGATCATAAACCTTTCGGATCGTGTGTATATTCTTAACCGTTTGAATACCCTGAACTATATTTTTACAATAGAATTTTCGTATCACTCCTCTATCCTAACAAAGCATATATAATATTAATTATTATTTTTAATTGTAAAACTAACGTTTTTAAGACAAGATTTTTTATGCATAGCACAAAGGGTAACAATTATTATAAGCAATAATTATCAGCCTGAAACACTCATCCACATTGAAAAATCTTCCGAGAAAAGATACATGACGCCAACGGGACTTGAACCCGTGTCCTCTCGATTGCCGGTCGATTGCTCTGACCACTGAGCTATGGCGGCTTATCTCAACAATTACTTCAACAATTCAACAATTACTGCTTATTAAATATAATAAGCAGTAATTGTTGAATGAAACACTAGCATATATTGAATCATTTGGCGGGTACGAGATAAGCCGCCATAGCTCAGTGGTCAGAGCAATCGACCGGCAATCGAGAGGACACGGGTTCCAGTCCCGTTGGCGTCATGTATCTTTTCTCGGAAGATTTTTCAATGTGGATGAGTGTTTCAGGCTGATAATTATTGCTTATAATAATTAATATATAATATTGTTTTCTCAGTGCGAAACATATTTTAATGACTCTTCCAACCATTCCAGTTATCTCAGTTTATTACTTTTGATAATATGTGGATTTCCACAGTATTTCTCACAGACCTCTCCTTTCACCGACAGCTGACATTAGTGGCAATGTTGTACCTAAATCTATCAATCAAAACAATGCCCTTAAGATAATAACCGTTATTAGTAGAGCATACAATGTTTTCTTAATGTTAATAAAAACTAGAATAGTATCTGTAGTGTTCTACAATTCAATATTTCTCACGTCTATTTTTATTTATACACACTTACATACCTTGAAGCGCTTAAGTTACCTATCAATGTGGCACAATACAACAAGAGTCAGCTTATTCAAGAGAACTTTTTAGTATGCTCTCTAATTTGCCTACTGTTTTATGTACTTTTAAACGTGTTCATTTTTTATTGTTTCTGTAATCGTGAGTTTGAAATCTTCAAACCAAATGATATGAGATTTTAAAAAATGCCACAAAAAATGTTGTCATGGCGTATATGCTTGTAAAGAGTAGGTAATAAGATAAATTAATGACAGTACCACTCTTCACAAATATCTCACATTTCCTACTTAATTAAACTATCATATAGAATATTTATAATTAATACGTATTATTATTATATTTTTTCTTCTTTTTACAACTTCATGTCCGGGTTAAATCTTCCCCACTGAGAAAACTAAACCCTTTCACCCACTTTTCCACTAATGATCATCTAGCCAATTCACGCTATGCAATTGCACTATATAAATATACCTAATAAATACAAAACAATATAAGAACAACATGTCAACCTACCAGAGACCAAATGGGAAAATAATTCACCGACTCCAGATATTTTCATATCAGAGGATTCGGCTTGGTTGAACTCATAGCTGGACTGATAAATCCTACTGATCCCTCAATATAAATATTTTAAAAAATCTTTCGTAATTCTATGTGTATTTAAAATTACTGAGTTTCGCATTTTTATATTTAAATTCTTTGAAAAATTTAATATGCCTAAATTTTGAATGAGAGAGCTAGGTATAATGCCAGTAGCCGAAATAACAAATGGTAATGCCTACTTTTATAGTCTGAGAATACCAAATTCTTTTAATCTCATTTCCTAAATCTGTATATTTTCAGAAACACGTTTTTGAATATTACAGGAATTTGGAATAGCGTTTTTTTAAATTTCGTCATGTAAAACTACATCGGGTCTATTATGACTAATTATTGTCTGTTAGTATAGTTTTATCATAATACGTTTTATAAAATTCTTTTTCTAAAAATGAATTTGGTTCATATTCATAATATGGTACTATATTACTGCAGTCAACCAAGTTATGTTTAATTACCAAACTTTGGTGAATTATTTTTAAACCCTGATTGGGCCTAAATGTATACTCGGACGGCGCTTATACAGAATATCCCGATATATTATGTTCTATAGTTTCCGGAAAAGCCAAACATTTTCTACATAAATCGTCGATTTGAATTGTATCTTTGTATGCGTATTTATATGCGTCCTGTCATTATCATTAAGCCCATTATTATCATTATAAAAAAAATTAACATCGTTAATAGATCAAGATTTTTTAATGATATTGTAATCTTATGCCTATATTATATTCATGTGTACATTTTTTTTATGTTTTAATTGTATCATTCGTAAAATCATTTGGATTAATTCAAACTATGAACAACACCCATTTGTATTTACTGTACATTTTTTTGCATAATTTTTTTTTTGAGTGTTTAAATAAGTTCAGAGTTTTCCTAAAAGATGTGATATCTTTTTTCAATATAAATTTTATTTTAATAATACGTTTTTGTCTATTTTTCTATTTTGAGGTGAATAAAATGGCTATCGTTGAGAATACAAAGTTCTTTTTTGCCTAAAAAACGTATTTAAATTTACCTTAGCTACAACAAATGTAAACAAATAAGCTTCACTAAAAATCACAACGCTATTATACACAATTATTGTATTGGTAACTATTTACTCGAGCGCGTTTACTGTATAAAAGATCTAGGGGTACTTTTTGATTCTAAACTCCATTTCGATGCGCACATTTAGAATATTGTAAATAAAGCTTACTGCATGCTAGGATTTGTCATCAGAAACAGCCGCGAATTTCGAAAACCGGAAACTTATCTTCTACTTTACTACTCGCTGGTCCGCTCTCAACTTGAATACTGCACCTCCATATGGACACCACTTTACGGTGTCTATAAAGACAACATTGAAAGTATTCAAAAGAAATTTCTGCAATACCTCAATTACAGAATGAGCGCACCTAAACGGGGGTACATAAATATGCTCTCGAATTATAACGTCTCCACTCTAACTAACCGGCGAACATACCTTGATCTCATGACTCTATATAAAATCTGCAACAACATTATTGACTGACCTGACCTACTTAAACTAATAAACTTCAAAATACCACCCAGAGTAACAAGGCTTAACGACTTATTCCACATTAGCCGAACGCGTACAAATGCTGGTGTCAGGGATCCAATCAGACGAATGTGCGAATCGTTTAATCAAAATCAAAACCTCAAGGATTCCGACTTATTTTTGATACACGCAGTACCATTAGTAGAAAATTGAAGGCTGTTTTCCTACAAAGTACAATAACTTAGATATTACTCGGTTTATAATTTTAACTACCTTTCTTTTTTCAAATTTATGTATTTTTTTTAATCTATATTTATATATTTTTTAATATACTTTTGGTCTTACCATCAAAATTCCAAAAACAATTTGTAAACTTTTATAAGGATATTGCGCACATTTTTTTTTTATCTCTCTATTTGTAAAATAATATTCTTATGTATATACATACGTCTTTTCCGTATTAAAAAGTAAAAATATTTGCATATGTTTTTATATGCTGTTAATGTAATTCGTGAGAAACAGTTTGGATGCAGGTAAATTCTCTATTAATTGTTTTGTATATTCTTGTCAATTGACATCTGTATCTGTATTTTCTCCTTAATAAAAAAAAAATAAAAAAATAAAAAAAAACTTGGTTGATGTAATATTATGGCCTTCTTTCAACTTAACACTACAGGCTTTTGGTTGTCTTTGGTTTAATGCTGTTTCTTTCATTTAATTGTCCCGACAAATATCATCACTATCTTAATTGATTTTTTGGTTATTATGTCGTGTACCGCTTCTTTCTTCTTCAGCCAAAGTTTCAAACGGCATTACAGTGTCCATCATAAGGGCAGATCTGATGTGTCGACTGTGGTGAAGTGTGTGTCTATGTTTGCCGAAGTGATGCCGTCTTAAGTGTTTCAGTGTAATAATTGACTAAATTTATGTTGTTTTCGGCGTTTTGGTTTTAGTATAGCCAAAACTCAAAACATCTAAAAATGATTATAATGACCTGTGATGATGAGTGTCCGCATGATCTGCAGTGTCCTCCTTTCTCTCGAGCAGTGCTCCCTGACCTGGCAGTTGGCAGTGCTCCAGGCAGCCATGTCTGCATATTTCCACCTTGCACTTGATGTGGACGGACAGGGCATCCGGGAACTTGAAGGCGTGGAAGAAGGCGTATGTTATCACCGAGGCTCTATCGTCCGCTGCCTTTGCCTTCAAAAACCTGCAAACAAATTTTAAACCTCATTAAATAATGCATGAATATCGCCACAAAACAAATGTTTTAAATTTGCTCGATTGAAATGAGATGGCATTGGATAATAATGTTGCGATACGATAATTATGAGGTACGCGACAGTGTTCTTCAAAAAATCATTTAAAAACAGACAAAAGAATATATTTTTAATAACGCGGTCTACTTTAAGTGCGCCTTCAATTTAGACGTTTCATGTCGGACGGCTGCAGTGCCGAAGCAGTGCGTTTGTCGTACGGCGCGGCGCACGGACGGTCATTTGTTTTCATACAAAATGCACTGTGCGGCAACAGTGCGGCGTCAGTACCGAGAACGCTCGACAACAGGACGGCAAATTCTCAAGCTCCACGTGTTCATTTCACTGTTGAATAGTGCGGTGACAAGAAGTGAGAGCTGAGAACTGAGAACTGAGAGCTGAGAGCTAACTTCATCAAATTTTCAAGTTTACTGTTTGCTTAAAATGGATGATATAAACGTGGAAGAATTTATAAATGAAATTGAAATACACCCTGCTATATGGAACTCAAAAAGCGACGAACACAGTAATCGCACGGAAACAAAAAATGCTTGGAAAGGTATCTGTGAAAAATTTATAGAGGATTTTAAAAATAAAAATACTGGTGAAAAAACTTAGCAGGTAACTATTTATTTAAATCAAATATTATTATATAATGAAAAATATATTACTTTATTTACACCACTATATTTAATAATCAATTAACATGTTTCGATAACAATGTTACCTTTATCAGGAAAGATGTTAATTAAAAAAATAAATGACAAACAAGTAAAGACAAATAAGAATAAATTAGAACATAGACAAAAATATTAAAAAGGGGACGCGATTAATTAACAAAATAAATAATTATAATTATTATAATTATTAATAAGAAAATAAATTTAAGAGATGGCTATTTTTAAAAAATGTTTGGTTATTTATAATATTTAATTTACTATTAACACTTCTTCTAATTTCTAAATTTTCTAAATTATCTAATTGTATGCCCTTAGTGTAAGTATGTAAAATTTTAAGACCTTTATTAATATCAAAAGAATGACTTGTTTCCAAAATGTGGTTGGCAAATTCAGAATAATAATTATTATTTAAACATCTTATATGTTCAAAATGAATTTAAAACATCAAACGACCTACGTCTAAACATCACTAGCATACAAACGCATTGCAGTCAGAAACGCTTTCAATTTAGGCGTTTGGTATCGGACTGCTACCGTACTGCAGCAGCACGGCAGCAGCACGGCAGCGGGTTATAACCAGCGGCACAATAAACGTGCGGCAGCAGTCCGACCAAGTCCGACACGAAACGTCTAAATTGAAAGAGCCCTAAATCCCACCGTCATCCTTCTTTGAAAATTCTCCGTTGTCCAATAAGCATTGTAGGTATTATCTAAGGTATTTTTTTTATACATTTCTTTTCTGTTGAATTTATCACCCTATTAAACACAACACTATGGTAGTTATAGCAAAAGCTAGAAAATGCGGCGTTAAGTCTGACGTCACACTAATGAAGGATGCAGTTATATTAAACACGTAAGCAAATCAACTGTCGAAATTAGTTTTTGAAGTGAAACTTTCTTAGCCCGGTTAGAGTGATTTGAAATTCGGATGGAACGTAAATGACGCGCAACGACACCTGCGAAGCATTAAACTACAATCAAGGCTCCTATTGGTTGAGATATAAAACGGAAATGACGATAGGTCTGCGCTCATTGGCCTCTTTATTTTTTTATGGGTCGTCGGAATATAACGCATAAATTCGCGCCTCGCCGAGCGCGTCCCATAGGGCAGCGGTATAGTGCGTCGCAAATTCCAGTGGCCGGAGAAATCCAGCGGATGGAGTTTCGAATCCTACGATAAAAATAAACATTTGGTTTTTGTAAATCAATATTCAATCTTCAAACCACTTTAAAATAAACAGGCGAAAGAAAACGACATTAAGCTACTTTCTAGTTTCACTTCTATCGCGTGTGATTTACACAATCTATTTTTTTTTAATTTGCACTACACAGGAGGCGCTACGGAAATAAAATTCCCCGGGGCTTGTATCATCTTTGGGGATGCTGTGTGGGGTCTTTTTATGGAAAGGAAAAAGAGGAAGTTCTGGGAAGGAAAAAGGCATGAGGGGTGGGCGAGAATATGTGTCAATGTGTTCAAGATTGATGGATCTAACAATCATCCCTCCCACTGCGGTCCGGTTGGAGAGGTAAAAAGGTCTCCCTCAATCTAATTGTCTTAATTCAAACACTGAACGCTACGCTATAGGTGGGCAAAGGCACGTGCCGCTAAGATCTATAGACAAACCCTATGATCTCTTGACATCCTTGCTATGTCACCAAAGGTAGCAAATTACTTGGGGTTATTCCATGGCAGGAATTTCGGTTATCCAATAAAAGGTTTCCGGTGTGGCGGTACCCATACCCGCTTCCCTGTGTGTTAAAAAAAATGTTACAAAAAAATACTTTTGATAGAATTTTCTCTAATAATGTTAAGTCGGATTGTTGATATTGCGTGTAAATAAGCGATCATTATAATTTATAAACAATACTGTGCCAGTCAAACAAAAGGTAAGTTTTAAAAAAAAATTAATCTAAGTTTTACCTCGATATCATTTTTGGTCTGAGAACGCATCCTGCTTCATCAGACAAATCGATGATGTGTCCAGCTCCGTCGGAGGCCGCACAAGACTTCACTCTCATATCGAATTCACCTGGAATTAACGTAAACAAATGTTATATTTTTACTGTAACTCTTAACCACTGATGTACGAATGTGGTACGTCCGAGTTTGTTCTTCGTTATGAGCGGAATTGGTCTTCGGCAATTTTTATAATTTTCTAGCAGCTGCACTTCTGAACAGGTTGCTTCGACAACCTGACTTGTGTGGTTCGTGTAACTTAAAATTTTTTTGGTTTTGTGTTTTTTTTGTAATAAAATGTAAGTGATCTAATACTTCCCCAGGACCTTCTACATCTCGGAGAAGACAGCAAATTCAAATTAGTTGCGGCAATGCAAAAGAAATAATAGAATCTTGTCTTTTCGAATCGGACGAAAATTCGGCAGATGATGATTATTGTTTTGTAAACCAACCTTCTGTTAAAAGGTGGCTTGTTTAGAAATTTGCAGAAAAGGAAAATTATATCTAACGAAAACCATCTCAATAAGTAAGAATTTAAAAAAAATGTTTGTTTATTTCTTGCAAATAGTACCTATCTACCTAATTGATCGTGCAACTGTGTAAATTATTAAAACGATGTGTTTTTTCTCTCAAAATTATAAAGCACCTGTAATCGAAAATTTCGGATTAAAGCGAAGATGGTTCACTAATAGTTCTCGTGAGCACTCATGCTGTTGACCAATTGTGATATCCCCCATTTCAACTTATTCCTTTGAGTTTGTTTCCGGAACCCGTGAGGGTCCCTTTGTTCCCGCGTTTGGATCCCTTAGAGCAGTGGTTTTCAACCTGTGGTACGCGTACCCCTGGGGGTACGCGAAGCAAAAATGAGGGTACGCAATATCGGGGTGCGAATGTAGGGTTTAAAACTCACCTACGTTAAATTAAGCCAAACTGTGTAAAACTTTGCTCTACAAAGCAAGCTCAAGGGTCACAATGACTGTACATATGTCAACATTGTACAATTGATTATACAGTATAGGTAATGGGAAATCGGGCTTTTATTTTAACTACTGATTCACGAGACACTCTTTTTCTAAAAAATGTTTTGAGGTTAAAAAAATTCAATCTCTCAATCTACTTTTTGAGTTTGGAGTTGTACATGTAGAATACGACTTTTTTTCGTCGAAATAAAAAGACGTGGAACAAAATTTGTTCAATTTCGCGTGTAGAATCACTAGTTTAAAATGCCCGAGTTGTAGAGTATAAAATTGCATTAAATGTTTTTGTCTGGCTTGATTGTTAAATTCGTGTAATAAATCTGATAACAAAATTACAAATTACACGTGTACACAAAATAGATGCACTGGTGAAAGGCTTCATTCTAGGAGAAATTCTGATTTGTAGCTGAGCAGTGACCTTTTCATCAAGAGAATCAATGAAAAAAGAACAAAATATGTAATATTGTAAAAAAAAAGTGATTTAAAAAAAAATAAAAAAATATGGAGGGTATGAGGTACAACGTATTTGTATTATGAGTCAGGGGTACACAGGCTAAAAAGGTTGAAAATCGCTGCCTTAGAGGATCCTGTAGCGGTAAGGGTTTTCGAAAGTCCCTCTTTGTTTGGGTTCTCTGAAGGCTCCACTGTGGGAAGAATCTACTGAGGTGCATCTGAGCTGAGGGTTACCTGAAGACCCCAAGAGGAAAGAGTCCACCGAGGTGACCTCAGCTCTCCTCTTCTTTCCCTCTAGGTTCCCCAAAGGCCCTTCATCGACGTTAGGGTTTTGTTTGAATGGTCCATTTATGATACCACGAGTATCTAGGGAAACAAAAGGTCTACAACAGCAGAACCCTGAGAACTGTGGTAAGGTCTTGTGTCTCAGGGGGCACCGTTCGTAACACTGTTCCCGGTGTCATTCAGCCTGAGCACGGTAGCTCACACATTGTCTTGGGATGACTATTGCTGGTCGTATCCACTTCGTGAGCGATGGATTCGCCATACTTCCTCCGGTATAACGTCATATGAGAGAGATGCTAAGTTAATTTACATATTGTTTTTTTTTTTTTTTTTTTTTTTTTTTTTTTTTTTTTTTTTTTTTTTTTTTTTTTTTTTTTTTACATTGAATACCGCACAAGAATCTCGACTGCTCCCGTCTGGAGCCAGTGAGACTATGGCATCCCCAATTGGGGTATGTTGTGAGGCTGAAGGTAGCGGGGAGGGGAAGGAGGTGGGGAAGAGGAAGGTTGGGAAGTACCTGGCTATTCAGATCTGGTCACTAAACACGGCTAAAGCCATTTTCAAGCAACGTTTCAATTCTGAATGGTGGTCTTACACCAGGGCGATACTGATAGTATCTTCCACTCTGGAACATGCCGCAAATATACTATATATTATTTTAAATGAATTAATTGTGAAAAACCACAAATTAATCAAATAAAATTTATTTGCGCATGCCGGGTTCGAACCCGCGACCTCCGGAATGTGAGTCAAGAGTCTTAGCCACTGGACTACGGATTGTACAGTGAAACCACCATAGGTGAGCCTTCACATAGTGTAGCGCGATCCCAATCAGTCTATTTCTATACCAGACCGTCATTCAAGTTAGACATTGGTCCGCAATAATACTACGTTTTACTTAAATCAGAGGAACAGTTCAATAAACTACAAGGTTAATCATTGAAGAACTCTTCATTAACCAAGTAACACTAAATGCTTAATAATATTGGCGCAGCCGGTAGGACATGGGTTCATAGATCGGGTATATTGTTACCTCTGTAGTCGTTGATCGCCACCACGAGCGTGAGGGTTGAGCCCAGCGGAACAATGCCGCTAACAGGAGGGGCCCAAGGTCCCTTGCCGTGCTGAATCTCCATCCAGCAGTCCACGTTGTCTCCTGAAAACAAGTAAAATAACAATTTACACTTAGTTTAAAAAAATACACTAACAAAGGAATAAAAATAAAAATTAAGAAAGGCATTACAAATGATAGAATCATTCAAAATCGTATTAACCTGTAACTTTTAATGAGTCTAGTTTTTGCACTGGTAATAGGATGAAACCGGTCCTGGTGAAATATAAATTAGTGGAAGAAAGTACAAAAGTATTTTAATTTCAAATTCTAACCTGTAACTATTTATTGTTATTGCATTTAATTCGCAGAATGATTTTATTATCTTAGGCTAAAGTTGCTAAATTCAACGATTTTACGGTAAGTATCTCAAACAATTATTTATTTATTGTTGTTATACGCCCATAGGGACTTTTACATATGTAGATTATAAAATAATATTTAAGTTATCCAGGATTACACATACACAGAATGTACTCCAAAAGTTATAAAAGTGAAAAATTTTAAGAATTTACAAGGAGTTTTTGAAGAATAAAGCGTAAAACCGTGAAATATTTTAAACAATATAATATTTGACTTAAAAAACAACTACAACATGAAGATAAATAAAGACAAAACAAAGTTGCTGACTGTAGGCCGAACGCAACATCAGATGAGAGTAGATATGCCAGGAGTTCCACTAAAGAACACAAAGGAGCAAAATAACATGAGGTCGACAGCCGTACACACCAGGCTAGGTTTGCGTTCAATAAAAGGTGGAAAATAATAGATTCGAATAATATAGACCTAAAACTGAGAATTCTCCTCATCAAGACCTATGTATGGAGTATCTTGATGTACGGCTGCGAAACATGGTGCCTATCCGAAAGAGATAAACGGAGGCTAGAGGCTTTTGGGATGTGGTCCTATAGAAGACTATTAAGAATTTCCTCGAGAGACCACATTACAAATGAAGAGGTTCTCCAAAGAATCGAAGGAGGAAGGCACCTGCTCAGGACCTTGTACGAAAGGCGTGCAAGATGGATCGGTCATGTAATACGACAAGAAGGCCTCTTACATGCCATAATGGAGGGTATGACCGAGTGGACAAACTCTAGGGGACGCCCACGCCGAGAGTACCTGGAGGACCTGCTGGTGGACCTGCGCTGCTCATCATATGCAGACTTCAAAAGAGTTGCACAAGACAGGGAAGAATGGAAGAAAATAATAGAGGAAATTGCTGCAAACCAATCCCAGGATTGAAACCAGAGAGAGAGAGAGAATATTTGACATTAACATAGAACAAAATATAATATAAAACATTACAATAACACATCAAATCGTTAAATATACTATACCTACGTTACAATAATTTGTAGGATTCCACAAAGTGTTGGTTTAAATTGCATTTTTGTATTACTAGTTTTTATGTAAAGCAGTTTTTACAGTATATTAATAAATCACTTTAAACATTAAACAAATTAAAATTTTAAGGAAAAAATCGTATAAATAAGTCATCTCATTGTGGCTTAACCACCGTTTGATAATGGCCTTGACAAAATAATGAAATCAAAAATACTTACGGAACCTAAGGGCTTGTGCGCACTAGCGGCCAGCCGCGTAAGGCGGTCAACCGCGCGGCCAGCCGCGTTTTCATTTTAATATGCAACCGCTCATGTTCGTACGCACCCAACCGCCGAAAATTTCGAACCAGGCGGCTAGCCGCGCGGTTGACCGCCTACGCGGCTGGCCGCTAGTGCGTACATAGCCTAACAATAACAATATTAAATGTTTTTTTACATTAGCTCCACACAGGAGACCCCGAGGAAAAACAATTCTCTCAGGGCCTATATCATCTTTGGGGATGCTTTGAGTAGGGTGTTTTCAGTGAAAGGAAGGAGAGAAAGTTCTGGGAAGGAAAAAGGAACGTGGAGTGGGTAGGATTCTGGAGTCAATGTGTCCTGAAGTAACGGAGGTATGAATCCATCCCTCCCATTACGATACAAGGCGATGGGACAAGAGGGTCCGGCTGGAGTTATTAAAAGATCTCCCTCAACCAGTCTCTTCTGATTCGGCCCGCCACCCAGTACGTGAGAAAATGCGTGTGCCGCCAAGACCTAGGCAAATCTAAGCCCATGAATCTGGACCTATATTCTCATTCTATACCTATATTCCTATCCCATTCTTTATTCTTATTCGTCTCTTTCACAGTTGTTGCGCCTTTACCTCGGACAAATTCCTTTAGATATGACCTCTTATTTTGTATTTATTGGAATGCTTTTATCTTGACTAAGGAAGGATTCTTCCGAAACCGGTCAGCGTTGAAAAAATGCGTTTTATTCATTGAAAAATATTTTTCATTCATCAATAAGTACAAAACACTACCAACATCTTTATTTATTGTGATTTACGATCCAGGAATGGCAAGCCTATTCACAATCATGACTTGCAAATCGATCTGCACAAATAAAACCTCTGCAGAATCTATAGCGGCAGTTCCATGAATAATAGAAACATAACACAAAAGGATTACTTTCAATGACTATTGTATTTTGCCAATAGAACAGTTACATTGAGTGACATAAGATAACAGATTCTACAAAGAGTTGTATCTTCATTGGAAATATTCATAGATTTCGTGACGAAAAACAGGTCAAAGTTTAAAGTTCATTGGTATTTCGAACAATTTATGTCACTATTATTTTTAGTGTCATCAATAAATCAATATAAACGACCTGTTTTTGACTTACCTTCTAATTTGCCTTTATATTATTTTTTCTAGCTTAAATTTGCGTTGTTTCTATCGCATCTTTTGTAACAAATATCATACTGAAAATCAATTTATGCATGTTGAAATTCTGCAGATCAGTGGAGTTTGGTGAGATTTTAAGTGAGAGATTATTAAATTAAAAATCATAATACACGAAGGGAGAAATATAACAATATTTTTAATGATGAATTAATTTTGTTAATAACCGAAGGACTTTTTAAAAATTTCAAAATGGACTTTCTAAAATTATTATTTTTTTTTTTTTTGCATTTTGTCAAGTTTTATTTTCTTCATTCTATGGCAATAGGTAGGTATAGGATTCTGGCGTTATTAGTGCAGTTTTATGTACTAAAACGATATCATCAGTTAATTATTAAAAATAAAATAATGTGTATGTCTGAAAGTCTAAAGCTAGGCTATTTTATAAAACTGTTAACAAATCTCGAGTCAAAGCCTATTAAAAACATTGCTTAAGAGGGAATAACCGGACACAACCGTAAATAACCATCTTGACTCACAATCCGGAGGTCGCGGGTTCGAACCCGGCATGCGCAAATAAATTTTATTTGATTAATTTGTGTTATTTCACAATTAATTCATTTAAAATAATCTATAGTATATTTGCGGCATGTTCCAGAGTGGAAGATGCTATCAGTATCGCCCTGGTGTAAGACCACCATTCAGAATTGAAACGTTGCTTGAAAATGGCTTTAGCCGTGTTTGGTGACCAGATCTGAATAGCCAGGTACTTCCCAACCTTCCTCTTCCCCACCTCCTTCCCCTCCCCACTACCTTCAGCCTCACAACATACCCCAATTGGGGGTGCCATAGTCTCACTGGCTCCAGACGGGAGCAGTTGAGATTCTTGTGCGGTATTCACTGTAAAAAAAAATGTCATTAAATAAAATTCTAAACGTATTGATTTTTTTCCACAAAAAAGTATAAATCGATTTCGAAAGATTGTTCATTTATCTCGTATTAAATTTTGAGAAAAAATATTTACTTTTAGTAAAATAAGGTTTATACCGTAGGTCGTTGGTAGGTTTCTTAAATTTTCAAACAAAAATTTGTATTGTACAACACACATTTCAAATCATATATATAATCATGTAATAAAATAAATTATCTAGTAAAGCTACTTTTCAGAATTTTAATTTTAGTTAAAATACAATCTTAAAAAAAAGTCCCGCGCACGTATTTTGTGACGAAAATACTTTATCTATTTATTTAAGGTCTTACAAACTAACATATATCAGTTCGGTGTTTTACATTCTTATTTTGCTTAGACGTCATTGAAAAATTATGAATACTTGTGATCAAAAAATAATTACAAATAGTACATAATTTTAATAGTTTTATCGATACGCTTTTCAGCATTTTTGGATGTGGGTATAACTTAAAGCAAACTTTGAATGAAATAAAATCGATATCGAGTTATGATTTTAAAAAGATGGTACGGAGAATAATTAATCTTTTTCATTGGAACATCTTTCGGCGAAATTTGGATTCTCGGCCGCTGGCTGGTTAAAGGCCCTAATTTATTTTAAGTTTATTTATTAAAAGTACATGATTTTAATAATTTTATCGTCACACGTTTGAGCATTTATTCACGTATATCGGAAAGAAAACTTTATGAAAATAAAATCAATATTGAGTTATTATTTAAAAATGCTGGTACGGAGAATAATTAATGTTTCTCATCGGAACCGCTCAAGGTTGTAAGGGTACAATCGCAAGACCGTCTTTCGACAAAATTTGAATTCTCGGCCGCTGGTTAATCGCCCTTAATCTAATTTTATTACAGTGACAACTTTCTTAGATAACCACATTCAGTTTAATAACGCTACTAAAAGCAATATCATTAAACAATAACATTAAATTATCAATATCATTAATTACCTGCCGCCACTGGTATCAAAGATGCAGTTTTTATACATTCAACATGGACATTTGAATAATTATGTACCTTTAGGATGTTAAATTGTATCGTTTACGACTTTTGTCTATAAATTATGGGTGTTCTTTAAACTAATACAAAGAAATTGTTGAGTAAATAACTTATTTGGGACATTAAATCTAATTTTATGGATTCTTTCCAAAAGTGGTTTAGGCAATGTGTGACTTTTTTCCATTCTTTACAGCGTTGTCAGTATACCTCTGATAGTATTAAATATTCACATCAGGCAATACACAGATAAAAGAGTTAGTTACGAGTTACTTGAATTAGAATCGCTAACAGTACTAAATGCTAAACTGATAGAGATAGGAATGTGACTAAAAATTAGTGAAACGTGAAATTAACAGTTTGATGACATATTCCTTCTTTTTGAAAATTTCCGACAGATCTATTGGCGTAATAAATTATCGAGTAGGAATGTGTTTGACCTTTCAATTTTACATCAATTTATGGTGATAATTGATGTTAATCTGAAATCAGTCTGAGCTTTTTCATTGGCCTATTTCTCGGTCTGTCGCGCATTTAACGGACTAGAAAACACCTAAAATAATGTTTACAAAATGTTTTCTGCAATTATCAATCAATTTTTCTATGCAATTGCCTATATAAGCTTCAAATCTCAGAAATGGTGCCATTCGGATTTTTCCTTTTTTTATGTGAAAACCTCACAAGAGCCCCTCCAGCCTCCATCTGGAGCCAGTCTGCCAGTGAGAGTATAGCATCCCCAATTGGGGTATGTTGAGACTGAAGGTAATTGGGAGACGTAGATGGGGAAGAGGAAAGTGGAGAAGTACCTGGCTATTCATATCTGGTCACCAAACATGGCGAAAGTAGCCTAAATAGCCATTTCAGGCAACGTTTCAATTCTAAATGGTGGTCTTTCACCAAGGCGATACTGAGAGTATCTTATACTGCCTATATTATTTTTAAACGAATAAATTGCGAAATAACACAAATCAATCCGATAAAATTTAAGTCAAGATCCATACCCTCGACCACGGCGGCCGTCTTGTAAGAACGGGGGACATCACCATTGCTAAACTGTTTGAGGTACAATTATAATACAAAAAATAATAATAATACAAAAAAATAAACCGGCTCTAGAGAGACCAAAGTTGATGCATCTATGTGATTGGTTTGTTGAATAGCTTTTTTTTTTAAGATTTGATATCAGTGGCATCCCCGTTAAGGGTATGCTGTAAGGCTGTGCCTACCATTGCAAATTATTACTTAATATATCTGAAGGTATCAACTGTTCATTTTGTTAATGTGTTGTTGTTATAACTACCTCTGAAGTCTAGCTGAATGACGTCAAGGTCCGCGATGACCATCGGCGGCTTGGAGGCAGTCTTCTCGTAGTCGTTGAACCACTCGCAGCGTAGTCGCTTAGCCTCGTCCCAAACCTCCAGCAGGTCCTTGTCGTACTGCACCACCACCGTGTTCTCGTAGAACTGCCCGTGGAGGTCTGTAATCAATTAAATCAAGGATTTAATAGGACGTCAACAGGAAATAATCATTATATTCACACCTCAAAAATTTTAAAAAAAAAACCTCAAAAAATATAAGCAATTCGCGCATCAAAAATATCGTTAAAATCACACCTATAAAATAATCATTAAATTGGCACCTCAAAAAAATCATTAAATTAACACTTCAAAAAAACATTAAAATCGTACCAAAAAACATTAAATTCGAACCACAAAAAAATCATTACATTAACGATTAAAAAATCATTAAATTCACACCTCAAAAAATAACTTAATTAATAGCTCAAAAATTACATTAAAATTACACCTCATTAAAAATTCTAAATCATTAAATTAGCACAATAAAAAATCATCAAAGTTATATCTCAAAAAAAAGTCAATGCACGGAAATCATGCACTATAAAGAAAAATTTAACCTTATCAGTTTACATGAAATTGCTGTAATGACAATCCACCCGTTTTAATTTGTTGACTTATCTATCGTTTAACTTCAAGAAGATATTATGCAATTATGAAGCAACTTGTTGTATTTACGAGTATTTCAAAACTAAATATTTTTATTTTTAACTTTATGAGTAAAACCTCAAATTGTAATATTTAATTAAATGACGACAATATTAACGAAACTCAACCGAAAAATTGGACACAGAAAAATCAGTGCCAATATATTTTTCTGATTTTTCTGTCCCCAGATTTTCGATTCAGTTTCGCTAGTGTTGTCTTCATTTAATTAAATACACAATTTGTTTAATTGATCTTTTCATTTCACTCGCAGAATAGAATGTTTTATAACAGAATTGAATGTATTTTTTTCCTATTATCCAGGTGAATAACCGTTTATATTTAGTTTTGCAATAAACATAACTTTTAAAATAATTCAAGACTACCTCACTTACGGCGCCAGCTTACTTTTTCGTTTTGTTATATTTACGTGACATCTAAATAAGGTGTGTTTTAACCGGCAGAAATTGTTATGACATGGCTCATGAAACTGGAATGCTTTGTTTATTAATCCGAGGAATTGACGATTCGCTTATCCCCACTATGACCAAATTACGACCCGAAATAATAGCCGGAGAAAGGAATTTCAGGGTGTAATATTACGATAGCATTGCATGAATATGTTTTGTGAATGTAATGTGCGTTTCATAAGATGCCTTTTCTCACACTAATCCCAATATGAATTCCGTACCAGAACCCATATGAAAAATGTTAGCCAAACGGAAGAAATAATATTTTGGGACGGTACTAAATTGTCCAAAAATTACAACACCTTGACCCTTTAACACATAAAAGCATTTGTCATTTACCTTTCGAAAGCAAAATTCATAATACCGAACAGTAATCACGTTTCCAACGATTAATATTTTAAATATAAAACGCGCATTTAATCATGCAACATTTCCCTCAGAATAAATTAAATAATGTCCGCCATCTCGAACTGTTAGAAAATTGTACCAAAATAGAACACGTTCATCCCGAATACAAATGAAAAGATGACCCACACGGAAACTGAACGTAAAAAAGCATCGCCTAAAAGGCTCATAATCAAGTCAAGACAAAGGATTTAATAATTGAGAATATTATTAAAACTCTATGAAGAATATGCAAACGACCACGTCATGATATACAACCCCAAGAAGACGGAACTAATCGTATTCCACCATGAAACAAATCCCGAGAAGATGCTCCCCTTAAAATTTATGAGGTAAACACAAATATGTACATATATGAACATAAAATGCTTGGGGCACATCATTACTAAAGACCTCTCGGACGATGGTGACATTGAATGACATAGGAGAAGTATCATTATACTGTCTAAAATGAATGCCCGAAGATTCTTAAAACGCAGTAGATACCAATGTAAAAAAAAACATGGTTCAATGCATTTTGTACTAGCCTATTTAGGTGTGAAACAAGATGTCACTACCGAATCAGCGCGATGGAACGAATCCAACAGAATAATGCACACAGAATTATATTTCGATACAAAAGATTTAGCAGCGCATCGACAGTGTTTACGGGACTGATTCACCGACCTGATGAGACACCGGGTCATTGAAGGCAGGATGCGGCAAACTCCCTCCGACAGTACAGTGGTGAAAGCCGTCTACTGGCACCAAGCGCCACTCCCGAGTGAGCACTGGCCCGAGCTCAGCTACATAACTGTTTTTTTCCTATTCTACTTGTTTTGTTTCATAAAATTTATTGTACTCCCAGCAGTGTACGTGTTTTCAAATGTACACAACTAATAAACAACCTTTCATAATTAATTAGAAATTTGTAAACTTAAATGTACAAATTACTAAAATAAAATTAATAAATTAATAAATAAATAAATTTCCTGCATGAATGGTTAATATTTAAAAAATATATATATTTGTAGGGGTACATATTTTCGTATGTGTTAGTTGTTGAATGTATGTCAATAAGTGCGCCGAAAGAGAATTTTCTGTAATTTCAACTTTTCTGTGGTAAAAATTACATGATTAGATTATATGATAAGTCACTCAGGTCAACAAAGATATGGTGACTGCCTGCAAATATTTTCATTTTCTACCGCCCTGAGTGGTCAAATTATAAATTCGATGGACAATGAATCGAATCAATCGCGTGATCCTTGGGGTCAGATGAGGTTCATCGCAGTTGATTGAGTTGCATGATTCCATTGAACCTAAGGTCAAATATTCAAAGAGCTTGCAGTAGGTGGTAACTTGAAAATTAAGAACCATCGAATCAATTCTCTCAAGAGGATAATAATGCTTGTGGATTGATTTTACGGCTCCTGTCTTATTTTGTAGATTTAGAACAGCGTTCTTTGATATTATAGTATTTTTTTAACCCTCTACTAGACTAGGCACATTTTTTATGTAAATACCACACAAGAGTCCCAACTGCTCCCAACCAACATATGGAGCCAGTGACATCATGGTATTCCCAATTGGGATATGTTGTGAGGCTAAAGGTTGTGGGGAGGGGACGGAGATGGGTAAGTATGGGTGGAATCATAAATAGTGATGATCTCACACATACACCTCTGCCATAGGTCGGCTACGTTTGGTGACCTAACGGGTGCGGATGCGAGGGTTCATCGATGAGGTACGTCTAGGTCTTGGAAGCGAATGCGTCTGCCCACTGACTGCGTGACAGGCCGGATCGGAAGGGATTGGTTGAGGGAGACCATTTGGCCTCTCTTGCAGAATTCTCTCTTTCTCTGACCCATCACTTGGCACCTCAGTGGGAATGATGGACACATCCATCACTCCTGGAGCCACTGACCCCCAGTTTCGCACCCACCCCTCATAATGTTTTCTCTTCCGAGAACTTTCTCTCCTTCCTTTCCTTAAAAAGACATAGCATCCTCCAAAAAAAAGATGATGTAGACCTGGAGAAAAAAAATTTCCTCGGCAGCTAAGGTGTGTTGAGCTACTGTAAAAAAAAATCTAAATAATGGCCGATGAAATTAGAACAATTTATGTAAAGTTAAACCCGATCAACACTTTAAAAACGTTCAAAAGAATTGATCATTCGTGGCGGTGTTTACTCAATAGAATCAATATACATATTTAAACTAAACTGAATCATGAATATCTCATAAAAGAACAAACAATCCGTTAAAAGTGTTCATTTGCATGAATAAGAAGAGGAATCAGCATAAATTCTGCCAGTGTCGTCAGTGAATACCGAATACCCGCCGCAGAAGACGGATCTCCCCTCGGACAAAAGTCAATAAACCCATTTCGATGACCACTAGATTAAAAAAACAACCTGATTGCTCAAAATACGTGTAAAAGATACCGCCTCTCTTAGGCACACCTACATTAACGGGAAAAAGGCGATTGACATAAAAGTCCACTTACCACGTTCCTCATAAGGGCCTTTTATCCTAATTTCCACGCGTTCTTCACGCACACTACCAATTTTATGTGATTTTTATGTTCGTGAGTTTTGAATTTCGATGACGATGTGTAGATTGAAATTAAAGTCGGTGTCAAGTTTAATCGGTCAATGTAAATCCTCTCAGTTTCTTTATTATTGGATATTAAAGCAGATTTTCGATGTATATAATCTAAAGTTGGTTTACTTCAAAACATCAACCGTAAAAATCAAAGTGCTTTTACCATAAGACATCTATTTTCAAATGCCTTTTAAAAATAAAATGTATATCCTATTAATATCCTATCCTACTATGTAATATTATAAAGGCGAAAGTTTGTATGGATGTATGTTTGTTACGCTTTCACACAAAAGCTACTGAATGGACTTTAAAAATTCTTCCACTAATAGAAAGCTACATTAATTGCGAGTAATACAGGCTGTATATATTAGTAAGCTCTGGCGTTATGATACGTTTACTGTCCAGACGAAAAGCAAAGTGTTGCTAGGTAACTAACTATAAGTAATTATTTGACGTCCGCTGTCATTTTGTTATTTACTTAGGTTACTCTGGAGATCCCTTTGAGAGTTAAAATTGTACTAATCTATGCTAATATTATAAACTGCGTGTTTGATTGTTACTCTTTACTAGATGGCACGCGAGTAACGGGTATAGAGGGGGAGGTGAGGGTGGAGAGGAGGAGGGGGGAGAGGGTAGGGTCGAGAGTGGGGAGGGGGAGGGGGAGAGAGGGAGGGAGGGGGGAGGTTAATAGGGGGAGGGGGGGAGAGGGAGGGGGGAGATTATTAGGGGGAGTGGAGTGGGGATAGGGAAGGTGAAGGAGGCGAAGAGGGAACCCCCCTAACACTATGCGAGCGAAGCCGGGGGCAAAAGCTAGTATATATATATTGGTTTGACTGAGGATTTTTTTTTATTCATTCATTTTTATTCCAGTAAAAATAAAATTACATTTTCACTTATTTAACTAGAAATAATTAAATACATTAAACTAAACTAAATATAACAATACAGCGCTATTCTATGTCGTTACTTTGTTTATCAAGAATAAATTTTAATATTTTTTTTACACATACCCAGCTTATTTTCGTTTTTAATGTCGTTTGGGATGCAATTATATAATTTGCCCCCTTCGTAACCAATGGATTGTTTACCATGGTCAGTGTGGATGATGTTTGAATGTATGTTATCGTGTTGTCGTGTAAAGTGTTTGTGAACTTGGGACGTTTTAATGAATTCTGTGTTTGTATGTACGAGTTTATTGTTTGTTTTGTAAATAAGGAGACACGTATTGTATTCATATAGTTTTCTTAATGTTAATAGTTTTGTTTCCATATATAATGTTTTTGTGGATGTTCTGGGCTTGTAGTGAAACATTTTTTTGATTACCTTGTTTTGTATTATCTGTAATTCATTTATGTACGTTTCACATGCATTTCCCCAGATTTCAATCAAATAATTTAAATGTGACTGTACGAGACTATAATATTTATAAACTTTTTAAAATTTATTTGGCAACAGATATGTTAGCCGGCTAAATACGCTAATTTTAATTAGGATTGTACCTTCCTACCCAGGAACTGGAGTTGACAACTCTACCAGCCGAGCCAAATGCAGATTGGATCATCGAATTTCAGAGAAATGCTGACTTAAAGCTTCATTGAATGGAAAAAAAAAATTGATCGTCGATCTTTACTTTCCTATTTACTTTTGATTTCTTTTTACTATCTCGTTGATTAAATTTTTTACATTTTTCATTATTAGGTTTATTTTAATTTAAACTAATATTACTGCATTACAGACTGTATTACATATGCATACTGAACTGACAAAAATGTATCTATTTTTTATAATTTCGTCACGACTTGTTCAAGATACTACACAGCAGAACAGATGTTTTAGCACAGCATTGCCTGATAAGAGGAATGGCACTATTGAAGTAAAACTTTAAATCAATCGAACAGTGTTAATGCGGTAGCGTCTGCGTGGTTGTATTTCCGAACCCGGTTTCGAGTGCATGCATGTCTGACGCCACACGCGCCATACGCGCTGCGCCACAAATAACATCTGTATATTGGCAATTTCAAACAAAGCTACCTTTGTAACTCGGTTTCGAATTCAAGAATTCGTCAATAGACGGCGCTTCCGTTAGCAGATCGCTTGGCTTATTTAGCAGATTAATGCATAAAAAATAAGAAAAAACATCATTTTGGACTACAAAAATAAATAATAATTAGTGAATTATTCTTACCAGGTTTGGTTCCACATCGGGCGTAGGCAATCCTGAAGGAGAAGAAGGTCTGCCCCGTAGAGGGGGGCACGTACACACACCTCGGGTCACCGTGCTGACCTGGAAACACCGTCAACTTATATTAAAACATCAAGTTATCATCAAAACCAAAGAAACACCATCATACTACTCTCCGGCGTGCAGCTCGGAAAGACTACCTGATAATATTGACCTAACGCGATCACTTACGGTCATAAAGCTTTTTTTTACATTAACTCCACAAGGAGGCCCTGAGAAAAATATAATTTCCTCAAGTTCTTCTAGGATGCTGTGTGGGAGGGTCTTTTTGAGAAGATGAAAGAATGAACATTTGTCTTGAAGGGACCCATGTTGTGGGAAGGAGGAAACACAGAGGCCGGCAAAACTTCCCACAGCTGAGCTGTTGAACTCAGAACGAGTCGTAAAATAAAATCTATTGTGATAAACGTCAACGGTGTACATATATTGGGCGCGCATTTGGCGTGCGTTTGGCGTGTTTCCCGACTAAGCACCATGCCGAGGGGATCAATGACGCTAGTTCCTCGGAGAATCTTCTATTGAAATATCGGTAGAATAAGGGGAGCATTCCCACCCGACGCCTGTGCTCTAAAGATTGCAATCCGTTTATTAAGATAGGAGAATCTATCAAACGGACCTGCACGGAGTCGAGGGTTTTTTCAGGTATTTTGGGGCTCCAGAACAGAGGTAGCTGCCAAATTCAACCGTGGGGCACACATGCGATTTGTACGGGGTTATTTATTTATTTATTTATTTATTTATTAACGCCCTTTTTCGGGGCTTTTACATTACATATGAATAATAAGAAAATACAAAGCATTCAATGTACATAACTGAACTGTTTCAGTAACAATATTTTATATTTGTTTAAACATAAATTGAAGATGTCCACTGACTTGGTATAATTGTTTCCCTCCATTAGTATTCTGGGCAAAGAAGAATACATATGGAAGTTAGTTCCAGAATTTCTACACTGAAATAAATCTTGACTTCTAGTATTACGTTGTGGAATCCGGAAGCTTATCAATTCTAGCAATACCGGACTATCAACTAAATCATTTAGAATTTTATATAGAAATACCAAGTCAGAGAAAATTCTTCTGTCGGACAATTTGAGCATATTCAAATCATTTAAAATAGTGTTGTAGTTCAACATACTAGCTGGAATACCCATTTTAAAATTTAGAAAACGTAAGAATTTGTTTTGAATTCTTTCAATAGCTTGAACATGTATACTATAATGTGGATTCCAGACGGGAGAATTGTACTCAAGTTGACTTCTAACATAGGCAAAATATAACAGTTTAATACACTTTATATTGTTAAAATTTCTAGTAAGCCTAGTTATAAATCCCAACATTTTTAAGCCCTTATTAGAGATTTCTGTTATGTGGTTAACAAATGAAAGATTTGATTGAAAAGTGATGCCTAAGTCTTTAATTTGTGTTAATGTCTGAAGGGCATTGTTATCAATGTTGTAATTGTAAATCACTGGATTTTTTATTCGAAAAAATCTAACTATTTGACATTTTGAGATATTTAGGTAAAGTCTATTTTCATTACACCAAATTAATAATTTATTGATATTATCTTGAAGAATGTTGCAATGGTGAATATTTTGAATAATTCTAAAAATTTTGAGGTCATCAGTTGTGTACTATTAAAGTATCTACAAACAGAGAGCAAGTTACGAACCAAATTTTAAAAGATATTAAAAATATCCTCAACTTCAAAATACGACAACTTAGATATTATTTGGAACAACTAATAAGATAAATATGATTTAAAAAAATGCTTGATTATAGATAGTAACCTAACGAGTAAATATTATTATTCATTGACTTAAGAGATAACCATCTTTTATGTAATTATTACTAATGTGTTTATTTTATGAATGAATACTTTTTAACCATGCACAGGGCTATTTTCTGTTTTTTTTTTTAACCTACTTTACATTAACCTGGTCTCTCTCGACCCATCGTCTTGCACCGCAGCGGGAAGGATGGATTGTCTGTCATTCCTGGACACACTGACCCCTGGATTCCTACTTCCTACCCACCCCTCAAACTTTTTTCCTTGTCCTTGAACTTTCTGTCCTGCCTTTCCTTAAAAAGACCCTCCACACAGCATCTCCAAAGATGAAATGTGCTCTGAGGAATATTATTTTCCTCAGGGCTTCCTGTGTAGGGTTAATATAATAAAAAAAAACCTGGAAGACTTATCATATAGGTACATAAAGAATAATAATTTGTCAATTTGATTAACACTAAATCACAAAACGTGCAAATTTTTGCTTAGTTTTCTTGAAATGTATGTCAACTGTATGGGCTCTAACTTTTCGAGATCAAAATTAGCGGTGACATAAATTTCAAGAAAACTAGCGAAAATAAAAGTCAGTTTATTGGGAAAATTTATTGATGCTTATAAAAATCAATGTACTCGTACATCATCGAAGAATATAATACCAACAACACGAAGTAAATATATTTGAAAGAGATAAAAACATACAAAATATATTTTAAAAAGATAACGATCGCAGTTCGACTTGAATCCCGCTCCTCTAGTCAACGGGGCTAGAGGTGGGTAAGTTCTGCATTTTTCCGGAAGCCTCCGAGACTTGCTTCCTTTTAAAAGTACACGAGTTCTAGGAGCAGGTCCCGGGTCCGAGTTCTTAGGTGCGGACTGGGCACTGGGTATTGTTGCGGCGCACCGAAACGGGACGCACGGGTTCAAAGTAAGGGTTCGCAGTAATCATCTAAACTTATACTTATAGTACACAATAACCAAGCAATTAATCGGTAAACGTGTTCCTTATAATCAGTCTAGTAAATTTAATACTTTTGTGAACTGAAAACAATCGGATTTATTATTATTTCGAGTGATTTAATAAAACGTGTGGTGCCAGACAGTGTTGTTACCAAAATAAACATCACATGCCAAGTAATAAATAAACCAGAGTTGTGAACCTACAATTAATATTACTAATTTTGACGACTTGTCGCACGCCGTTCGTGGTGTAGTGGTAAGAACGCCTGGCAACCAGCCTGTGCTCGCACCGATATCTGAAGGAACCCGGAACGATCCCCACGGCCGCCAAAGATTTTTATTTTTTTTTCATCAGTTATCAATTCATAAGAAGTGATCGAGATAGCTAAATACCTAAATTCAGACGAAGAAACAAAAATAAATCAATATACAATGAATAATTGTGAAGCCTGCCTGAACATTATCAGCAAAAATGATTACGCACTTACGTGCGCCATCTGCAAAATTGCCTTCCACAATAACTGCCTAAATATCTCTGATTCCAATTTTAAAAAAATGGCCACTAAAAATAAACAAATATGGAAATGCCCTAAATGTAAAAGCCGGCCGAGTTCACCTGCACCGCCCGCCTCAACATTCGGTTCAGATGCCGATATGTTATATGAACGCCTCACGAAACACTTTGATACCAAGATAAGTGAAATGAAAAAAATATTTGAGGAAGAAATAAGCGACCTTAAGAAAAGCAGTGAATTTATTTGCAACCAGTACGATGACCTGCTCACTCGCTTCAAAGAAATGCAGGAGGCCCTAAAAGAAACCAAATTCTTGAGAGAGGAGAATGAAAAAAAAACCACAAGAATCTCTTCCCTAGAAAGCCGTCTTGCCGTTTTAGAACAAGAAAAGCTCTCCGATAGTATGGAAATGGCAGGTGTGGAGTTGCGGCCGGGAGAACAAGCCACGGAAGCCGTACTTCGAGTAGCCAGCACACTGGGACTGCCCCTGCAACTACAAGATATTCGCATGGTGACCAAGACTCAAGATCGAAGACGGAATACCCCGGACAAACTCCACATCACCTTTTATAATCAAAAAATAAGGGAATCTTTGCTATCTTTAAAAAATGCGGCCAAATCCTTAGACGCTAAATCTCCCATTTTTCTTAGTGAAGTGTTATCACCGTATTTTAAGGAACTTCTATGGAAAACTAAGCAAACGGCTAAGGAAACCCTCTTCCAATTCGTGTGGTTTAAATCTGGTAAATTGCTTGTCCGCAAAGCACCTGGGGAAAAAATCATTCAAATCAATCACGAAAATGATCTGAAAAAAATGGGGATATAAACGTAGATGACTAATACTCCTAAAATAAATTTCATGTATTGCATACAATTTAATATGGCTGAATTACTCAACACAATTAACTTAACTAGCACTCACTTACATTATTCAACCAATGAAACTAAAATATGCGATACTATCTTTAGCGCCCCAGGCACACTAACTCTATTCAACCAAAATATAAGATCCCTCAACAAAAACTACGATGAACTAGACTTACTCTTATCCACCTTTAAAATAGACTTCAAAATTATTATCCTAACGGAATGCTGGCTCTCAACAGCTTTTACTGCAAAACACAAAAAAAACTATTACACACATTTCACAACAAAAAATCAAAATCAAAATGATGGAGTTGTTGTTTACATAAAAGATAGCCTCAACGCCTCCGTCTCAGAAATCGCCTTGGAAAATGCAAACTGTTTACAAATAATTGTCGACCCTGATACGTGCATACTCGCTATTTACAGATCACCATCCAGACACAACATTGCACCCTTTATAATAGCTCTCGATACTCACTTAAAAAAAAACTCCCACTTCAAAAACATCATTGTAGCTGGAGATCTTAACATAAATATACTACCACAAGGCCATCCTCAAAATATCGATTACCAATTGATGCTCCTGGAACACGGCATAATAAGCGCCATCAACACTCCAACCAGAGTTACCAGAGATTCGGAATCATGTATAGACCACATAATGGTCAAATCCAAAAGCAAATTATGTAGCGTTCTCTTCGAATCCACAATCACTGACCACTACACAACAATGATTGGCCTGACTACACAGACTCTGAATTCAACCAGTCAAAATAATATCACAAAATTAGAAACTGATTACGTTAAGCTAAAAAGTTGCCTAGAAAAACAAACGTGGGAACATCTAAAAAAAATAAATACGACAGAAGAAGCCTGGAATTACTTTCTAGCATACCTACAAACGCTCATCACTCAAAACACCACAACAACATTCAACATTATCACGCACCGAAAAAAAAGACTTAAAAAATGGATCACCCAAAGCATACTAAATAGCATAAAAAAACGGGACAAACTGCACAAACAAGTTAAACGCAACCCAGATGATACTTTTCTTTACACATTTTATAAAAGGTACAGAAATATTTGTTCTCAAATTATACGTAAGGCCAAAGAATTATATTACAGGAACAAACTGATAACTTCAAACTTTGACCCGAAGAGCGTTTGGTCAATTCTGAGAGAAAGTACACATACACTAAAAAACAAAGATGATGAAATCAAAAAGTTACTTATTAATGAAGAAGAAATCGACTTCCACAAAAATCCAACACTTATTCTTAATTACATAAACAGACATTACATAAATATCGGAGCTAGCCTAGCCGAAAATATAAATAAAATTTCAACTAGAAACGGTAATCAAGTACCACGAAACAATATGACTCAGTGTTCTAATACAAACAATGACAGACATTTCAAACTACATAAGGTAACTCTGGAAGACACCAAACAAATAATACTATCCCTTAAGGAAAACACAACAACGGGACCTGACGGAATAGACTCGAAAACAATAATAACACTAAGCCACCAACTGCTCATACCACTAACATACGTAATAAATCTTAGTCTGAAAGAAGGAGTATTCCCAAGCATTCTAAAAAAAGGTCTGGTTATTCCCATTTATAAATCGGGATCAAAAAATAATGTTAATAACTACAGACCCATTACTTTATTAAACACTATGTCAAAAATTCTTGAAAAAGCAATAAAAGTCCAGCTGCAACATTATTTGGAAAACATGCAAATACTTTCAATAAACCAACATGGCTTTAGAAAAAATAGGAACACAGAAAACGCAATTGCCACTGTAACCGAATTTATTACGCATAACCTAGATGCTAAAAAAAAAGTCATATCAATTTATCTAGACTTATGTAAAGCTTTTGACACAATTTCTCACGAAAAACTCTTCAAAAAACTAATAAACGTCGGTGTAAGTGGCACAGAACTAGACTTACTAAAAAGCTTCATGTCGGGTAGAATGCAACAGGTCATAATTAACAATATGTTAAGCGAGCCACTTCTATGTAGGTATGGAGTACCACAGGGAAGCGTTCTTGGTCCCCTAATGTTCCTTATTTACATTAACGACCTGTGTGACATTGATATCGACGGTCAAATCGTAACATTTGCTGACGATACAGTACTTCTCTGCCAGGCAGAAACATGGAATGAGGTATATTCAAAGGCCGAAAAAAGTTTATTGGTAGTTAAAAATTGGCTAAACGATAACATTCTTACCCTAAACACTACAAAAACCAATTATATTACACACAGCATCACACAAAGAGGCCAACCTTCACCGTATACTGACCTTATATTACACAACTGCGGACAAACTTCTCCCACCTGTCAATGCGAGCGTATTGAAAGGGTTAAGCACACAAAATACCTAGGAGTTATAATAGATGCCAACTTACGCTGGACGGACCACATAGCTTATATCACAAGCAAACTCAAACGAGTCATGCATCTCTTAAATTCAATTAAAAACATATTTCCAAGGACAATCCTCAGGACCATATTCTTTGCACTTTGTCAATCCATTATCTCATACGGCATACTGGCTTGGGGAAGTGCAACGAATGTAGCTTTAGACCCTTTAGTAAAAATTCAAAAGGCAATAATTAAACTCATCCTCCAAGTACCGTTCCTTACAAACACGAAGGTAATTTACGAAACACTGGACGTCATGACAATAAGACAACTCTATGCCAAATCTGTACTAATATACTTCTTCCAACATGAACTCCACATTCCAATGCAACCACAATTAGCGATTAAAACCAGGGCCTCTATAAAAAAAACCATAAATATCCCAATAACTCATACCTCACACGGACAGAGAAACTTTAAGTACTATGCAACCAAACTTTATAACTGCATGCCCAATACACTGAAGCAACTATTAACTTCAAATACATCAACAATCCATCACAAAAAACTAATCAAAGACTGGATCAAACAACAAGGTATTCTCTTTATTCAAAATATTATAACACCTAACCAAACATGACCCAACCCAAACTTAAAAAAAAATTAAAAAATAAAATTGTTTCGGGACACAAAAAAGTACCACAAAAAGTACCACAATATTATTTAATACTAGTGGCGGGAGGTCTGTAGAAAAATTATACTTAATTGTATATCAAGTATTTTTTTTTATCTTATACATATTCTAGATATCCTGAAATAACCTGTATATAGATCCTTACTAATATTTAATTTTATGTATAGGATACTGCCGTCATGGATCGACCCACGGTGCCCCTCTTGACAAAATCAAGGAGGATACTGTGCTTCGACTCTTGCCGACAGAAGAGCACTTATCCTAAAAATGGGAACACCTCAGCACAGGTTCGCCTAGTGAGGTGTTCACAAAACACTACTTTTAACCAATTTACATACAGTTACAGATCAATAACATTTTTCTTATTTTTTATTATACTGAAACTTATTATTTATGTACTTAAACCAATGTAATAATCTGTTAAGTGTATGTTTGCGAATAGAAATAAATAAATAAATAAATAAATAAATAAAGAACTCGGAACCAGGACCTACTCGTAGAACCCACACGAGAACTCAGAACCCCGGAGTCGGACAAGACCCGTACGAGAACAAGGACCCGTCACCCGTGCAATGTAGGTACATTCAATGTATCTACACTGCACGGTCTTTTATTGAGAATTTAAATAAGTAAATTAATAAGCTGTAATGCTTTACTATAAACTATTATTTTATAATGCACGTCACCCGTTGATTAACGATACCAGATAAGACGCTCTAATTAAAAACTATTCCGTGTCTAGCCGAAGCGGTCACGCACGTGTGTGTCGATCAACGAACAGCGATCGAATGAACGCCCAGCGCCCAGCAGTGTCATAGTTGGCCGGCCGCGGGTAGCGGGGAGTGTCGGGAACTCACCGAGACCCGCGACTCATGAGTGGAATGGTGAGTGACGCCGGACCGTGGATCGCGGAGCAAGCCGGCGGCCACGGGGTGAGTCAGGAATGTATGTTCGCGGCGTTCGCGCGAGTCCGGGAGTGGGCGGAATGAATGGATTGTGTCGCGATTCACGTAGCTTGGAACAAGGCGCTTGGGTTTAAAGGAACCCGGGACTTGTATTCGAGTGCGGTTTTCGCGCTTCGGCGTTGAGTTGCTCGGACCGCCGGATTACCGCCGGATTTATTTGGATGCGGAGAGTACTGGGACTGGGCCGGGTTCTCTGGGAGTAGTCGATTTGAAAAAGGAGTGGGAGTAGGAACCGCTTCCCGCAAAGGAGCGGATCACATGAGCCCATTCCAGCTGAACTGACACATCGCTAAACGGGGCTGGAACCTTGATTTTAAAAAGCTGTGGGAATTGCAAACCCTAGCTCTAAACGATTAAAAACTTTTTTTATTACCTTCGAAAATTATGCTCAAGCGCCGAAAGCTCCTCATTTCAGCTGTATTCGGTTTACGCAAACGTGTTGACGCACAACCCGTGTAATAGTCGAATTATGTTCCTATTAAACCCAAGTGTTGAGGTCGGAAGTTCTATAATGGACCAAGAAGAACCATTTAGGCCTAAAGGCTTAGATCTGAGCCATTATTAGGCCCAGTTTACGGCGTTAATGATTCGTATCATCTCACTACCGAAGCAATTAGGTCTTATGCCTAAGGGGAAGTCCACGATTTTTCAATTTCCGGTAAAGATAGGTTTCAATTAGTTTTTGTTTTGCATTTGCGTAATATTTAAATTTGGTTGCGCTCTCAAGATAAACAATTTTTTTTACAGTGTAGGAAGGCTGTTTTTGTTTTTCATGTTTTTGGCTCTTTTGACAATACGAAAATTATGTCTGATAGACAAGGTACATCCTCGATTCATCTACTAGTTCAATTAGGACGACTTTGCTCGATAGTGTACTATGTAGCAGAGACGTAATATAGTCGACCATCAATGAGACTTCTTTGGACGAAGGAGTGTTAGAAAGATAAAACGAAGATGGCAGGAGAGTATGAAGTAAAAAACCGCATCCGATGGGCAATAATAGAAGGGAAACATGACGAGTCTTCATCCACAGAGTTACGCAAGCAACAAACTGGGCGTACTATACAGGGTCCATAAATACAATGGTACACAACTGCTAACCCTGTACAAATCGCAAGCGCGCCCCACGGTTGAATTTGGCAACCATCTCTGGTTTAGAGCTCCAAAATACATTAAAAAAAAACCCGACTCTGTGCAGAAACGGGCGCGCGCGGTCCGTTTATAGATTCTTCCATCTTAACAAACAGATTGCAATCGTTGCAATTGCAAACCCGAGCGCAGCGTCGGGTGGGAATACTATCCTTGTTCTACTGATATTTCAATGGAAAATGCTCCTAGGAACTACTGTCGTTGATCCCCTCGGCACCTGTGTATAGTCGGGAACACGCCAAACGCGCGCTTAACATATATATACGGTTGTCATTTTTCACATGAGAACCGGTTGCTTCTTCGACTCGTTCTAGAATTGAATAGCTCGGCTATGGAACAATTTGCCGGCGTCTATGTTTCCTCCTTCCTACAACATGGGTCTCTTTAAGACCAATGTTCACTTCTTTCTCTCCTCAAAAAGACCCTCCACACAGCATCTCAGATGACATAGGCCCTGAGGTAAATTAATTTCCTCCGGGCCTCCTGTGTGGATTTAATGTAAAAAAAAGTATCCAATATCATGTTTAAAGTCTCCATGACACGATTGGCGAGAGACTTGCATCCCCGACAAGTTTACCAAGTATTGGTAACGTGTGTGTGTGAAAGAAAATTCCGGCAAATCGCTAAGATACTCATACTTGAATTGTTGACTATCGAATACTTGGGTATGCCGATGGATGAAGAGTTTTACATGACTGAAGAATTATTTTGAGACGATCATGTAGATGTTGTAGATGTAAAAGACATAAATCCTCAAAAATCTACCAAATATCTGAGCGTGTATATTTTTCAACGTACCTTATAAGTGTTAAAAATTTCATCTACTTATTTAATACATACTGATAAAAATGTTACGCAATTATCAACAGTACCCATTATACTTGGTATTCAACTTTTTTTATTGGGATCGGATTATTATCTGTATCACGATAGTCGGTGTATAATGGAATCACCGTTAGTCTCTACGGGTTTTAAAACTTTTATGTTTTAATTTAGCAGAAATAATTATTGTAACTAAATAGGCACAATTAGTAATATATGAACAATGTTATCGCTGAATTAAAATCAGTGTTAGCAAGGCAATGGTCTCGTTTATTATATTACGTATTAAATCGTGCGTAGTTTGACTAGGTTGACGTAGTATGGAAAAAATCTTTGCAGTTGAAAAAAATATTAAACTTTAACAGAGATAACATTTTATTTACAAATAAAATAATATTTCATTATATACCCCCACTATATTTTTATATAGGCCGATCGGTTTCAGAATAACCGTTCCCACCTCAGAGCAAAATATATCTACTAACTTGATATTACAAAACAATGGGTGAACATAATATATTACTAAAGTTGGGGTGGGGTGAGGGCGTGACTAGGGATTAGAGGAGATGGGGGGAGGAGATAAAATGAATTGTGAAAGGGAACATGTCTAAGATGGCACTGTAAGATAAAATTTATTTTGTTGATAATCGACTCATTATTATTAAGAGTTTTTTTTATTTATTTTTTAAACTTCTAAGTTACGAGTATCTAATGTAAAGAATATTTATTCCAGATTTTTTTTCAAAACTATGATCATTTGCAATAATATGGTTGACATATCGGAAAAATGATTATTTTCAATATATCTGAAATATTCTTTGATTCCAATGTCGAAATTACGGGTTGTTTTCCCGTTGTTAAAATGAGAAACAGTCATTACATTTTAGTTTATATATACCGGAATGAGTCAATACAGTCCTTAGCATTCTTCAAAAAACGATATTATTTCGTATATAAAAAGATAGATTAAAATTAGAAGACAGATTATTGCAACATTGAACTGAAAAATTTTAATATATAAAATTTTACGCCATTCTATCGTTATTATTATTAGAAATGTGTAGATATTTATTTTTTGAGGTTTTGTTAAGTTTTTTTTTATTTAAGACATTATCTATTAAATTTGGTTCATATCTCCGATATTTAATGTTTCCCCTTGGCCGGGAGACCTTTTGGTCTTCGGCCCCTTACTTACGTAGCGGCATAATTTGTAGTCGGAAGACCTCTTAATATTTGGTTGCCACCTCACTCGTAGCACTACCTTACACGCCAAGTGCAATACCTTTACACGATGATGTCGTTTCTCACCCGGCATGCCGCTTGGTGTTTCGAAAACCCTTCTGGACAGAATGAGAAAGACTCCTTCGATCACCTCTCATCCCAGAAGATAGGTGGGAGCTTGAGTCGCAATCGGTGAACGTCAAAAACGCCCATCTGGTTCTAGACCCCACTTAGAAACAGCCTGGATTCTCATTGCCTCGCAAACTCGGGATCGCCATCAATAGGATAAGGTGCTCCCGTAGCCGTTGTGCTCACATGATGCATAGATGGGGCCTTAAAGAATCGGCGATGTGTGAATGCGGTGCAGACCACCGAACATGTGGTCAACGAATGCCCACTCCAGGCCCTAGACTGGCTCGCAGACCTAGATATCCCCCTCTGACCCCACACCATACGAAAGAAGAAGAAGGTTCATATCCATTATTTACAGCAATTTGTTTTATTATAGTAAGTTCAGAGAGGAAAATATTATTAGACTTTGGACATTTAGTGGCGATCCATTTACGCATTTGCTCCTTATTCCGTGAATGAATAGCTCTCTTTTCCCTTTAAAGACCCTTTTTCCTTTTCTCCCTTCGCTTCTCCCAAATTGACATAAATACTTTATTATGTGAATACTCATACTAGTACTAACTGCTTCCAACCGTCAAGAACCAGTAGGACCATGGTATTCCTAAATATTTATTTATTTATTCATAATATCAACGCCTTTCGGCGTTTACATAATATAGCATAGTGTATAGCAACAATATAAAAAATACAGCTCCAGTGAGTTTGTAAAACAGAAAGTTATAGTTGAGAAAGACATATTTATGTAGATATTCAGATAGCAAAACGAAAATAAATGCTACGATATTTAAATATTACAAGATTGTAACGATGAAAAAATACATTTGTATATAATACATGCAAATAACATATCTTAAAGAGGATAAATGATTTATTATTTCATACTTATATTTTATCAGCGACGCATTCCATACGTCTATGTGCGAAAACATATTGCCTAAGTTTTGAATTCAGCGTAGTGGTATATTGAAATGGGACATGGTCGTAGTATTACCACAATAAAACGGTGGTACTGACCTTGTGTTTCTGGCGTTAAAATTTATGAGCGCCAAGATTTCATGGCTGTTAATTTTATTATGAAAGATTTTAAACGAAAATACTAGATCGAAAACAGTTCTTCTGTCACTCAATTTTAATAAATTAGATAAACGCAGAAGAAAGGTGTAGTTTAATTGTTCTTTCGGTGTTTTTATTTTATAATATACATATTGTTGTTAAAGGAGATAAATGGGCAGAAGGGGCTTGGAATGTAAGGGAGGCTTGGATAATCTGTCCTCTGTGCATATAACAAGAACGTTTTCGTTACCTTTTGAAGAGACGATGCCCTCGAACGGGTGAGAGAAAGAAAGGTGAACATCCATGTGATCCTTCCCACACATGACCTCTAGTGACTGTATGACGGGCATTCCTTCGGGTCTTTCTAAGGGCCATAATTCTCCTCCGCACGATGATATCTGTAATAGAAGAGAAACAGATCGTAAACATCAAATCTACACACAGTCCAATCAACAAAATTCTACGGATTTGTGCATCTATTTGCGGCCTCATGGAACTTACGAAAAGTCCATTTTCTGTGGTTTGGCAAACAATACCACGTATGAGATATATTTTTTCCAAAAGTGATGTACTCGTATTTATGTTACATCGTACGGAATCATTTTCTCCATGTATATTCATAATGCCGAATATTTGGCAATATATAGGCAATATTAACACCGCGTATGTGATTTCCAAGGACAATAACTCATCATGTGTGGTGTTTTTTTGAAGAGAAACTTCTATAACCCCGCTGTGAATTGGATTTCGGATTAAATGGAAATGACGATTACTGCACCTGCGACGCATCTACTGCGCTCATTGGCCGCTTTGATTATGATGTCACTTTTAACGGCTCCTATTGGTTGAGATTACGCTAGGTCTGCGCTCATTGGTCGCTTTGATTATGACCTCACTTTTCAAGTATTGGTTGAGATTGTTTTGGTAAAGTTTCGCTTCTACGGCATGTAAACTGCACTCGATTTTTTTTCTCTCTTTGATCGTGTTGTTTCATATCGCTTACGCGGTATTGCATGTCGACCAATGATATATAGGTATTTAGTTGAGAAAATGCAATCGCTGAGTGCAGAAACTATGCGAGATATGAACTTAGACTTTAAACTACTTATTGAAGTTATCTTGTTTATCTAATTATTTTTCCACATTTTGGGCAACTACCCTTTTTATTGGAAACAATCATTCTAAGAATTGGTTTGTATCCTGGATAGCGTCTCGGATAAAAGTATCCGAATTTATTCACATGGAACTATTTACTTTTTATAAAAGTCAAAATGAATATTCAATTTTTTATAAGAAAAATACTCTTTTAAAACTTTTGAAGGTTATACCTCTCTGTGATGAGAGGTCTGGGTTCGAGTCCCAGTTGCGACCATTGTCTTTTTTCTGTTGTCTGTGACTTGTTCTCTTTCATATTTTTGTTTAGATTATTATTGTTATCTTCTTCTTCAATAATATATTACATTGATGGGAATGACCTTCAAAAGTTGTAAAAGAGAGTTTTTCTTAAAAGAAATTGAAAACTTATTGAAGAATTATAATTATTATTGGCAACGAAAAAATATTTTTAAAAAATTGGAATAAGTATCTACGTAATGTTGAATGAAGAAATATGTTACTACTTTAGAGTTTTTGCATAATAAATTACCCAGATGTAAAATAAAAATGTTTTGCCTTAACCATGACTGCAGGCATTGGAAGACTTTTTTGTTGGAAACCCGTGGTGATGAAAATTGGATGACACCACATGCAAGTGATTAAGATTTTTTATCGATATAATGCTTTATTCCTAGGGTGGTCCAATTACATATTTTATTAAAATAATGCAAGATTAATTCTTTAATTTAAAAAAAAATATCGACCACCTTGAAACTTCTGAGAAGCACCAAAAAAATTAAACCACCTGGATACTTTTTATGAACTTCCTACAAATAATTTAACAGAGCATTTTTTGTAACTTAATTACTGTGGTGATGACCGCATCATACGAGAACTCACATTATGATATATTGAGAATGGATAGGTGTATGGATTTAAAAAAATCGATTGATTTTTTTAGTTGGACATTTTAAACACCTCTAAATTCGATTTGAATCATTAAATAATAATATTATGGGTTTTATTTCTAACTAGCTGACCCGAAGAACTTCGTACCGCCTCAGAATCAATAACTGTTGTGTTAACTTATCAGCTGGATTAAGTTCAGTTTTTTTATTAAATTAGTAATTACACAATGAAATAATTATTATCGATTCGCAACTGTCTTGTCGCAACTGTGTTTTATTTTTGTCAGTATCAGAGATGGTGCGTTGTGTACGGATTTATATTTTTGTGATTTTCTTACTTTTCCACTTACTTACGGAAATTGCGTTTAATTTTCTTTATACGCGTGAGGGAGATTTATTATAATTATAGTACTTTTCCTTTGGAGAGGTGCAGACATACGTTCACCGTTTGTCTCATTTTCGACTATTGTTATCTAGTGTGTAAGATAGAGGGGCAGCATTATATGTTTAAGAACAAAATCAAAACAATCAGCGCTTTGACATTTGACGTTATTGAATTTTTGGAATTCACTCATTATTCAATATTATACATATCTCCATATTGCTGCAGCTCTTTCAAAAGATGTAAATTCGTTCCATACAAAATGTATGAGGACATGAATTTACTTTATAATTATTTTTTTCGTGACTTTTTCCCATGTTTTAATAGCTATTCTGCTATTCGGGGCGGAGACAAGTCAAACAAATCAAAGGTTAGAAAAATCGATCCAGCTGTTCTTAAGTAATAAATGGTGTAACTAACCCGACTTTGTTTTATGTATTAGGAAGAAGATTAAATACTGACGATTTTCAGGGTTTCCTGGCTCCGTGTTTGTAAACCAGACGATAATAAGGGGAAATATTTATAAATCAATATTGTGACTTAAAAATCCGGACGTTCATTCATCGAAGTTCGGACAAACCTGTTCTGGTTTTGTGTAAAGAGTTAATATACCCCTTCATTAAATATTATACCAAAGATAAACGATACCTGGGATGACGCAGGTATTGAAAATCTAAAAAAGTGAAAACAAGAAATATTAAATTTAAAAAAAAAATATTATATATGAAGCCGATACGTTATGATTTATTTATTTATTAATTTACGGATAATAGTCCATTAAAAACATAATAATAACACGTATTAAAAAAACAGGGATGACAGTGAAGGGAGATCACATATAAATTAATAGCAATGATAATATAAAATGTAAAAAGTACGTATAGAAGACACTACAAGTCAAAGCATGAAGAAGCATTTAAATATTGCGTACCGACTGTCGAAAATCGTTTAGTTTTACACCAAAAAAATCAATGCTTTGGCTTGCTTTGACAAGTCTCAACATTCTGGATAAGGGAGAATTGTATCCATAATTAGTAGAATATTGATTGAGGAACAGCAATTCATTATTTCGCAGTCTACTGGAAGGGATGTTGAACTGGATGAGTTGTAACAAAGCAGGTGTACCAGTAATACTGATAATGTAATAATTAGTAATAATGATATGACATTATAATCAATATATATATACAATAAATATATATAAATAAATATGTATTCCTCTTTGCCCAGAATACTAATGGAGGGAAACAATTATGCCAAGTCAGTGGAAATCTTCAATTTATCTTTAAACAAATATTAAATATTGTTACTGAGGCAGTTCAGTTATGTACAATAAATACTGTATATTTTCTTACGATTCATGTGTTATATGTAAAAGGCGTTAATTCATAATTAAATACAATAACCTAGAAACGAGTCCCGGTACAATCATGGAAGTTATATGGTGTGGTAGCCCTATACCCCCCATCCATGAAGAAGATTCCCGTTTTTACCTGAAAGGCGTGCTTTTGAAGATATAAGGGTTGAAAATTTCGCCCTCTAGAAATTTCTAGAATAGTCCAGAATATTCGAGAGTATTTGAGAGCACTTTACAACATTCCAGAACATCCCGGAACATTCTGCAATGTTGTTGAATGTTCTGGAATAGTCTGGAATGGTCGGGAACATTCCAGATCACTATGGAATTCAAATAATTCAGATCATTCCAGAACGCTCTCGATTGTGGAATATTCTAGAATATTGTGGACCATTCGAGCCTTTTTTGTATAGTTGGAGCTACCCATTGGTAAGGGTATATAAAACAAGATCCGTCATGGGTTCCAACGTCAGTTCAATCTCATATCAACTCCCTGAGCGAAGCCGGGTACATCAGCTTGTATAAAATACAACAAAATTTTGTGAACACCACTTTTATATTTATACTGAATTTCGACCATGTTTAGCTGCAAACTGTTGTTTCGACAAGGCAATACGTATCTTGTCACAGATATATCCTAGTTTTAGTTAGAAAGGCATCGGAAAACCCAATGTAAACATACTTTACCTATATAGATAAAAATATGTTTTTTTTAAAGTATAGTAGAGTTATTATACGGCCCTGACGAAGCTACGGTTTGTTCCGAAACTTGGTCGGGATTAGGTATGAAAACAAAATTGGTGTTTATAAAGTTATTGCTATATTTTAAATTAATATTTCAAAAAAGTATTATAAAACAGCTATTAATGACAAATGTTTTGTAAACAGACATATAATAATGTATTCCTAAATTACTAAGAGAATATGAAAAGAAAAACGTGTGTATAAAAACAAAAATTTAAGTCTCCGACAATTTAATTTAAATGCTGTGATGTTCATACCTTTGAGAAGCTTTTACATTATACTACTGTTTCCCGGCATGCGTTTCAATGCCATATTCAAAGAAATACATTGTTTCTCCCTGAATCACCTTTCCCGTACTTTCCCGTTCCCCTCCCGCGTCCCTTTCCTAGCCAGTTTTAGAAATTATAACCTATATGTTATTCTAATGTATGAGCCACTTTATTGTAACGTTTTGTAAAAATTTGTTCAGTAATTTTTGCGTGAAAGAGTAACAATCACACATACATCCATACAAACATACCCGTTTATAATATTAGTGAGATTTTATCCTCATTTTGTATATCCTTGTTGGTGTTGTGTTTGATTTTTCTACAAGAGAAAGTTTCATCTAAAATTGAGAAAATTTTTTGATAAAATAAAATACTTTTTTTGTTTAAAACCGCAATCTCGTGGTTTTAAACAAAAAAAGTATTTTATTTTGTTAAATATGTCAAACCACAAAGTGATTGCTTTCTACAATAATTTTTTTTGAATTTAGAAGTTATGATATAAATATATGTGTACGTTTTTTTGTTGTATATGTAGAATTTAGATACAAAACTAAAAAAAAATATATTTTAAATTGTTTGGGCATGTTCGTTAAGACCATCCGCTCATGGAGAAACTGAAAAAAACAGTTGGCGACCCAACCGCAATCAACGTCCTGAACAAAATCGATATTGTTCTTAACTGACATAAACTTGACAACTGCCACAGGTCACACCAAGTGTTTCGCTGCTGTGGTGTCTTACAAGGGATGCCGATGTTCATGGGATGAGATTTATCCGGATGGCAGGCCGGATCGGGAGAGGCTGGTTGAGGGAGACCTTCAAATCTCTCCAGAGGGAGTCTCTGGGAACGTCGCTTTGCCTCACAGTGGGAGGGTCGGATTCATACGTTGGTTACTTCTGGACTCACTGACCCCCAGATTTCTACCCATCCCTCATTTCTTTTTCCTTTCCAGAATTTCCTCTTCTTCCTTGTCTAAAATAACCCCCAACACAGCATGCTCAAAGATGATATAGACCCTGAAGGGAATTATTTTCCTCTGGGCCTTCTGAGTGGAGCTAATTTACCATTATCAACTGTGTCCCTTCTTATTTTATGCCGTTCATACCCTCCACACAGCATCCCAGATGACATAGGCCCTGAGGGAAATTATTTTCCTCAAGGCCTCCTGTGTGGAGTTAATGTAAAAAAAAATACAATAATACGCATTAATATTTTTTTTTAACTGCCAACGAAACAAATTAAATATCTGCACCTTATTGATAAAATTTTTAAAAAATACGTTTTTGATGTATGATCTCAGATCTATCCTTTGGAGGCTCTAAAAAATTATCTAAAGAATGCAACCGTGACTGGATTATGGATGAGATATAGATCAGAAAATATAAAAGGTAAAATTGTATACTTTTTCAGTCCCACAACATACCCCAATTGGGGAAGCCATGGTCTCACTGGCTCCAGACAGAAGCAGGGACTCCTGTGAGGTAATAAAAAATAAAACAAAATAAAAATGTGAGGTAAACCGTTATTAGCGGTTGCATCTAAAATATATTATGTAAAAGGTCACCTACATACATGTTTGTGCAGCATAGACTTTTTAGAAAATATTTGAAAAGCTGGTTCTGAGGCGGTGATCTTGTGTTTGATTTTTAACGAGTATTCAAATGACACATTTTTTATTGATGTATTCTGTCTTAAAGGAAATATGTAGAAAAATATAGTAAATAATTTGGTGCACTTTCTCTATTGAAATAAACCCTCTTTGGTTGAGCAAGACGTATAACAGTGTAAGATCATTGTAAAATAACAGATACTAGTTTGTTGTAACATAAAATCACCTGAGACGCTTTGCCTTATCGAGGTATATTTAACTGTGTGTCCATAATAGAGAACATAAAATAAGACTGTTGTAGTCAGCCTGTTTGGAATGTTCTTCCTTTTCTAGTAAACTCAAACTAATTATTATCAAATAGATTCGAAGATAAATCGACTATAGACCCCGGGTAGATAAGTAGTATAGTGGTGGGGGGGGGTACCTACCGCACAATTGTCACCTGGCCACATTATGCCCGCAATATGGCAACACTGAACGGTTATTCAAACGTTGGCATCTGCGCGCGCAGCCGTCCTTTGCCGCTCTTTCCCTTATTCTCCCGCGCGCTAGGAATGTCCGCGGCGACGGTCGTAAATCGCCGCGACAATTCCACGAAAAGCTCAGAAGTAAAGCCAGAGTGACATCGCGAGGAATCCTTAATGACTGGGCGAGCCAGCGGACAGCGGCCCGAGATTAATTACTCGACGTTGCTCTAATCGAATTCTTTCGGAACGAGCGCGATACTTAGGGTAGCGGCTATTACGTGAGACAATTACCTGATGCCCCCTAGAGTCGCTCGCTTCTGGCTTGTGCTGGTGCTGATGCTTCCATTTCGGTAGGCAAACCAACGTGAGACATCTGAGAAGTCGAGTCGTCAAACTGACATAAAGCATACGAGCTAAAACCGACTACATATCCATACGAACATAATAAGAAATGTACCTTATTACCGCCACCGGATACCACTCTGCAATTTTATCTATCGCAGCGAATACATCCCGTCTTAAATGAAATTAATGGCCGGCCATTAGACGATAAGTTTCGCATAACGCGGATTCTTTAAAAGAGGAACTTCGCTCGGTATGTAATAATTAAAATACCCACTAGTTTTTTATGACCCTTTTCATTCATATAAAAAAATATTGACAGGACACTCGACACGAGAGCCATTAATATACACGTATCGGAATCTTCAGGCGAGAATGATTCATTGGAGGTATAAAAAAATCAATTTAATAGGTCGGTTCTTGAGATCTATGGCTGTACGCACTCTTAAACATATTACAACAATAAACAATACATACCTAAGTATATTCCGTCATGAAAAATGTTTCTTTTTGTGTGGCCAATTTATAATAAAAATTATTATAAACTTCAAATTTTTTACCACTCATTTTCCATGTAATTTGATGTTACACTCAAAAACACAATAATAAAAACACAATGCAAAGCTTACTTGTAATTTGTTGTGCTTGTCTAAATTTGATGTGTAATGGAAAACTGGAAAAACTGCCTGTTATTTTTGTCAATTCAAAAAATAAGCTTGTTCAGTTTTTTCTCACAAAAAGTTAGAATTTTTTTTTTTTTATATTTGGTTGATTAAATTATTTCATTCAAAATCATGAATATTGGAAAATACCCACACTGCAATGCACAGATATATTGACGAAATTTGTTCCATGACATAGTTTCATACAATATGCAGTCGATTTAAGGAAAATACGGTATACCCCAAAGATATTAATATATAAGAGATGTGCTATCCGCAGTTTTTACGGGGTGGGACTGCACTTCCGGGTGTCGCCGATATTGTTGACCAATTAACGAATAAACTAAACGAACGTTAAACCAAATGAACGAAATCTTTCCGTATTCAAACTATATTGATAAACAATACTAATGCACACCTTAAAAAATTAACGAAATGAACAAATTCTTTTCGTATGCAAACTACGTCGATTAGGTAGTAGTCCGCCGACAGTCGCGTGGACATCTTAGCATTTCTCTTTTGTATTTCAATATCTGTGTATCCATTATACCTACGCCGAATATCAAAAGCATAAAACATATTTTTATTCAAATGTTCAAGAATAAAACTCTCTGTCAATATACGAGTAATGTTTAAGTACAAAAAATCGACACTACGACATACCAACTTACTATCGAAATTATATTTAAAGTCGATTTTAGATTTGAAATTGGTAAATGATGTACAAAAAAATACTTTTTTATAATAATCATTATTTTGGGGAGCCAACTTTCGGGGAGCAGACATGTTTTTCGAATTCAATTTTTTGAAATCAATTGTTCGAATTCCATTTTTTCGAAAGACTAATTTTTCGAACGGCAATTGGCCGAAAGACATATTTTTAGAATTTGTTAATCAACTTTTAAAACATATATTTCACTTGCTTATGACTAACGAGATATTGTTAGGTTAGGTTAGGCTAGGTTAGGTTAGGTAAGGTTAGTTTATATTATCCATCCTATAATAAAATACTCACTTATACGTTCTGCATACATACTTTTAAGTTTATATCAATTTGAAAAACTAGTGTTTCGGTCAATTGATATTCGCAAAATATGTTTCCGAAAAATTGAAGTTAGAAAAATTGCATTACGAACAATTGAATTCGAAAAATTGATTTCGAAAAATTGCAATTCGATCAATTTACCTAGCTTTCGGGGGATCAACTTTCGGGGGATGAAATTACGTCATAATATTCCTACTTGCGTCTCACAGATTAATTCCATTCAAGTTCCAATAAGTTTTGCTCGAAAATAATTTTAAAATATTTTACAAAGTGTATTATTTAGCAAAGGTTGTATCGAGTGAACAGTTGCTGGTTGGTGGGTATCCACATATCTGTAGAAGGCCTTATGGAAGTGGCCTGGAATTGTATATGAACTCCCATCACAACAACATCGCAAAGTATGGCTTTTATGCTCTGAGTCAACTTTTTAATGTATATTTTATAGACCCGTATTCCAGAAGGCAATGCTTCACTATATCACTACTCTGCACTTACTCGTGTAATCAATGTAGCTGCTAACTTAAATTACAAGAAAACGCTCTTAGATCTTCGATTTTATCCTGGCCTTATGAATATCATACAAATAATTTTGAATCTACGTGTATTTTTTATTATGCAGAAATTACTTACTTTCTTCAAGTTACTGTTAGATTTTAGTCGGAACATTAATAAGGGCTTATTAGGTGAAATAACTTTGTATCATAACTTTATCAGTTGGAAAATTCATAAAAATATTCACTTTTATTTTTATAAGTCATTTAATTTGAGTTTTAAGTTGTGTATGTGTGATTATTCACACATCTGTATAATATATAATCTAAGAAATTAGAAAATTAAATTAACTTAATGAATTGCTCTTTTCTGCAGTTCTCTTTCTGTCATTTTGAATCCAGAATTACCATTTTCATTTACGAGGTATCTTTTCCGGACCTCGACCTGCAGATTTCCTTGAACAAATTTTAGGATTTTTTTTCTTTGCAGGGTGGTATGTTTTAAAATTATATTAAAACAGTTTTTAAGGTTCTGGCAAATTGCTGCGGATTACAAAAATATTTTGTATTATGTATGAACCCCTCAATCCTCGGCCATATTTTGTCAGATGGTTAAAATATTTCCACTTTACAATAAAATCCAAATAAACAGAATTTTTCTAAACGTATCCAAAAAGTAAAAACTGTTTTTGAAAAGTGATAAATTACGCTTTCAAATTTTGTAATTCGAAATATGTAAATATATAATTTTTCCAAGCAAACATAAAAGTTTTGTAAATGGCTCACCTTACGTTTTTTCTGACTTAAATTACTGATAACAAAAAAATAAAAAAACGTGTTTATTGTATATGATGTTTTCGCTTTTAGCCGAATTAACTTTTTAGTTCATATTTCGTATAATTATAGTAAGGGAGACACAACGATTTTTATGAGACCTATCTGAGTTGTTCCGAAAAGCGAACAAATTAGCCCAAATAAAGCGCCTCCTAAGCGTCCTAAGTTATCTCCACTTTTAAATAGGTGGGTACCTTCCTTAAACACGAGTATGTACCGATATAAAAGCCGATTACATTAATTAACAGTAGAAGATGTTAAAATGTAAAATCACAGCCATTTTCACATTTATAACCAAATCACTGACCTCTCAAATTGTAAATAACCACATAAATAATATGCGATAAAATACAGTGTTAATGAAATGTAATTGAATTCTGAAAAAGTGCTAAAAATCAAATTATTGAATTTCCTAACTTATTTTCCTAAACTACATCAATGATTTTTTTAACCCTTGCTCAAGTGTTATAAAAATATCATCATCATTTCTATTGGCTCTACAACCCCTGGTGGGTCTTGGCCTCCTCAGAAGACTTCCTCCACTTATCTCGGTTTTGTGCCAGCTCTCTCCAGTTTAGAAGCTCCAAGATAGATATGTCTTTGAGGACATTGTCGCTCCATCTTAATCTTGGTCTTCCCAGGCTCCTTCGCCCTATTAGTCTTGAGTGCAGCAGGGACTTTGGTGCTCGATGCTCGGTCATTCTCTCCATATGACCCAGCCACCGAAGTCTTCCCAATTTAGCTCCTTAAACAAAGTATAGAGCTCATTGTTATAAAGTCTGCGCCAAAATTCATTTTTTAGAACCGGTCCGAATATACGCCTCAAAATTTTTTAATGTATATTTCTTTCAAAAACGTCCAGTGCTCGCTAATCCTCTTTGTCAGTACCGAAGTGTCAGCTGCGTACGTAAGTACTGGTCTGATCAGTGTTTTGTACACTAATATCTTCGTGTTTCTGGACAGCAGTCTGAATAAAAATATATCTTACACAAGCTAAACACCAACCAATCTTGAAAATACCCATAGATGGATGAAACCTCTTTGATTGAAAATAAATAAGTGGAAATTGTTATGTATGTAGTTTGTAGGTACCCACTTAGTATTTAAAATTAAGTAATTTTTTTAGAAATGTTAAATTAACAAAGCATTAAAAATAAAACATAGCGTTCAGAATATAACGTCGTCTTCAGATAAGAACAAATCAACAAACTTCAGAAAAGAAAGGAGAGTAGAGAGAAGAGAGACCTATGATCGGTTCCCACTAGAATCGGGTTAGAGTACAGAGAACAAGGTTTCAATGGCCAAGTAATTGATGGAAATTGAGTCTCGTAAATTGCGTAACTTTGATCCATGGCTTACGTCAAACACTCTACAGCCTCGACCGGGTACTTCTTGAGAGACTGTATTGATCTGTGTGGGCAGGGCTGGTGGAAGAAATTTATTAAATATAATAATCATCATCATCATCATTACATAGTATAAAATGAAGTCACTCAAAATGTATGTGCGCATAGATCTTTTAAACCACGCAACGGATTTTCATGCGGTTTTCACCAATAGATAGAGTGATTCAAGAATAAGGTTTATATGTATAATACATGCGTATTATAGTACTGCGGGCAGCGGGCAGCTGGCAAGCGGGTGGTGTGGATTTTATAAAGGTTGGGTAATGCGTTGTGTTTCGTTAGCAACAGCAACGTGTGGCCGGGTCTGCTAGTAATTGTATAATTTGCATCGTTTTTGAATAAAATCATCCGAAGCGCCTGAAATTTTTACTAACAATAAAGGCTCTGGAAAGATCGCATTTTTTAAGGAACTGCATTTAAATTTTATTTTATGGGAGTCGTGGAAGTGAACCCGAATTTTCACAAGATTTTTAGACGAGAGATTTTAGACATTTGAAAGTTTCGTGTTAAGAGCTTTGTTAAAACCTACTTGTTATATCTGAAATACGTATTTGATGAGTGAATATACCTTCATTTCATTTTTCGATTATGCGCTTGCAATGGGGTATTTCCACAAACGAGGGATTCTATTGAAAATGTACGGAATATTTAAAGATCATTTTTCTGATTTTAATCATCCTACTAAAAATGCTTGTTTTTTATGTTTTCATTTTTGATTTTAAAAACGATCTAAAACTGACAAAATAAAAACGGCCCGTGGTTGGCAAATCGGATTGTGACAAGCGTTGCTCAGCTTGGCCAGCATAAATAAACACTGTCAGTGAGCGTCCACGCTCACACGATAACCCCGTCCCAAAATATCGCGGTAATTAATAAATGGGAAACTTTGACTCGCTGTAGAAAATTTACTCGTCAACATAAAAATAAAATAAAAATGCTATCATCGTAATGTAATCATCGTAATTTTTTGCTTAATTTTTTTAAGCAATAAAAAAAGTGGAAATACCCCATTGTAAAAAGTATAGGTTGTATAATTAAAGCAATTGGATTGGAAACAAGTAGTTCGTAATTTTATTAGATTCATTCATAAGAAAAATCATTCAATTTCTTTTGTTGTTATTTTTATCTGTGGTGTTTGCTGTCAGTTGTATTTCAGTTACAAAATTTGATCTCCAAAAATAAAGAGCATTTGGTAAGTTGCGTAAATTGAAGCTTATGCCCGGCTTGCTGGCAATATGTAATTGAAATTCAAATATAAATCAAACTAGCTTTAAGCTCCCAAGTCTCAATCTGCCCTCCCTACAACCGCAATACACCGATTCGGTCTCACAGGCAGGCAGTCCGGTAAACAATTATCCATATATTTGCCTCCCAACTCGATTGCTAAGCACCGAGTCCGAACGATGGCACTAACATGTACCGTGGTACTGAGCACTGAGCACTGAGCACTCAGCATTCAGCGGGTACCGAGTGGTTAGTGGCTGAAGGGTGATTAATACCGCTGAGTGAATAGCTGGTCTGTGAGTGAAGCGGTGACTAAACGGCCTGGGCACTTTGGTAGTTGCCGAGAAGAGTGTGGGAAATTAGCCAGGAAATGTTTCCGTAAAGGTTTTCTGATGAATAATTTTATACTGAATAAATCAACTGCTTTAAAGAAGACCGCAGTAGGTAAGTCACATTAAGTTGTTAACTTTTAGAGCTTTTTAATGCGTACAAAGTTTCAATAAATTGAATAAGTATTCAATTTTAGTATGTAATATCTAGCTAATTTAGCATTTTGCTCAAATTCACGCTACATAATGTATGAATCCTAGAAATTGAATTTAGGTTAAAAAACATCAAGTTAGGAGTTCTGCCGTCTTCCTTGAAACAATCGAAATGAAGGCTAGGTATGTAGTATATATTTAATTTCGTTAATTCGATTCATGATCTCGAAGATTCTTTTTATTTTATCTATAACAGATGGACGGTTGACATTAAAAACATTAATAATAAATAACAGTATTCCAATAATGGCGGATGACAATATGTAAGCATAAATCAATGAGTTTGTAAAACAACAACAATAAAACTAGAGACACTAAAGTTTAGGCCTAGCCAAGTTAAGTAAAAACAAGAGATTCGAGAAATTTTGTAAAATTCTGGTGACTGTCGCTAAATATGCTCGGTGTACCACTGCTGTGGATGTTGTATTGGCGGCACATTCGCACAGGAGGTTGGTAAAAGATAAAATTGATTCTTTGGAAAGGAATATGGAAAGTTTCAGGATTTCTTAGTAATCGGTGAAAGATGATTGTGGCCAAAAGCGACGAATCTACATGGTTATTTATAATTTTGTGAGGAAATTAGGAAATTAGGTTTTTTTGTCACGGCGTTATTGTTTTTAAACTGAACTATTACAGGCATTTCTTATAGTGGCAGATGGCACGGGTTGTAATTGTATTATAAATGAAGACTTCTTAGTTTTTATCTGTATACTGCACAAGAGTACCTACTGCCCGTAAACATCTAAATATGCCATTTTCAATTTGTATTTTGTGTGGAGTTCAGGGTAGCGGATAGGGAAGTGAAAGATTGGGAAGTATCTGATTGGTTTGAATATGAAAGCCGATCTTTCACAAGGACGAGACTGAGAATGCACATCTCCAAAACGAGGTGCATTTGTAAAAAAATTCTGGGTTCGGATCAAATCAGCTTAACGTTTTACGGAGGTCGAGATTATAACTAATATTGATTGTTAACTAATTAATAAATTAAAATCCAAATGAAACTGTAACCCAACTGAATTATCACGAAGTATACTTTAGCATAACCAAAACATTAGAAGACGGAAGGGAGATTTTTAAACCCTCATCACCTCAAATTTAAAAATTCACTATTATCCTGCAGTACGATACAAATTCATTTATTAACTTACAATACAAATTCATCAGCAAAATCAAATAATCAATCAAAATGAATTTTCAGAAGATTGCAACCACAAAAAAATTAGGCACAATCGCCGCGAGTAATAATAAAATTCGATAGTAAATACCGACGTAATATGAAGGTGTTAACTCAATTCATAAGTTCACTTAATAGGCCACTTGCAACACATTTTTTTAATTTTTTTCCGGTTTAGGCAAATATTCTAAGACATTCTGTATTTTTTTTTAATCGTTTTTTTGAAACCCTGGGGATTTTTTGAAAATTTCAAACCGAAAAATCAGACCATTTTTTATAAACCGGAAAGACGGGACATAATTTTATAGGTGTGAAAAAACGATAATTACATAGCCGAAAATCATTTTAAAAAAAAGAACGTTTTCCACACGAATGGCACACGAGAATAACGAGGCATACCAAAAATATTACATCTCATAAATATTTTTTCCTTGATCCATCTTTTGATCATAAATCATTATAATGTACAGCGTCTATATTACTAAATTCAATGTAATATACTGGAACTAGTAAATTGTAATAAAAATAAGAATATTATAAAATTTTATTTTGTTAAAATCAGCACTATAATCATTATACCTCTAAAACATATACCGACATCATCTTCACGTTCTGAAGAGAACCCCGTACCCATTATTTGTACGGGGTTCTCTTCAGAACATCTATCAAAAAACCAAACCAAATGATAAGTTCGCAGAGAACAAACAATAAATCTAGTGAACGAATTCAAAAATTCGCCTGAAATCAAAGTGATGCCATATAAAAAAATAAATCAGTGTGGAATTTTATAAAATTAATAGGAACATTTTCGGCGACGGGACATTTTCATGTAGTGACGTCACGAGCCCAAATAATGGATTTATTTATTTAAAAATAAAAAAAAACTGTACATTTCTAAAAATTTTTACTAACATTTTCGTAATCTTAGCAAAAAACTCTATCCACACGATTTTTTCCAAATCGTTATGAAGTCCATGCAAGTGGCCTATAAGTTCACACGGTACTCTTTTCTTACAGTAATCAATAACATAATCACATATATTTGCGTCATGTTGAATAATAATAATGATGATTGCCATATACTGTCAAATAACTTGTTGAGATTTATTATATGGTGTCATGATAACCGCTTGCAACTTAACATAAGCAAATGTCAAATTATGAGGTTTTATCGAATAAAGAATCCAATATTTTTCGATTATTCCATTAACAATATGTCGTTAGTATCTGTCTCGGAAATCAATGACTTAGGTATTTGGTTTGACACGAAACTCAACTTTATCAAGCATATAGAAATAATAACCAATAAAGCTTTGAAAATGTTGGGATTTATTTTAAGGGTATCTAGTGATTTCAACAATGTCAATACTGTAAAAACATTATATATGTCACTCGTAAGGAGTCATTTAGAATACAATTCCACGGTTTGGTCCCCAAATTATGAGGTTCATTCACATGCGATTGAAAGAATCCAAAATAAATTTTTAAGATATGTGAATTTTAAAGTGGGCATTTCTAATGAATGCCTAAATTACGATAACCTACTTTGTTCATTAAATTTAATAAAATTATCTGATCGTAGAATCATTTCCGATTTAACCCGTTTGTATAAAATCATAAATACCCCTGATTTATTATATGTAATTTCTTTTCATATTCCAGGCAGGTCAGTCACAAGGCAGTACCTACCATATTATTGTAGCAATTCTAAGTCAACAAGTCAATATTATACTCCTATGCGACGGATTCAACAGCTTGGAAACCAATACTCCGATGTTGTTGATATATTTAGTACATCAATTTTATTATATAAGCATACTTTATTGAAATTTGTTTTCATCAAATAGGGGAATATTTTGATAAAGCTATTAAAATTGAATAACACATTGACAGTATTTTGTTGGCTGAAAGAAAAAAAACTATTTCAGATTTTTTGTTTTTTGTATTTTGTACCTACGTCCTACATCCTGTGTGGTTCAAATTCAATACCTAATATTTTTACTTTGTATTTATTTTTGTGCAAATGTTTTAAACAGTAGTTTCCTACACTATTTACTAGCATAATTTCGTTAATATTGTTATATATATGTATGTAAAAGCCTAAATAGGCGTAAATAAATAAATAAATAAATGTTCATATCTTAATTTCAGTTGTGAATATTTTTTTCGTAAATTTCTGTTCGGCGTACATCAAACTTTGTAACAAATTCCATCAACAGATATTTGCTAATTTTATTATTTTAAAACGGTTCTTCCTCGCCGGTCTATAAACAAATCAACGAAGCATGATTTACGACGTCATTCTCGTACGTGGCAATAAGGCGATCTCTGTGGTCGGGTACCATAACTAGTAGGTACATAGGGGCCGGAAATACGTGGTTTCAATAATCGCACGCTGGAAGCCTAAATTGCTATGATCGATAATGATTCTGAGCATCGATAAATGTTTAATGCTACTCAATATGATACAGTGTGTTTGGTAAACGATATGCACATGACACAGAGAAGGCAAAATATAATAATTAAATTTTATCTTGCCTCATTTACATCAAATCTATGATATTACGTGTCATCGCTGTAGTTGGTTTGTTTTTCCCTACTTTTTAATAAATAAATACATTCTTTTCTCGACCGATATTTTTATTAATAGTGTAAACATTTCCTTAAACGTACACATATGTAGCTTTTATTTTGACAATTTATTATTAAAACGTTATAATGTTTCGTGAACACCTTACTAGGAGAATCTGTGCTGAGGTGTTAGTGTTTTTTTAGACAGTTATATTGTAATGATTAGAAGACAGTGTTTTGGGAAACTTTAAAAAAGAAGATAAGTTTTAAGATTTTCACGGCCAAAAGCATTTTCGTTATTTGTTTTTGGGGTGTTATGCCGTGTTGCGCTACCTCCTTCTTTAGCCAACGTTTCGGACATCGTTGCAGTGTCCATCATCAGGATGCAACGATGTCCGAAACGTTGGCTAAAGAAGGAGGTAGCGCAACACGGCATAACACCCCAAAAACAAATAACGAAAATTTAAAAAAGAAGATCATACATTTCAGTAAGAAATATGTTAGTTAATGTAAAAGTAGGTATGTTGTATAGAACGAAAGCGAATGGACTAACAAGAAGATAATTTTTTCGATGAGATGGTTTATGTTTGGTTTGCTGTTATAATGTTTTCATAAAATGAATACCTTATTTTTTTATCCACCCTGTGATGCTTTTTTGTTGAATAATTCTTGACATATTTATAAACTCTTTTATACATTATGCCTAGGTTCATGGGGTGAGGTTTGTCTAGGTCTATGTCTGCGTGACGGGCTGGATCAGGAAAGACTGGTTGAGGGAGACACTTTTACCCCTCCAGCCGAACTCCCTCCACCCATCGCCTTCCGCCGTGGTGGGAGGGATGATTTCACACATCCGCCCCTCCTGGACATGTTGACCCCCAGATTACTACTCACACCACATACCTTTCCAGAAGTTCCTCTCCTTCCTTTCTACAAAACCATATACACGGCATCCCCAAAGATGACATTAGCCCTAAGGGATTTTTTTTCACAAGGCCTCCTGAGTGGAGCTAATCTTAATATATAAAACAAAGTCGGGTTAGTTACACCATTTATAACTCGACAACGGCTGGACCGATTTTGATTATCTTTGATTTGTTGGATTTGTCTCCGCCCCGGATAACAGAATAACTATTAAAACATCTGAAAAAATCACAAAAAAATTAATGAACAAAATTTATTTTCATACATTTTGTATGAAACGAATTCTCATCTTTTGAAAGAGCTGCAATATTGTGATAAGTATGTTATTGAATATTGAGTGGATTCCAAAAATTAAATCTTGCTTTTGTTCTTAAACATATAATGCTGCCCTCTTTCTTACGCATTAAATGTCAACAGTCGAAAATGAGACAAACGGTGAACGTATGTCTGCACCCCTCCAAAGGAAAAATACAATAATTATAATAAATCTCCCTCACACGTATAAAGAAAAAGAAACATAATTCCCATAAGTAAGTGGAAAAGTAAGAAAAGCACAAAAAATATTAATCCGTACAAAACGCCAAAGATGACATACTGACAAAAACCAAACACGGACAGTTGCGCATCGATAATTGCTTCATTGTGTAATTTTTAATAATAAAAAAAACTGAAATTAATTCAGCTAATAAGTTAACACAACAGTTATTGATTCTGTGGCGGAACGAAGATTGTCGGGTCAGCTAGTGTGAAATAAAATACATACCGTATAATTTAATTTTAAATGAACCCAATATAAAAAAATGTTAATGTACCTGCTGACAAACTTCAAAAGTATTTTACAACGATAATATAATAGTATAATGATAATTGAAATAATGATCAGAGATTGAAACCAAACAATTACTGATGAAAAAGGAAGATTTACAACCTTAAAGTTAAAGGAACGGAATAAAGATTTTTTAAATGTTCAATAATTGTCATATTTAATTGGGATTATTTTAATTGAATTACCAATACGTTTAGTACGTGATTGTCTAATAGTAAAATTTTGAACAGAGTATCTGGCAGAAAATGATCAATCATGCTTGAGTTTTTTTGTAATGCGTCCCTTCTAGGAAACATTCTCTCAAATATCACCCGGTGATAAAAGTTTATATGTTCCATGCTTGATTTAATAGCCCTATGAGGAAAATAAGTGGTAACTTCGGCTTTCATTTTCTGGTAATATCACCTCATTACCAGGAGCAGTACACAAAGGAGAGATTTTAATCTACTGAATTAATAACACAAACATATTATTTCCACTTTTTTGGATGCAAGGCAGTTTATCCTCATTTTAATAAAAGCCTACCGACTTAAAAGCCCGCGGCCTATTTCGTCCCGATTCATACAAAATTTAACTTTCCATTTCAGGTCAAAATACCCAAACAAAGAGAATATTTTTTTAAATCAAAAGTTACATTAAATATCTAGTCCGGATACGTGCTATTTTTTTTTTGTTTTAAATGTACATATACGAGTATATAGGTAATTAAAGAATTCAATCTTACTTCATGTTGGAGGCAACTTTGAAAAAATTTTATGTCTAGTGTGTTAAAATCAATTATAATTATTTAAAAACTAGCTGGTTCCCGGCATGCGTTGCTATGCCATTTAATAAAGAAATAGTTTCTCTCTGCGTGTCCTTTCCCATTCGTCCCGGTCCCCTTCCTCCTCCACTTCCTCTCCCGCGTGTTCCCACTCCGCCTCCTCCACCTTCCCTCTTCCCACTCCACACCCCCCTTTCCCGGTGGGTACTGTTTTCAAACAGCTCGCGTGCCACCTATTACAATTTTTTTTATATAAATTTTATAATGCCAGAGCTCACCAGCACTTTGATACAAACCTTGTCCTGATAATAACGAACACAACAAAAAAAGAATTATCCAATTTGGTGCAGTCGTTCGGAAGTTATGCGCGTACATACATTTCGGCGATTCATTTTTATTTATATAGATAGAAGATAGAAGAAGAAGATAGATAGATATATCTAGTGTGTTAAAATAATGAAATATAATATTAAAAATAAAACATTGTAAAAAATGTTTTTTGGGTAGTAATTTTAATTTAAATACAACAAATTTGCGTTCCAAAGTATATAGGTAATTTATAATCGTTGAATATATTTTTATTTTATTTTATATTTTATCATATAAATATTTTCATAAATGTTTATTATTTACTCAAAAATAATAATTATTATTTTATAATTTAAATAAATAAAGTAGCACATATCCGTACCTACTAGATATTTAATATACCTTTTGATTACAAAAATATTTTTTTCGGTTTGGTTGGGTATTTTTGATTCAAATCCAAAATAAAAATTTGTATGAAACGGGCCGAAACGGGCCGCGCATCCGTACCCCATAACCATAAGAATGCTATGGGAAAATGCTGTATGCCGGCTAATAATACAAGGTGCAACAGGACGTACCCGAGGGATTTTAACCATCGATTCCTGAGCATATTTGGATAAAAAAATGTAAATGAAATTTTGGTCTCCGGTGATATTTTGAGGTTTTTATTTAATTTTTTTTTCTACAAAAACATTATAAAATGATAGGTTTTGGACAGTTGGAGGCGGGGTGAGGGGTTGGTCGGTTACTCGGCTGAGTGACCAATGACAACAACAAGCGGAAGAATTTTTTTTTTGTTTGAATTTGAAGAAAAAAAAATTTAAAAATTTAAAAAAATGTCATAAAAAAAGTCACCGGAGACCAAAATTTCATTTACATTTTTTACTTCACATATGCTCAGGAATCGCTGGTTAAAATCCCTCGGGTACGTTTTGTTACACCCTGTATATTCATAAAAACTTACTTTTTTGCAAAATGATGTTTTTGTAAATTGTGTTGTCTTATCGGATATTGTTTTTATATTTATTTACGCATCCGCCGCCAAGACCTGAACAAACCTCACCCCGTGAACCCGAACACCCCTAATAAATAAATACCCTCCACATAGATGACATAGGCTCTGAGAGAAAATATTAAATACCAGCAGTTAAAAACCCGCCCCGTAGGTTTTGGCTGCTAGGCCCTGCGGGCGGCTTTAACTAATAATTTTGTGATGCCAGAGCTCACTATTCTAAACAGAAACAATCGCGGGCATGCGCACATCAAATTTCAAAGTTTCATCGCAATCGGATAAACGGTTTAGCAATGCATAATTTCATGATGCCAGAGCTCACTATTGTACACAGAAACCATCGCGGGCATGCGCACATGAAATCCCCAAATTTTAGTCACAATCGGATGAACGGTTTTGCAATGAATAATTTCATGATGCATGAGCTCACTATTATATACAGAAACCATCGCAGGTGTGCGTCACTATTGTATACAGAAACCATCGCACATGAAATCTCCAAAATTTAATTGCAATCGGATGAACGGTTTAGCAGTGCATAATTTTATGATGCCAGAGCTCTCTATTTTATACAGAAAGAATTGAAAGGATGCGCACATCAAATCCCCAAAGTTTCATCGCAATCAAACAAACAAATATTGATTTTTATATATAAGATAGGCCCTGAAATAAAATATTTTCCTCAGGACTTTCGGTTGTAAAAAAAAAACTTAGATATATTATATATATATATTTTTTAAAATCGAGAAAACTTCCTAATTTTTTTCTTGCTTCATTAAAATTTTGACGTATTTGTTGCTTAAATAAACCCTGTAAATTTGCACGAATACGAGATGGCTCTTTTCACTCAATTTGTTAGGGTAACAAAAATGATTCACGTTATTAAGGTATAACGTTAAAAAGTCACTACAAAGATGGGTATTGTAGCTTTTCCGTACCAGCTGTGATCATCCTAGGACAGTTCATGACAATGCCACATTTGTCTTCCGATCGTTTAGTAGCCAACAAAAAAGAAAGAGAAGTCTTTCGTCACGGTGGCAAGAAACCCGACTTTACCAGGTAATTTATGAGAAAACAACATAAATTTCTCTCCACAAACGAACGAATATTTGCATTGTTTTTGTTTTATTGTGCATTGTTTGCGATTGTGTTGACTATTGACTTCCACAAGAGGCGTTCTTCCCTTTCATAAGAGCTGAGAATATCCTGTTTGTTATTTTGATGGTGTGTGATAAATATTGGAAAATCCATTACCATTCTTATGACAATGTAATCAGACAATGTGGCACACAAATAGATATTGGATAGATCTAAAAGGTGACTAGAAACATAACACAAAGACATTAAATTACAAATAATGTATTTTGCTTGACATATTTTCCGCTGTTATGGTTCGTTGTTTACAAGTTTTAATCCGCTTTCTATTAAATTAAATATCTAGAATACGTTTCCATTGATTAGTTAATATTGATTATTGATTGCAACTAAGGAAAATATGTCAGCGAAAAAACTAACCACGCAAATTACCTCATTGGAGCAATTATTTGTACAAATTGTTACTCCTATGGAAAAAATCATCATTGGAACTGTATACATACCGCCAAACTCCGATATCCAAACTTACAAGAAACACTGCGAAGACATTGAATTTCTTCTGTCAAAAAACCCTACATCGAAAATAATTATCGTCGGTGATTATAATCTTCCCAATTTAAACTGGACATCTAGTGAAAATGGTTATATTACTAACGAGAGTTCTAACGACCCTGCACGTGAAGTGATAGATATGATTAACTATTTAAATTTGCATCAATACAATTTTGTAACCAATATATGTAATCGTCTACTAGATCTCGCTCTTTCAAACTGTTCTAAACTATGTGTTGAAATGTCAAACGATCAGCTTGTGCAGGTGGATAATTATCATCCCCCTTTACACATTGTCGTAAATATGTACACAAACAAACCCCCACTGAAACAAACAACGCTCAACTTCAAAAATGCCAATTACGACTCTATTAACTACCAACTTAATAATACAAATTGGACTTTCTTGAACAAAAATAGTGATATCGAACAAAATCTAGAAAAACTTTATGAAACATTTTCCGAAAATATAAAATCTCATGTCCCCTCATATATACCTAAACACAGAACATATCCAATTTGGTTCTCCACGGACCTTATACTCTTACTGAAACAAAAAAAACAACTACACAAAATTTTTAAACTCACTCACCAAATCAACGACTACTCAAACTTCTCAGAAACAAGAAAGAAATGTAAAACACTATCTAAACTATGCTATAAAGCACACATCACCTCCGTTGAGAAAACTGCGCTAGGAACAAAAAATCTTTGGAATTTTGTTAAAAAATTAAACAATGAAAGTACAGTCTACCCCCCTACATTGCATTATGATGGAAAAATAGCCAATAGCACCCACGATATTGTTAATTTGTTTGCGGATCATTTCCAAAGTGTATATGAAAGCGAAATATCTGATAACAACGTACCGTCATACATATACCCAAGCACAATACATTTACAGAACTACCTCATTACACGGGAATCATGCTTAAATAAAATAATCTCCCTTGACCTTAACAAATCTGCAGGCCCAGATAACATCCCACCAATATTTCTCAAACAATGCGCATCTGCAATATCCGGTCCACTCACCACACTATTTAACCACTTACTTCAGGACATTTTCCAACCCGTTGGAAATCTAGTTATATTACTCCGATTTTCAAAAAAGGTGATGTCCGTCCAATCTGCATACAAGCAGCGCTCCCGAAAATCTTTGAATCCCTTGTTCTCGATTTAATTTATCCGTCAATATTAAAAGTTATAGATAAAAACCAACACGGATTCGTTTCTGGTAGGTCAACTGCTACTAACCTGTTACTTTACCATAACTATATTACAGAATCAAAAAAAAAAAAAAAAACAAGTTGACAGTATTTACACAGATTTTTCCAAAGCTTTCGACAAAGTATCACATAAATTATTACTTAGAAAACTTTATGCAATTGGACTGAGAGGCAAGTTGTTGGATTGGTTCTCAAGTTACTTGTCTAACAGAATCTTATTTGTCAAAATTAAACACTCTAAATCTAAGTTATTTTATGCAACTAGTGGTCTACCGCAAGGGAGTCATCTCGGACCCATCCTTTTCCTTATATTCATAAATGATATCATAAGTTGTTTCGACGATGTAGAAGTTCTGCTTTTTGCCGATGACATCAAATTATATAAACAAATATCTAATATAAGAGACTGCCTTATCCTACAGTCAAACATTGACAAATTAGACAATTGGTGTGTTGCAAACAACTTATTCCTCAATATCGATAAATGTAAAACACTAACATTTTGTAGAACAAAGACTCCGTTATCTTTTAAATACACAATAAATAACAAAATCTTAGAAAAAGTCAAAGAAATCAGGGATCTTGGAGTTATATTTGACACCCAATTAAATTTTATAAACCACATACAAGAAATAACCAACAAAGGCATGAAGACACTAGGATTTATAATCAGAACCATCAAAGACTTTGATTCACTAGAAGCTATTAAAATTGTATATTTGTCACTAGTACGCAGCTTGCTGGAATACAATTCCATCGTTTGGTCCCCATATTATCAAATTCATATAAAAAATATTGAACGAGTGCAGCACAAATTTTTACGATTTATTAACTTCAAGTTACATACACCTATTCAACACATTAACTATACATTCTTACTAAATACACTTAAATTGCATTCCCTAGAAAACAGAAGAAAAATAATTGACCTAACTTTTTTGTTTAAAATTATTCACTCCGAATTAAACTGTTGTGAACTCCTGCATCTCATTGACTTTAAGGTACCAACCCGAGCGACAAGGCAAAACATATTATTCTGCAACAATAATTCTCTAACCAACTATCACACACATGCATCAATTTCTCGACTTCACACACTAGGGAACAAATACACCTCAAATATCGATGTATTTAATATAAGTCTACCGTTATTCAAGAAATATCTGAACAATATTTTTATGTAGAATATTTTGATATCTAAGGAGCATCACCTAGGGTCTATTGCATATATTTGTGTATTTCTATATTAATCTACAATGAAAAAACTTGTTTACGTTTTCTTTTTATGTATCTTGCATTTTGTCATGTATTATTCATGACATTTAATCAGTCACCTGTAAATTTTGTAATTGCTAACATACCTACTAGTTTATTTCTATGTCATTTACAACTTAGAAACTTTCTCTTTTATTGTAATGCACTATCATTCCTAAATTTATCTGTATGATGTTTACCTACTAGTTATATTTTTATAGTTTATCTTTATTATTAAAAAAAAACTGTCTCTGTATTATAATCTTGTCTTGTAAAAGCCCATCAGGGCGTTGAAAATTAATAAATAAATAAATAAAAAATATACAACCTATGTATGTATACTTACTTAGTTACCCAAAATGACCACTTTCTACAAGAGTTTTTCAAATCATGCTGAAACCGAAACGGTTCCAAATATTTGAGAGAAAAGTAAATAATTTATACAGAATTCATATTTCGTCGAAAGGTGTACCAGCTTTTTTAAATAATAACTCAATATCGATTTTATTTCATTCAAAATTTGCTTTTATTTAAACCTGCATTCAAAAATGCCGAAAGGTGTGATGATAAAGCTATTAAAATTATGTACTTCTTTGATTATTTTTTTATCATAAGTATTTATAATTTTTCAATATTGTCTAAGCAAAACAAGAATGCAAAAAAAACTTAAATATATTGGTTTGTAAGACCGTAAATAAATAACAAACTGGAATCTTTTCATCACAAAACACGTGTGCGGATCTTTTTTTAAACGATTTTATTTAAACTAAAATTAAAATTCTGAAACAAAGCTTTCCCAGATAATTATTGATTTATTTTACTGCATGATAATATGATTTGAAATGTGTGTAGTATAATAAAAAAAATTGTTTGAAAATTTAACAAATCTGCCAACGACCTACGTAAAACCTTATTGTACTAAAAATAAATATATTTTCTCAAAATTTAAAACATATCTATACTAGATAAAAGAACTGTCTTACGAAATCAATTTATAATTTTTTGTGGAAAAGCGTCAATATGTTTAAAATTTGACTTAAAAATGACATATTTCCGGTTTTGTCTGGTTATTCCCTCCCAAGTTGAATTTGAAGAACTCCGTTTTTTTTCTGCGACTTATTCAATAATATTATTATTCCATTTTTTTTATTGATGCCCTTTTTTACTCATTTAAAGTACGCTCTAGCGTGTTTAAATCGCACTTTATGGAACGCGCGTTTTTTAAAGTTACCATGGCAACATCAACAAATCAACAAAATGTGAAGTCTAAATGTCAACTTTTAACTATAAATCTGACAGGAATATTTTAAACGTCAAATAAAACATTACAAATGTAATTTCAAATGTATGGCCCACATAGTCGATGCTTTGTACTGTTCCGACATTTTCTGAAGGTAAGCAAGCACAACTCGTTCATCTACATCTACTACGTTTTGCTCCTCCATCCATGTTATGAACCTTTCATATTCTTTTTTATAAACGTCTTTGGATTTTTCAGGTATTAACCGCGATTCTGCTTTGGTATTTAAATTATCAATGTTAGAACTCATTTTACAACACACAATAACTAGTAAAAACTGTGATGTCAACTATTAATCTTAATGTGACAGATTGCAAATTAATGTTTGTGTTTTTCATTTCCATGACAACAAGATATTGTGATGTCACATCACGAATTCATTAATAGTTCTTATTTCCAAATTTTTAATAATAATATCAATATTTATGTTTTCAAAGTGTACCAATAAAAAAATAGCGTAAAGTATTCGTGGATAACTGGTCTTTAAAACATTTGCTTTATTTCGAGCACTCGGCTACGCCGTCTTGCTCGAAAAATCGCGCGTGTTTTAAAGACCTGTTTATCCACTTATATTTTAATATACTATAAAACAACTTATTTATAAACAAATTTTACTCTGTAATTATTATCACGCGTGATAGATAATTAGCCTTCTGAAGGCATTATCAAACCGTCAAACTGTAAGTAGAGTAAATATTTAATATTATAGAATATATAAAACATTTTTAAAAATAATTTGATATTATTTATTTATGAATGGTTTTTAAATAGGTGCATAGTTATCTACTTCCTAATGTAATACATAGTTCATATTTTCTCCGATTTTAATTTCCTCGGGTATTTCGCTAAATATCTTCATCGTTCCGTCCAACATTAAAATCTACAGCAATAACTCTTGATTCTGGATTTGTTTTCTAAAGGGGGTCTAATTTGATTTCTTTTCCTCGTGTCATGTGTATGCCTGTGCTGCAGGTTTTCATTTTTTCTCAGAAATTCAGTTGATGATAGCCATTAAATACTTTTTTAATTTAAGAATAAAGAATTTAAATAAATAATTAGTTTAAGTGGAAGGATATTTGTCAGCTTGGAGTCCAATACTAAATATTTCCTCTTTTCACTTTATTTTTTTTTGCATGAGCTCCACACAGGAGGTGATCTTTGGGGATGCTGTGTGGAGGGTTTTTTTAAGGGAAGGAAGGAAAGGAGAGTTCTGGGAAAGAAAAGGGTTTAAGGGTGGGTAAGAATCTGGAATTCAGTGTGTCCTGGTCATCCGCCTCCAGGACCTAGACAAACCTCACTCCATAAACCCGGGCACTCCTGCTAAATCACGAAATGTAGCGAACTGCTTAGAGTGACCTAAAGGTGTTGGTAAAGGTGTTTCCATTCGAAAAAGTATTCTCTTTAAATGAGTGAAATTAATCAAATTTCGTGTACTTTGCAATTATTTATGCAATGCAAAGTTTTCTTTAATTCCCTAGTATTAATAAGGTACTAAAATAAATAAATCACTGCTCACTGCTCATCAACGGTTTAGAGTTATCAATGAAACAAGCAAATAAATATTACGCAGTTTTCATGTAAACACTGCCTGTGTAGAATGTCCAGTTATTCAATGAGAAGAGTGGCGGTGGTAAAGTCATAAAGCTGTTCATACTCATTTAGAGAAACATGAGTAAAAGCGGAAATATTAACAAATTGATGTCGGTACTTACTTCGATGTGCACCTGACGAAGTAACAACGACTGGAATGAGACGTGTTACTTTGAAAAAAAGAAAAAAAAAACATTCTTATGAAAATATCGCAGAAAAAAGCCAAATGTCTCCAAGGTGCTGCGGTCGCGAGAAACTATTTCACGCGCAATCCTGCAACACTGGCGTATAGCCTGGTTTCCCCTAGCCAAATTCCTTTCAACCTCTGCGATGCTTAATCTCGGCGTGGCAGCCGTTCGTGATGGAGTTTCCACTCGCCGCACCCGCCAGATGTGAGCTACGCTCTTTAATTCGTCTTTAAACTTGATGACGCCACTGGGATTCTTTCTTTGTCTCTGGTGTCGTGTAGTGTATCCGGGTCTCGTGACAGTCACAATTGAGTCCAAGAATTCTTCGCCATAAGGAATTCGCGGGTTGCTTCAACCCATTGTTGTTTGTGATCTTCGGTGAGCATTTTGGGACCCACCTAAGGCGGACTTTGTGGTTTCCCAAATTTTCTGTCAAACTCTTGTCAATATTGGTCTTATTGACATCAGGGATCATATCACAGAGCTCCGGAACCGTCACCCGTCGATCTGCAATCATTGTTTTTTCCACGTTTTCGAACTCATACACTGTTTTCCGTACACTTCAAGCAGCTGAGAATGAATTTCTACTGGGGTTTTGTTCTTTGCACAAAAAACACACCTCACACGGCGAGCGGAAGCTCCATCACAAACGGATGCCACGCTGAGACAAAGGGATGAAGAGACTGCAGGGTGGTGGGGATTTGGCGTAGGGAAATCAGGCTACACGCCAGTGTTGCTGGATCTCGCGTAAAATTGTTCCTCGCGACCGCAACACTTTGGAGACCTTATTTTACGGACAGCCCTCGTATGGGAAAAAGTTCGGTGTTTGGGAGAAATTCCTAAAAAATAAAACTAGTTATTTTTATACTAATTTGGGGTCGGGGAATCCGAATCTGAAAGAATTATGCGGCGGCAAGCAATATTAACTGAATTACACGACTTTAAAAATTTTTATACACATACAGGAAAATAGCCATTTTGGAAGTATTCTGATTCCTAGAAAATCAAACTAGTTTTGATATAGGGATAAATATTTTTGAGAGCTGGTAACACTGCCGGCATATGTTTTTCTACATTTCTTGTTTTTCTATGATTTTTGTACTACGTGTGTCAAGATGTTTCCGAAATGAATATTTTCATGTGTGTGTGTATAGAAATTTTCAAAGTCTTGTAATTCAGTTAATATTGCTTGCCGCCGCCTAATTCTTTCAGATTCGGATTCCCCGGCCCATAGTTAGTATAAAAATAACTAGTTTGATTTTCTAGGAATCAGAATACTTCCAAAATGGCTATTTTCCTGTATGTGTATAAAAATTTTTAAAGTCGTGTAATTCAGTTAATATTGCTTGCCGCCGCATAATTCTTTCAGATTCGGATTCCCCGACCCCAAATTAGTATAAAAATAACTAGTTTTATTTTTTAGGAATTTCTCCCAAACACCGAACTTTAGCCCTCGTATGTTTTAATACTTGATCTAACAGCATTTAACAAGTCATTTGTCGCAATGGATAAAAAATAAGCTTTTCAAAAATGACCCGGACTCTTCACTTCTAATTTTCGTGTTGTTGGAGATTATGTATTGGTCCACATGGGGATGTTGAGATTTTTAGTCATTATATGCCTCGAAGAAAAATATTTCCTCGATAACAACAACATCTGATACCTTGAGGAACGAGAAAAATCAAGATTAAGTGAAAATTTAAGACGACCCCGTTGGTACATACTTCAATGATTCATAATCCGCGTGACTCGTTCTAGTGAAGTTCCGGAATTATTCCAGAAGACGATGAATGATGCGTCAAGCATCGCTTTATGAAAAGCAATAGTTCCCCGTTGGACTACCCCATCCTATCAATATTAGATATAATTAATATTATAAAGGCGAAAGTTTGTATGGATGTATGTTTGTCACTCTTTCACACAAAAACGATTGAATGGACTTTAAAAATTCTTTCCTTCTGGCGTTATGAAATTATTTATTATACTTTTATTGTCCGGACGAAAAGCAAAGCGTTGCTAAGTAATTGTTTGACGTGCGCTGTCATTTTGTTATTTGTTTAGGTTACTAGAGAGATTCCTTTGATCTAAAAATTCAAATATGTATAAAATTGGTACTAATCTACACTACGATATTAGCTAACAGCTACACTAATATTATAAATGCGAAACTGCGCGTGTTTTATTGTTACGTTTTAATATGTGGCACGCGAGCTGTTTGAAAAATGAATGTAACGGGTATGGAGGGGTGAGGGGGGGCGAATATGCGAGTGAGGCCGGGGGCAAAAGCTAGTGTTCTATATGTGTATCATCATGGTATCAATTACGAACATATTTGAACGTCGGCATTTTATTCACGAAAAAGATTTTGTAGCGAAGTCCTGTTGTAACTCGAGCGCTCTGTTATTCATATGTCTGTAAATTTGTTTATGTTTTCCGTGTCCATTACAATTGTGGTACAATTCCATGTTAATGAGACTTTAATAGACCATGTTTAAAGACAGAGATTTCCGAGGAAAAAAATCATCAACGGTTAAAAATAAATCTGCCAACAATAGGATTATAATACAACATTAATAAGATAATAAATTCAGTAAACCCAACACAATATTACCAATCTAGAAGGGAAACTAAAATGTAATAAAGCCCTCCGCCAACAATAAAACAAAATTAGCTACAAAAAAATTGCAACAGATATTATAAAAAGCCAATAACGCTCATTCCTTATATATAGTCCAAAGACGCCGGTCACGAGGGGAAACCATTCCTGTCATTAATAAAAAATCGAAAAAGAGGTATTTTAATATACCAACAAGACAGATTGTGTAGTTTTACAGGTTCATTATCTTGGGAACTATGTACTTGGCTCTCAGTGCAGTCACCATAGAAGAATGTAATAAACATGTGATTGTTATTTGTTTGACTTCCGAGCGTAGTAATAATCTTTATGGAGTTAATAATTAACCAAGAGGTATACTGAAAAAGAAGTGCCCAGTCACTGGGGAAGTGGATTCAGCGGTCATTCATTAGGTAGCATTTCTCTACAAACAGTATGTGGAGACATTCTTTTACAGTAGCGTAGGTGTGATTTTAATCGCGCTTTGATTATCGATTGGCGTTGAGTTCTGGGGAGGAATAGGGTATAAGGGGTGGGTTGGAATCTGGGGTCAGTATGTTCAGAATCAACGGACGTATGAATCCAACCGTCTTACGAATGAAACATCAATCTCAGAATGTTTTATCGATTTGCCTCGATAATACATATACTCGTATCATGTATTTCCAAAGAAAATTGCATTTTAATAGGGTTACATGCGTTAAAAATTTATTTTGTCAATAAATTTATTCCAACAATTTATACGCTCAAAATCATAATATTGCATTTCATTCTGAAACTCTGTTACTTAACAACAAGTCCAGATAATTTGTGCTTCTAAAAATCTATAAACGCCTGTGAAAGATGGCGCCACTTACGTTAAGAGGGAATAATCAGACAAAACCGGATATATGTCATTTTTAAATCAATTTTTAGACGTATTGACTCTTTCTTTTCCACAAAAAATTATAAATTGATTTCGAAAGACTGTTCTTTAAGTAAAGCTTTGTTTTAAATTTTGAGAAAATATGTTTATTTTTAATACAATAAGGTTTTACCGTAGGTCGTTGGCAGATTTGTTAAATTTTCAAACAAAATTTTGTATTGATAAGTTTTAAGATTTTTCACGGCCAAAAGCATTTTCGTTATTTGTTTTTGGGGTGTTATGCCGTGTTGCGCTACCTCCTTCTTTAGCCAACGTTTCGGACATCGTTGAAGTGTCCATCATCAGGGCAGATCCGGCAGATCTATCTCACATCTACCGGATACTGGATACACAAATAACGAAAAAAAAATGTATTATACAACACACATTTCACATCATATAATCATGTAGTAAAATAAATAAATTATTTGGGAAAGCCATGTTTCAGAATTTTAATTTTAGTTTAAATAAAATCATTAAAAAAAGATCCGCGCATGTGTTTTGTAACGAAAATACTTAGGTTTGGCTATTATTTTACGGTCTTAAAAACTAATATATTTAAGATTTTTTTTTACATTCTTATTTTGCTTAGACAGTATTGAAAAATTGTACATACTTATGATCAATAAATAATTACAAAAAGTACATAATTTTAATAGTTTTATCATCCCGACTCTCGTCATTTTTTAATGTCGGTATAAATTAGAGCTTTTGAATAAAATAAATTCAATATTCAGTTATTAATTAATCTTTCTCATTGGAACCGCCCTGTACGATCGTAAGAACATATTTTGACGAAATCTGAATTCTTGGCCGGTGGCTGGTTAAAGGCCCTCAAAAAGACGAATATTCCCGAGTTATGAATAACCCGACAATATTTAAATATCTCCTACTACCGCCACAAAAATATATGGGATGTTCGAAATTCGAAAATAATTTTACATGCGCGCAACTATATACTCGAAGTTTGCATAATTAATGACTTTAAAACAGCGATACTTTTGCAATTCAACATAGCTTTCAACAAGGTAATCATTTGGGTATATTAGAAAAGTTTTTATGAGATACGGAGATACTAGAAACGCTAAGAGAAAACCGATAAATATTCAAGATTATGCTATAAATTAAATTGTGGGTAATTATGTTCGATATCTTCAGGTCGCGTGTAAATGGGCTGATGATGCTGTGTCTGTTATACTAATCTATTGCTTAACATCTTGCTATCAAACTAACTGACACATTTATGGGCTCATGATAACGTCGAGACAGAAATAGAGATTTATGATATGTGTGGTCATTATAACCTGATAAGTACACCTTGATTCTAAAACAACCGTGTTATTAATTTTTTCAAGCGCAGATCCGTGAAAATCGCATTTTTAAAATAACAGTAAAAATAAAAGAATAAAAAATTACCACGGCTGAAAATCGAACCCCGATCGAAGACGACTGTGCCACCGTTACACCACCAGCTACTTTAGATCGGTTCGATAAGAATTAAGTATTTTTGAATTTTACAAAATTAAAATTTTGTTATTAAATCTGTATGTCTATCTTGATATATATAAATTTTCAATATGTATTGAAATTTATATGAATGTGCATCCTATATCTTAGGTACTCTGTTGTTTTTAAGTTTTTCTTTTTTTACTTTGTACTTATTTTAATTGTTATATCTCTTAATTCTTTGATTATATAAAATGTATTATTAATTATATCATATGTAAAAGCCCTAAATGGGCGTGTACAAAATAAAACAAAATAAATAAATATAGTATGATTTTTATTGTTGAATAATTTGTACCGGCGTTATTGTAAAAAAACACCTCAAGTGGCGTTGTAAAATTGTTTATTGCCAGGATTTTTCTTGATATGTATTGGTATCGCAAATGCGACACGTGGAGTGCACTGTATCAATATATATTTAAAAAAATGTTATGCTTGTGAATACTTTGACACAACTATGGGGAATGGTAAACAGATGAATGGGGAAGGAAACCTTACTAGGAAGACTTACCCCTTATGGTTGATGTTCGGCTCTTTAAACAAATATAAAATATTGTTACGAAGGCAGTTCAGTTACGTACAATAAATACTGTTTATTTCTTACTATTCATATGTAAAAGCCCCGAAAAAGGGCGTTAATAAATAAATAAACAAATAAATATTATCGGTCTGAGGGAGCACTAAGTCACTCATTGCACAAGCTTCCATAAACTGGTCGATGTTATATAAAACTGAGAGAATAATGGTGTTCGTTGCACAGTTTCTTTTAACAGACTGACGGACATATTGATTTTATTGTTGTACATTAGGTAATATTGTCAGTAGGGACAGGTAATTGTGGTAAAAAAAGGATGGGTAGAGAAATGGAACAAGGTATATAGATAGGTATACATAGTTGCGTCAACATTTATAATTTTACAGAAACAGAAACCAACTTATCATAATATTACTTAAAATAATTATCAGTTGAATAATCAATGATTCTTCACATTTACAGATTTACGAAAGAAGAAAAGGATAATAAATGTATTGAAAGAAGGGTAAATGCTGGTAACTTCATTAATGGAGGATTGAACACAGCGCTAACAAAAAAATGTTAATGGAATGCTGGCACCTGCCCTGATGTATGGCACTGTGGCATGGAACTGGCAGAGAAAAGACGAAAGTAGACTGAATTCTGTAGAAATGAGATCCCTGGGGAGTATGTTTGTAAAACCACGTGTGATCGTGTGAGAAATGTAGAGATCCGCAAATAACGCAATGTAATAAGCGTAATGAGTTAAATTAAGAAAGGAACACTCAGATGGTTGGCATGTAGAGCGAAGAAATGAAGACAGGAAAGGAAAGAGAATATAACAGCGTAGGGAGTGCGGCGAACCCATCGCTCAGGGAGTGGAAACACAAACCTGCAATAGCCATCTCAAGCCAAGGTGTGAGCTACCGTGCTCAGGCTGAATGTCCTGGGGAGCAGTGTCACCAACGAAAATTACTTCCCCTGTGAGGCCTTTGGGGAATCACGAAGGAGTGAAGACGAGAGATGAAGTCCTCTTCCCTCATGGGACACTTGGGGAACCAAAGTGGAGTGGTCTCATCCCTTATGGGGCCTATAGGCCTTTTTCCCTCGCGGGCAAGAGGGGAAATGAGATCTGGGAAGACACATTGTCAAACCAGATGATGTAGCTTCATTTCCAATGACAAACCTGGTGAACTTTATAAAAGGGACTGTGTTACTTTCAAAGGAAAGAGGAAAAATGGGAGATAGCACAATGGGCCTAAGGCCTAAGTGTTTACGGGAACTATATATGCATATGTAAACTGTCTCCGCTATTATTAAAAAAGGAGAATATATGACGCAAATGTGAATGGTAGAAGAAGTCGGGGACGTCCGAGGAGGACATGACATAATCAAGGGAACCAGATGGTTGAGTCGGGCCATGTCAAATGTTAAGAGTCGCAATAATAGAAGAGTATATATGAAAATTTTCAGGTTGTTTGTACGAAAATATCAGTAGATCGACGCATACTATAATAACTTTAAGTAGGTAGGTACTGACTGACTCGCTGAGGCAATGTTAATTAGGTGTGCAAGTGTACCATTTACTATTATGATTTCTTAAAGAGATGAGTTTATAATGTGTTTCAAATATTTTAAAATCATCATTTTTATTACAATTGTTAATTTTTATATGAACTTATGAAGTTGGTTATTAAATTCATTTTTGATGAAAAAGCCGCAGAACAGTTCCATTTTTTCTGTCCAAAACCAGTGGGACTCTGGTAAGCCTATACGGGGAATGTTGTGAGGATGAAGGATGTAGCGAGTGGGAAGGGTAAGGAAATGAAGAGTGGAAGTTTGGGAAGTACCTACTTGTCTGGTCACTAAACAAAGCTATTACCATTTAATGCAAAGCTTCGATTCTGAACGGTGGTCATTTATCAGGACGATACAGAAAGTATTTACAACTCTGGAACGTGTCGGAAATATAAGTAAGTTTTATGTTGCTTTCTCAGCATGGCCTAACATTTGACCTACCGCAGCTACGGTGCTAAATGTGATGAACAGCCTTATTCACTGATAAAAGGTGAATCATGATCAAGGTTAGATTTCTCCTAAAAAGTATAGAAAAGATTTTTGAGTTTGAAGAACATTTCCGGACTGCGAATAACCGGAATAACCTGACAATATTTGAATTCTCTCTACCCCCAAAATAACAATCTGCAATTTTACTTTTGTTTCACAGAATATGAACAATTATTCATAAACTTTCAAAACTACTTTTCAAGTTTTGTGAAAGTTGTATTCAAGTTTTTTTTTATTATTTAATTGTTAACCAGTTGTTTTCGGATGGAAATATTAACACAAATTCATTAGGACTTTTACAGAAGATAAAAATTAACGTATTTGTAAAAAGCACTAACTTTGTGGCTCGCCATAATCTCCACATATTGTAAATTAAAGTCCTCCGCCGCATCTGTCTGTCTGTTCGTGATAATCACAAAAACTACTGAACGGATTTTCATGCAATTTTACCAATAGATAGATTGATTCATCAGAAAGGTTTAGGTATATAATTTATTTATTTTATTTATTTAATTGTTTGTTTATTTAGTACAAGATTATACATGTATGTACATAATTCATTAATTTTTTTTGACTGCCCAACTAGGAGTATTCCCGTTTTAGGACAGCCAAATTATTATGGGTATGAACAAATGGAACATGATTTGTATTTGTACAAAAAAGAAAGAAAATTGATGAAATAAAAAGAACAAAAAGAATATAAAATAAAATAAAAAAGTTTAAAACCTAGTAACTGTTATTTGTTTAGCATATTATTAAAATATTTGTCAAAGTTTTGTGTAAATTGGTTGAAATATACAGGGTGTTAAGGGATGTACTTGACTTACTTTAACCAGTAATTCCTGACATTATTTGGAGTAAAAAATGTAAATGAAATTTTGGTCTCCGGTGACATTTTTGATGGTTTTTTTTTTTCTTTTTCTACAAAAACATAAAAAATGGTAGTAGTTGAACAGTTGGAGGCGGGGTAAGGGGTTCGTCGGACACCCGGCTGAGTGACCAGTGACGACAAGTGAAATAAATTTTTTTGTTTGATTTTGAAGAAAAAAAATTTGAAAAAAAAAGTCGTCAAAAAAGTCACCCGAGACAAAAATTTCATCACATTTTTTACTCCAAATAATGTCAGGGATCACTGGTTAAAGTAAGTCAAGTATGTCCCTTAACACCCTGTATAATATATAGAGGAGAATTTCTGTATGTGGTGGACGAGCGGGCTGGCAAGCAGGAGGTGTGGATTTGATTTGTATGCAAATCTACAGTTTTACGCTGAGGTTGCTGCTGAATTTTGCACATGTGACCTTCAAAGCGAAAAGGAGGTCACTGTCTATATTTTATTTTGAAAACTCTGTGTCAAGCCCGGGCATCGCCGGGGACTTCAGCTAGTGTACAAAAAACAAATAAATTTGTTACAGACTACTTTAATTTATTTAATTCACACTTTACCGTATTTTTCACCGTAACAATAAAAGCAAAAAATTAGAAGCCCTTGAAATTAAAAAATCGCTAAATAATAACTCTAGTATTTTGAATAACCAAATCAATTTATCTTTTAGTCCTATTTAGACATTTTTCCAGTAAACCGCTCTGTTGTTCCCGGAAATTCCATATGTGTCTCATCCCCTTAGTACACCTCTCACTCAAACACCAACATTTTTTGTATATGTCGGTCAATATTCTATATCGTAGGTTAGTTCTAAAATTCTTCTGACCAAGGAAGGGTCCTTCCGAAACCGGTAGAGTGTGAATAAAATACATTAAAGTGGTCTGTAAAAAATTAATATGTTTTTGTCGTCAAAAATTAACTTTGAGATTTGATGAATTGACGACTTTATAATACTTATTTATTTATTTATTTATTTATAAGTACAAGATACATAATTAATACATTTACTTGGGAAGATACATTAGATCACTATACTAGGTAGCTGCCTGTTTCATGGCGACCAACGGAGGATAGTTATTTTGAAATGAAGTCTAGTAAGTGTAAACATGTTTAAGTAAAATTATAAAAAAAAATAGAAAATTGGTAGAAATGTTTCCAATAACTCACAAATTGCCAAAGTTGCCTCGAAAATAAACACAAATAAATAAGGTAGCTGTTATGTATGTACATAAATACACGTACATACATACATGCACACATACATACATATACATACTTACATAAACATGTATTTATGCATACCCGCACATACGTGTATATTCACATATATGCACATATACATACACATACATATATACCCTTACATACATACACACTTACTTAATTTGAAATTTTTAAAAATGTACATTATGGTTTAAAATTAAGTGCATAGTTACAAATTTTTTAATTTCACTGGAAATTTTGGTTTTGATTTTTTAATTAAGGGAACCTGGCAATATTTGAATTAATTCTCTCAACCCCACCATAACAATCTTCAATTTTTGCTTTTGAAATTATTGAAAACTTCGAGTGAAGATTTGGACGACTCTGATAAATACCAGTCAGATATGTTCAGTTTTTTTTTATAATCGATAATCTGGCACACACTTACTAATTTCCATAATTATTTTTTTAATTAAAATCACTTTCACGTGCCGCTCAGAACTTGTTCAGTGCCTGTACATTATCTGCACAAACAAGATACTGCGGAGATAATCTCTGGGTCCGCAGACTCGGACTATCAGCGCAGGAATGTCAACAAAGGTAAGCCAACCGGAAAACCGTCTGCCGGGTCAAGAAGCAGTATGGTCGCGATGCGGTGGCACCATTCCTCGACCTGCACTGGCGGCTGGCAGCAGGTAGGCACTACGCACTGCGACTGGCAACACTCTCGCATACAGATAATGCAAGTACGTGCAAGAAATCTAACTGCAACACGATTCTAAAAGTGCGATTTATTTCCAAGATTCAAAACTGAACGATTCAATCAATTCAAAAATACACTCATTCGCTTGAAAACTTTGATATCGCTCCAATTATCCTATTCATTAATTTTTAAATTAACACTGCAAGACGGATCCGTGAAAATTTACGGGAAATTATAATTGTAGGATTTATGAAGCTGAAAGTTATTTATTGGCATTTATTTTTAAAAATATTGACAATTACAAATCAAATATTTAAACAAATGAAATACGCATTTCTGAAAATGTATACATTAAATCATTTTGATACATATTCATTGCTTGTGTGACATGATTTATCAGTTCAAATTTTGAACTTTACGCGTGCACAGACAATCGAAAAAAGGAAGTTTGATAAGAAGATCCTCTATGTTACTAGACGGGATATTTTTTATCCTAGCTTTCAATTTTTTGTTGTTGTTTTATGCAGATTAATCATTCAATTCTTTCTTATATCTAGGATTTCTTATTTTAACATTCTTAACATTTGGGAAGATAGCTTACAATATTATTTTATGATTATGCTATCTTTAAAAAGTTGTGGTGACGACTACGGATGAAGTTTTCATGCACTTTTATAAGCAAATTTATACTATAGCATTCCAAAAGGAATGGGCTATCAATAGAGTTGTACCTACAACTACAGTTAAAACTAATTGCATAGTAAGTATTATAAAATTTGCATTATTAATTATTGAAGTTTTGAAGTAAATTTTTTCATAAGAAGCAATTACTTTGTGGTTAGACATTATATTATAAAAAACAAAACAATCACTTTGTATTTAACGACGAAATTATTATTTTATATATCGACCGGTTTCGCTTCGACCAAGCTTCCTCAGGATATCTATATATCCTGAGGAATTATTATATATTTCTCAGGATATCTATATATCCTGAGGACGCTTGGTCGAAGCGAAACCGGTCGATATATAAAATAATAAATTCGTGAATAAATACAAAGTGATTGTTTTATTTTTTATAATAAATCTTGAAGTAAACGTTTCTGATCACATAGTATTATGAGATTCCTCTATTCTAAACAAATACGCTTTGGAAATTTTAAAACATAAGGTTTGCATTTCCCATTAGTTAATGAAACATTTGGGAAATGTTGTTTACCAGAGGGAAGAAAGACTAACAGAAAGAGGGGGGGTTTGGAAGTAACTAGTTGTTCAGACTGAATACAGCTTATGACTCTTAAAGTGACGTTTTGTTTGGTCTTGATTGGAAAAATGCCATCACCGCTCATTATTTTTTACATACATTTCATTTTTTGGTATGTGAAAACCGCAAAGAGTGTCGACTGCTCTGTGGGACTATGGCATACCAATCGGGGTTTATTGTAAGATTGGAGAGAGTGGGAAGAAACAGGAAAATAAATTCCTCAAGGAATATGTCATCTTTGGGTATGTTTTGTGGAGATTATTTTTATCGAAAAGAAGGAAAGGAAGTACTGGGAAGGAAAAGGGTATGTGAGGTGGGTAGGAACCGGGGGGTCAATATGTCCAGGAGTGACGGATGAATGAATCTATCCCTTCCACTGCGGTATAAGGCAATGGGTCGGGGGAGTTCAGCTGGAGAGGTCTAGGTTAAGTCTCCCTTAACCATTCTCTCAAACGTCTTCGCAGCCAAGACCTAAACAAACCGCACCCCCAGAACCGGGTACCCACGCTAAATCACCAAACGTAGTGAACCATTTAGGTATGTATAGAGGTTAGAGGTACAGTATACCAGGGGCAGGGGCATCTAAATGTAAAAGATAGTATTGTAGGCATATCCAGAAAGTAAGTGTACTGTGACCACAACGGGCGGAGGTTTTTAGTTTTTTTAGGGTTGGCAACACTTAGTGGTACAGGGGGGTCTCCTGACCAGAAAGAGCATCGCAGACACATTGTTGTACGTAAACTCATATTTTAGTGTCCAGTTGCGTAAAAGTTGTCGGCAAAAAATCCCGCCAAGTGCTGTGATCTACTTTTTACTCACGGAAGAAATAACACCTACAAGAAAAAAAGGTGAGGATTTCTGAGCTCTATTGTTACTAGAGATGAAAGTGGGTGACTCATTACATGCCTGGGAAAAAAAACAGTCGTCAAAGTGGCGTCACACCAATTCCCCATCTGTGAAAAAATTGAAAACCACAATTTCGGGCAAAAAAAATCATGGCCTCAGTGTTTTAGGACCGAAAAGGCATCATTTTGTTCAAATTTCGGCCTCAGATTGAGATCACCAATGCACAACAATATTGTGTACACTAAAAAAACTCAAAAGAGCATTCAAAACAAAAGGAAGGGGATTGCTGATCAGAGAAGTTTGCCTTTTTCACGAAAACGTCCGACCTCACAAAGCCTTAGTCACCAATAAGATCATGGACTCATTTGATAGGAATGTTTTGAACTACTCCCCGTAATCCCCTGACTTGGCGTCTTCAGATTATCATCTTTTCACCTTCCTAAAGCCATGTTTGGATGAAAATAAATTTTCAACCGACGAGCAGGTGCAGAAAGTGGCCCTGACGAGGGGGAAGGAGCTGGCCGGAGAATTCTTCGAGAAGGGCAAAATAAACTTGTGCCACGGCTCACCACATGCATTGAACGGGTTAGCAATTATTTGGAAAAATAGTCAACAAGTGTATCAACAATATCCAGTATTTTTTTTCTATTACACTTTTTCAAAAAAAAAAAAAAAAATCAGTACACTTACTTTCTGGATAAGCCTCGTATTTATTGCTTATGTATTAAATTGTAATGAAGAAATAAATTAAGAAATCAATTGCTTAGTATACGGTGCTTAGAATCAAGATTTATTAGCATTAGTTGTTGCTGAATAACGTTAAATTTAATGGGGTAAAGAATTCACATAAAATAACAGGTTTAAAACAACCCAAGGCAGAACAGTTACCTAGGTCAGTTCTGCAATTCAGTTCAAAGTGCATTGCGGATAAAGAATAACTGATATTGAAGTATGTTTACGATTAAAACACATATTAAAACATAGACTATAATGACCACGTTCATCAAAAGTGTACCCAAATATTCTGTTTCCCAAAAAAGTATTATTTCAATCCTAAATACACTATAAAAATCTGCATATATTTTTCAAGAGTTTCAAAGCTTTTTGTACATTTTTGGACAATCCAAAATGTTCTACTTTTATTGACTTATTATCCTATCATGATTTTCTGTTTTCGATTTGGTTATTCGACTTCATTAATATTAACATGAAAATATATTTAACTACTTATTGCGTTTTAAAGCGAATGACTGCAACTACATTTCAATTTTTATCCCATATTTTTAGCTTCCATAAATTTTGGCACATTATGGCAAGCGATCACTCAAGTCGTTTTGCAAACTTTCCATAATATGCCAAAAAACAATCGAGCGGTTTCGAACATTTGAATAATACATATCGAACAATAATACGGTAAAAGAAGTAGATACATTAGTTAGTTAACAATTACAAAAACAATAGTACTGGCAGATACTCAAAATAACAGAACATTCATTAAATAATTTTTGAATTTTTTTTGTTTTTCATAAATTTTTTATAAGTTACAGTTATTTGTTTTTTTTGGCTACCACACTGGGCTCGTGCCCGTGTTATGGTAGTCGTATATTTAATATTTATTTAAATTAATACAAATACTATTTTATTAAAACAGATGATTAAATATACTAAATAAAAATTATGAAATATTTAAAAGTAAGTGAAAAAAAGATCATATTTTAAAGAAAAGTAGAAATAAAAATGAAAATTCAAATTTTGAAATCCAAAAATTAATAATAAAGATTAAATGGTAAGAACTCAAGTGTTCTATACAAATATATATATATTAAAACATATAAGTGAATAAATTAAAATTAAAAAATAAATAAAATTTAGTGAAAAATTTAAGAGAAAAAAAATAACAACATTTTAAAGAAAAATAGAAATAAAAATGGAAATGGAAATTAAAATTTTGAAATGCAAAAATTAATAATTAAAATGTAGTGTTAAGAACTCGGGAATTCTTTAAAGTACGCTCGTCCACTTTCGAAAATCCAATTCTAATTCTCTTTTTATAACACGTGTTATAAAAAGAGAATTAGAATTACTTGACTTTATGTCAGTACTCAAAGCATTATATATTTTAGGAGCGATGAACCAGAATTGTCGTTGAGCGAATGAGGTTTTAGTTTTTGGGATCACGCAACCCAGGTTTGATGAAAAGCGGGTGTGTGCTTGATGTTGTGGAGCGATTAGTAGATTTTTTTTCGTATATAACAAATGCTTGTTTTAGTAAATATGTAGCTGTCGAATATCTAAGACCCTGATTTTTGCAAAGAGTTCATTTGAGGGATGAGTAGGTTGACATTTAAATATAATTCTCAGAATTAGTTTTTGAACTAAAATAATTGATCTAATAATGGTTTCAGCACAACCACCCCATCCCACTACACCGTATGTTGCTATGGATTGGAAAAGGGCAAAGTATACGCTTCTTAGAGTCTGTAAATCTAAGATAGACCTAAGGGAGCAGAATATATGGCAGAGTTTACGAAGTTTTTTTACTGTGTCACCGATGTGAGCTTCCCAACGTAGTTGGTTGTCTATGATTATTCCCAAATATTTAACTACTTTTGATGATTTGAGGGTCGAACACGTACAATTAATATTAGATGTGGTTTCCGGAGTGTCTAAATTGAGTGGACACGAGTGGATGATTGGTTTAGGGCAGTTGTTGGGTATATTGTATTTGCGTATGGAAAATGTCATATATTGTGTTTTGTCGATGTTAAGTGTGAGGAGGTTTGTGTCAAGCCAATGCTTTACTTTTATTAGAGCATTATTAGTTTTGTTAATAACTGATTGCCATGTTTCATCTTCGAATATTAAGACCGTGTCATCAGCAAATGATAATATTTTTCCACCAATATTCATGGCACGTAGTGAGTTGATATATATAAGAAATAAAATTGGTGCTAGTATGCTACCTTGGGGTACACCACAGGACACAGATAGTTTATTGCTTATATGTATTTTGTCAGATTGGATGAGAGTTTGTTGTTTTCGGTTTGATAGATAGTTTTCAAACCATGTGTAGGCTACTTCAGTTATTCCAATTTGCTGCAGTTTTTTTAGCAGTAATGGATGTGAGACAGTAATTATTTTTTACTTTCATAGATGGAGGACTGAGAAGTTTTGAAAATGTCGAAAAGGTTCGTAAATGTATTGGCAGTTCAGTAAATATATTCAGTTCAGGGAAAAATTGCATTATTGGTAGTGGACAGTTTTATGAATATTTAGTGGCATGGTTGTCACAGTGAAAAAATGGTGGACTTTTGGACGTCTTCTAACAGTTAAATGTATATTTATAAGTATATAAAAATATATATTTTCAGTTTTATTATTTTACATGATGTGTTAGTTACTTATTGTATTGTAACCTAATAGTTGTTATTTTTGTATGAAATGTTATCAACCCGTTAAAGTTCAAAGTAAAATAAAATGAAATTGCGTAGATCATGGCGGACACCATATTAACAGTTTTTAGATTGGTAGATACTATGTCACCCTGGTGAAGATCACCATTCAAAGCTGAAAATTTGGTTGAAATCGCTTTAGCCGTATTTGCTAACCAGATCTGAATAGTTTTGTAATTCTCATCATTCATCTTCCCTGTCTTCTTCTTTTATCACCACTTTAAGCTTCATAACATACCCCAATTGATGATACCGTAATCCCGCTGATTTCGACAGTTGGGAACGGTAGAAACTCTTATACGACTTTGAGATTACAAACATTAAAAGCTATGCGAATTTCAGAACGCTGGATGAGATTGGGAGATGAAGAATACAAATTTACTGATTTATAATTTTAAGTGGCTCCAAAAGCTCCAGCGTCCAATTCAAAGGAGATCAATGTAAAACAAAATGTAAACAAAATTCTTCAATGATTGCAAGCTGAATTTAAAATATGAGAACTGCATGAAAGCGTTTCTGAATAATTGTCTTGGTTCATTAAATTTATTTTATATCCTTTCTAATTTTACCTTAATAAGCATCCCGTAAAATCATGTTTGCCTTACCCGTCATGAAAGATATTTGTTCCATTTATTGTTTTTATTAATTTAATTTTTTATATTGTTTTATGTCTTATATTATTATGGGTAACGTCATAAGGAGGAAATCCATAATAATTTGTTTTATTTAAAAAAAATGTTAAAATATCACCCGTAGATTTTACACAAATTAATAAATCAATTAAAATATTTTCGCAGCCGACACTCATTTACAATTAAACCTGGCTAAGTATATGTACTTGTGTTCGAGTATTTGTTGCTAATTATACGTGATAAGTGCTTGTCTTGTCTGTCTATTAAACAAATCATTATGACGAACACGTTTCCATAATGATAATAACGCTTATTTACATTCTGGCAACACAATATTGTGACAGTAAGAAGAACACATGCATACATTACGCATTCATGTTTACTGTTATATGTTTGAGGCCGGATTTTGTATGTAGATTTATGCGTCTGTCAGTTGTAATCTCAATGTTTAATGGGTAGTTATGAGTAGTCTATGGTTTGTTTGATGTTAGAATAATCTTACGCACATTGTATTGTTCTCTAGACGGTGCTTACATATTACTGTATTTGCCGTGATTTATAAGTCTTTCGCTAGCAGAGGTGGCAACAATACGGATTTTATGTACACTAGAAATGCCTTCCATTTAAATTTGAATGAAAATCAATCTCGCCACTGACTTAATACCTTTTGGTTCTAGTCCATTTAGCATGCGTTACGTCTCTCTCACACTTACCTCTTCTTCTTCTTCCTTGCGCTGTCCCAACTCATTGCTTAGGTAGGCTGTTGGGGTCGGCTCTTCTCGTTCTCAGGTTGTAATTTCTTCTGTTCTGAGTATCGCCTTCATCCAGGCCGTTTCCTGAAGTATTTTGGAGCATTAAGTCATCCAGGAGTTCTTCGGCCTTCCTCTGGATGACTGTCGATGAAACTCCATAGACATTGCCTTCCTCACTGTGTGGTCTGATGGTCTCCGTCTTATGTGCCCATACCATCTCAACCATCGTTCCTCCAGCTTACTGTTTATGTCTGTGACACCCAGGCTACCACGAATGCGTGAACTTTTAATCTTATCTTTTAGTGATACTCCTGCCGACCATCTAAGCACTCGCATTTCTGCTGTTTCGAGTTGCCTAGAGTAGGAGTTGTACAAAGTCCAGCATTCGGAGCCATACATTATCGCGGGTCTTACAATAGTCTGGTATATCTTTTCATTAAGTTTAATAGGCATTTTGGAGTCACACAATATTCCTGTTACGGATCTGAATTTAATCCATCCCACACCTATTCTCTCTCACACTTACCTGACGTCCTATATCGTCATCTGATCGAAATGAAAATTTCATAACGATAAAACATACTTTGTAAATTTAAGGCCAGATTGGTCATATATTTGTATCACAAATCACATGCTTACATCGCATTTCTTGCGTCCATCTATTCAACGTGATATGCGATAATACATTGAAGTGAGTTGTTATAGTAATCCATCGGAACATTACCCATTTTTACATACTTAGATAAGTTATACATATTTTAATTAAACTTCCCGTTTTTCGACCTTGTTCTGAACCTGAGGTAGACGATGCTCTTGCTCTGAGTCTCAAGAAAAAAAATGGCTTTAGCTATTCTTAGTAAACTATTTTAGTTATGTGTAGTAAACTTGTTTTAGCTATGCTTGACACACTAGTTTCCAAATTTGCTTAGCAAACTAATTTTAGCTATGTTCAGTAAACTAGTTTTAACTACTTTTCGTTATTTGTTTTTGGGGTGTTATGCCGTGTTGCGCTACCTCCTTCTTTAGCCAAATTTCGGACAGCTTTGCATGGTCCATCATCAGGGCAGATCCGACGATCCGACAGATGTGTAATTGTAAATAAGGCAATTGAAATCTACAACCATTTTGAATACGAGTACGTAATACGAGTACATGCTCGTAGTGGAGTGGAGCTGGCCACACGGTATCGCTTCCAAGTAAATAAGCACATATTTCACCACTAACACATCTGTCGGATCTGCCGGGTCTGCCCCGATGATGGACACTGCAACCATACTGCAACGCTGTCCGAAACATTGGCTAAAGAGGGAGGTAGCGCAGCATGGCATAACACCCCAAAGACAAATAACGAAAATACTTTTGGCCGTGAAAATCTAAAAATGTATCTTATTTTAGCTACGCTTAGTAGGCTAAGGTTGACAAACTATGCTTGGTAAGCTGTGCTTGATAAACTAGTTTTTAGCTATGCTTAGCAAACTACTTGAAACTATGCTTGATAAACTAGTTTTTAGCTATGCTTAGTAAACTAGTTTAAACTATGCTTGATAAACTAGTTTTTAGCTATGCTTAGTAAACTAGTTTAAACTATGCTTGATAAACTAGTTTTTAGCCATGCTTAGCAAATTAGATTTAGACATGTTGTTAAACTAGGTTTCAGAAATGCTTAGTAAACTAGTGTTAGCTGTACTTAGAAAAGTAGCTTTAGCTATACTTAATAAACGGTTTTGAAAATATAGAAACTTTCATCCCCTTCCCCTTTATTTTTATCTCACAGTTCACAACATCCTCAGAAGACTACATCACAGATATAATAATTGAGACTCTGGTAAGGAATTACAAAAAAATTAACATAATATAAAATATTCGTATTTTTCCGGCTACTAGGTATCAACCGCTTCTAGGCCGTAGGTACACCGGTGAATTCGGCAAAAAAATTCAGGAAAAATATTTTGATACGCGATTTTGACCCTTATGTATAAAGAAAGTGTATCAAGAACAAGGTCAGAATCGCTTGCGCCAACAGTGTTCCCGATACCGCTAGAAGTTTCATTTTATAATAATTTATTTGTGGAGTTTGTCGGTCGCATTTTACCGCGAAACTAGCTGTCAAAGTCAGTATATGGTTGTTCACAAAAACTTCGATAAACCTATCAAATAAACGCAAGTTATGTTATTTTTATCGATAGGTTATTGTTCAAAGAATGTGTTTCGGTAAATAAAATAAACGATAGTTCAAAATAAACGCAAAAAATATTACTTCAAAAGTATTTTTTCCGAGATTTCATACGATGTATAGGCAAAATATCCTGGCTCACAAGGGGAAAAAAAGTCCGTGGCGCTGCTGATATTTTTTATATGGTTATACATTATAATCCAATCGGAGTATGTTGTTAGGCTTATGGGTATTGGTAAGGGAAGGGGAGTGAGATCAGAAATAGGAAGTTGGTGAAGAAACTGGCTATTCAGACCTTATCACCAAAAACGGCTGGTAAGTAAAAGGTATAAGTATCACAAATTAGAGTACCGCTCATGATAATATGATGAGGTTATCAGTATGAGTACCAAAGTACAAGTAGGAATTAGCGCGCTTGCATGCCGGGCCGTTCCGGCGTGCGCGCAAGGGGAGCGCGCAGAGCAGCGCGGGCACGGCAACCAGAGCGCGCCGGGGCGCACCAGAACCTTATTGTGTGATGGCAAATTGCCTATTATACCCACCTAACATGCGAACCATGTGAATTATTACCAAGGAAGAAACGGCCGGGATGCCACGTGCTTGTTACAACTTACCTACTTGCATTACTTGTTTCAAACATTCATAGCACGTTGATGCTATGGATGTTAACCCCTCAGACCTTGGGCCTATTTCATGTCGGAAGGGTTAAAATATATACGCTTCGCAAAAAATTTCAAATAATTGGAATATTTCTGAACGCATCCTAAAACAAAAAAAAACTGTTTTGAAAGGTGATGAAATACACTATAAAATTTTAAATTCCAAATAATCATATATTTTTTTTATATAAAAATTATGAATGCGGACATAAAAAGTTTTCAAATGGGTCACTACTAAAATTACTGATAATGAAAAAAATAAAAACACACATATTTTATTAGACATAACATGAAGGTAGGAACTATAAATTAGTGACCGACCGAAGGTTCGGTTTCGGTTTCGGCAAGTTTCGGCAAAAAAATCTAGTTTCGGCATCAGTTTCGGTTTCGGCAGATTTTCTGCTGAACCTTCAGCCCCAGCGAAACTCTACAAAAAATCTCAATAAATGGTAAATTTAATCTTAAGAATGTTGTGATTGTAAACACAATGTAAATTAAAATACTCATTTAATGAGATCCTTCCTTCATAATGTTCATGTGTTGATTATTGGCAATTTTTTGTTTGTTAATTTTTAGTAATATAAAAAATAAAATTAAAATACTCATACTTCAACCATTATTTTTTTCATTTTATTTAACACGTGTTATCTGTTTGTATAAGTGTAAAAAATAAGCCAACTTTCAGTAAGCAATAGATTTTTAACACGTCTAAAAAAGTTTCGATTTCGGCCGAAACTAAGGCAGCTACCGAAGATTCGATTTCGGTAGAAAGTCCTGTTTCGGTCGGACACTACTATAAATGTTATCGTCACCTAACTTTTATGTTTTTTCAAGTAAAACTATTTCAAGTAAAATAAAAAAATTCAATTTTTTTGAATTGCGGTTGGAAACTTTGATTTCATCTTTGTGTACATTTAATTATTTTGTGTTTTTTTTTTCTTACATTAGCTCCACATAGGAGAGCCTGAGAAAAATAATTTTAATTTCCCTAAGGCTCTTTTTAAGGAAGGGAAGGTGAGGAATGTCTGGGAAGGAAAAAGGAATGAGGGTTGGGTAAGAACCTGGGGTCAGTGAGTCAAGAAGTGACCGACATATGAATCCATCCTCCAACTGCGGTGCAAGGCGATGGGTCGAGAGAGTCCGACTGGAAAGGTTAACAGGCCTCCCCCAATCAAACTCCCTTGATCCGGCCCACCACACAGCCAGTGAACAAACCACCAAGACCTAGACAAACCTCACCCTCGTGATCCTGGGCAAACGTAGTGAACCACTTGGGTTGACCTATAGCCGGGGTGTTGTTTATTCAATAAATGATTCCGGGGGCGGTGGTACCCATTCCAGCCTCAGAAATTGTGACGTTGTAAGGTATGATTGCTAAAAAAAATGTAAGTTTACGAATAGTGACTATTTTCTGAATAATAGAGAACTCCAGTTCAATTTTTTTTAATGAATAACTTGACCTTCTAACTTAAATAACCGCATTTTTTATTTTATTTTTACGGTTAGTTTTAATAGTTAAAATAATTGTCAAAGTTTTAATTTTTCAAGACCCCCCGAAAACCACCGTATGTATGGTGAATGGTGTGACGTCATCACTCCTGAAAAATTACTATAGGATCGGGCAATCAGCTGATCAACAGCCGCCATTTTGAATTCCGTGGTTCGAAGTATTCTCCCTAGAGCAGCATTACTATTTTTTTTTGCAGTAGTTTTTGAATATTTTCAATAATAGAGATAGACTAATAAGAGATACTTTATTTTTTAATCATTATTTAGGCCTAAATAATGTTTCAATAAACACAACAACTAAATCTCTATAAACAGTATGTAAATAAACGAAAAAATTAATATGATGGCTTGTGTCACATCATACATTCCCATACAAAGATTTTACGGTGACGTCACGACACGTCGAACAGTGACGTCACCACTAAAATTTCAATAATGCCAACTTGACGGCGTGTTTTTACGATCCGATTAAAAATGAACTTTTTAATAAATTTTTTTAGCCATAATATTTTTCACTGAAGTTCCTTATTATCATAATTTAGACGCTTTCTGGGATTCTTATCATTAGGCTTATGTTTAATAATTTAAAATCATTCGTAAACGAGTGTACAGGTATGTGGTAGTAAATTTATGCATTTTCATTTCTTACTAAAGTAGGTAAGTAGATACGAAGTAGGTATCTAACTGTTAAACATGTAAAATCTGTTAATTCCATGCTATTTATAACTTACCGACGTTGTGAAATCTTTATTTTGAGTTTATTAATTGGCCAGATGTTCCCGTTACGTTACATATATTAAATATGGCGTTTTACAACGGGCGCTCACTTTTAACATTAATGTGAATAAGATCATTTGATTTATTTGAAGTCATTACCGCACGCAGCTTTATATTATTATTACGGTTTCAATATGGCTAGATTAATGAACGTCCGAGCGGTTTTCTGAATGAAAATAACGTCACTTTCCTCCATTCATGCACCCATACCATCTTAAAGACCGCCATAAAATACATGTTCATCTTATAAAGTTATTCTACCATATAAATAATTATTTTATATGTGAAATATCGTGGTAAACGGTAAAATACCACAGAAAATTAATAATAATAATGAATTAATTATACAGGTGTTGTATTTTTTCAACATCGTCTTACCAATGAGATGTGAATCTATGATAAATATAGTTACCTAATAAATTAACACTATAATTTTTACGATCACAAGGTAGCCCGAAAATATTATACATTATTCTAAAAAAAAATTATTTATTTATTTACGGTTTTATACGTCCTTGGAACTTATCTTTGCATAGTATAAAATGAAGTCGCTCCAGCTGCATGTGCGCTTAGATCTTTTAAACTACGCAACTGATTTGCATGCGGTTTTCACCAATAATAATAATAATATATAAGTTTATTCCAGAATGTATGCAGGGGAAGTGCAATGCAATACATTCCATTATGTAAAATAACAAAAAAAGATAAATAATAAGTTAAGGTAAAAAGTAAATAACAACACATAAATAAAACTGAGAAAAAAAATTATGTATGTATCAAACAGTAAAATGAATGTGAATAGCCGTTTACGGAGGGTATTTCATCGTCTCCCGTCTCCAGAGGGTCATCAGGGGAGATTCCATCCAGGCAGTCATGGCGGTGATGATCGCACGAATGGCGCAGTCTGCGCCATAAACTTCCCATGCGGTGGCGGAGAAGTGCACGGAAAGTATGTACTCGTCCCTCCAGGAACATTTCCGTAGCACTGCAGTATCTCGGTAGGCGGAAAAGTTGGCGATAAGCCTTATTGTAAGCAACCTTTAACTTATGCCATTGGGTAGATTAATAGATAGAGTGATTCATGAGGAAGGTTTTTAGGTATATAATTTGTCAAGGTTTTGTGTAAATTGGTTGAAATATATTATATATTTGGCCAAGCTGCAGCGGGCAGTGGACTGGCAATGGGCGGTGTGGATTTGATTTAACAGATTGGTTTAAAGGTTGGGTAATGGCGTGGCGTTGTGTTTCGTTAGCCACAGCAACGTGTGTCCGAGTCTGCTAGTTGGGTATATAAGGTTAACTGTATCCCAATGGCATAAAGTTAAAGGTTGCTTACAATAACGCTTATCGCCAACTTTTCCGCCTACCGAGATACTGCAATGCTACGGAAATGTTCCTGGAGGGTCGAGTGCACATTTTCCGAACATTTCTCTGTCATCGCATGGGAAGTTTATGGCGCAGACTACGCCAATCGAAGAATGCGATCATCATCGTCATGACTACCTGGATGGAGTACCCCCCTTATGGCCCTCTGTAGATGGGAGACGATGAAATACCCTCCGTAAACAGCTGCATGAATCCATTTTAATGTTTATTATGTTTTTCAGTTCCATCTCGTATTTTTCATGCTTATTCGTTATCTATTTTATTTATGTGATATTTACTTTTAACCTTAATCTATTATTTGTCTAATTTCTTTTATTATATCAAAATATGGAATGCGTTGCATTGCACTTCTCCTGCGTACATATTATAATTAATATTTTTTTACACAGGAGTTAGAAATAAAATATAGGTTACAAAAAATTATGTCTTACATATCATTACAGCGGTTCACGATTGGATAAAATTTAAAAAAATAATAATTATAATAATGAACTTAAATTATCAAAAATAGAATGTTGAAAAAAAAATACTTTGGCGTGTTTCAAACATCGATATTGATAAATTAAAAATGTCGACCTCATTATGATGGCAAGATAAAAATCACTTAACAAATCGTAGTATTACGTTCCCCTGTTATTTTCTAAGGAACTTAAATATCAGTTTTATTTTATGAAATGCTTATTAAACGATTAAAGTATTTTTTTATCTCCATGTTTAAAAAACTTTTTGACGGCCTTTGTGGTCGCGGCGTAAGGCTCCCGACTAGCAATCTGAAGGTCTCGGGATCAGATCTGAATAGCCAGATACTTCCACAACCTTCCTCTTTCACATCTCCTTATCTCCTTCCCCTCCCCACTACCTTCAGCCTCACAGCATTCCCTAATTGGGGATGCCAAAGTTTTCCTGGCTCCAGATGGTTGGGACCAGCTGGGACTTTGGTGTGGTATTCACAAAAGAAACAAGAATGAGGTCCAATGATTGTCTGTTATCCTTAAAAAAAGAATTTTGTAACGTAAATATTACTTTAATCTCTATTTTTTAAAAGTTATCAATTTTTCATATAATCTCAATAAATTCATTGCCATTCATTCCTTTTATCCTGATTTAGACAAAATATTATTTTATACAAATCTACGAACTATTAAGGTTAACTATTAAGTTATTAACAAATTTTTTGACAAAACTATTCCTTCGAATTAATAAATGTCGTAATGACCAAACCGGTTTTAAATATTTGTGGCAGGTATCAAAAGTTCCAAGCAGGATACAAACGCTTGAAATAATTAGTACGCCAGTTTAGAAGGTAGGCTAATTTCATATAATTTTACCTACCAACCACTATAATAGTAGGTAGGACCTTCCGCAATACCCACCATTAATAATTAAGACCCATTTGTCATTTTTTATTGCCATACGATGCTAAATTGTAAAACAAATAAATATGGGTCGAGGAAACCATAATTCATTGTTCCGCAAAAACTCACAATGATTACAGATTTATGGGGAAAATGTGTTTGTTCTTTAATAAAATATGCCCATTTCTCAGTGTCCTAATTATATAAACATCTCAGTTATGTTTCTGACAAGATCGTTTTAATTGGCATGCGAATAGAACCATGGAATAACTCCTGTCAAAATTTAAACCAAGCGTAAACCAAGATAAAACTTATGACTAATTTACACAAAACCTAAGAATAATTTATTTATACTTTTGAATGTTGCTATAACTTTGTGGTTATCCATTATAGATAAATGAAACAATGTTACTTTGTTTGAACCACTTGTATATTTGTTTAAAGCCGACCGGTTTCGGAACGACCGTTCCTTCCTCAGGGCAAAAGTATACTGATTTGATAATTACAAATAGTGGGTGGGAACAATGTATTATTACTATTAAGGATTGTGGTAGGGGTGGAGGCGTTGCTAGGGATTAATGAAGAGTGGGTGGGGGAACATATCCATGATTGGGCTGTAAGATAATTTTTTTTGTTTGGTGATAATAGATTCATTATTTTTAAGAGATTTTTTTTATTTTCAAATATACAAGTGGTTCAAACAAAGTAACATTGTTTCATTTATCAATAATTTATTTGTTTATTCCCATCCTTTTTGGGATTTTAATTTCAATACAAAGATAGGCAACTTGAAGATCTTATCATTCGGCGATGAAGTTGCCAGTGGATGATCCATTTGCTAAAAATATTGTTGAGTTTTGAAAAAATTTGTCTTATTTAATAGATATTTTTTTTAATTTGCAAACTTTGAAAATAAAATAATAAGTATTTTACGAGAAATGGGAAGGCTGATAGAGATATTGAAAGAAGGGTAAATGCCGGTAACTCCATTAATGGAGGACTGAATGCCGTTGGCGCTAATAAAAAACTATCAAAAAAAGCGAAACTAGCAGTCCACAATGGAGTCCTGGTACCTGATTTATGGCAGTGAGACATGGAACTGGCAGAGGAAGGATGAAAGTAAACTGAATGCTGTTGAAATGAGATCCCTGAGGCGTATGTGTGGTAAAACCATGTATGTTCGTGTAAAAAATGTGGATATCCGCAAAGAATGTAAGGCTGATGTAAACATAATGAGTAAGATTAAGAAAGGGACCCTCAGATGGTTTGGGCACGTAGAGCGAATGAACGAAGAAAGTAGTGTAAAAATAATATATGGCCCAAATGTGAATCGTAGAAGAAGTCGGGGACGCCCGAGGAAGACATGGCACCATCAAGTGAATCAGATACTTGAGACGGGCAATGTCAAAAGTCAGAATAATAGAAGAGTATGTATGAGACGATGTGTGAATGTGAGTGAGGCAAAGAGTATGTGCCAAGACCGAATTGTTTGGCGGTCCGTCCTCTCTGCCTGCCCCTGCGGGGAAACGGCATGATGATTAGTTAGTTAGTTAAGTATTTAACTGAAAACAGTGGTTTTTAATGTTAGGTACTATCAAAAAATCTATTGCGCGTCAATATTAAAACTAGTTCATATGATTTCTTGAATAATCGCTAATTCCTGTGTGGCGCCATTTAATTAAATGAAATCAAACCATGTATTTCATTAAAATTATCAACATGTTTCGAAACCAATATCAAACAAACAACTTACTTATAATATATTTTTTATCTTGTATAAATGTTTTTTTTTGTGATACCTTTAAGAGCGTTTAACCAGCCAGCGGACGAAAATCCACATTTCGTCGAAAGTTGTTCTTACGATCGTGCAGGGCGGTTACAATGAGAAAGATTAATTATTCTCCGTACCAGCTTTTTTAAATTATAACTCAATATCGAATTTATTTCAATCCAAATCAGCTTTAATTTATACCTTCATCCAAAAATGCTGAAAGGCGTGATGATAAAACTATTAAAATAATGTACTTTTTGTAAGTATTTATCATTTTTCAATAATGTCTAAATTTAATGAGAATGTTAAAATAATCTGAAATATATTAGTTTGTAAGTGCGCAAATAAATACACAAATGGACCAATTTTCGTCAAGAAACTCACGTACGTACATATTTTTTAATGATTTTATTGAAACTAAAATTAAAATTCTAAAACATACGTTTGCTAGATAATGTATTGATTTATTTTACTGCATGATTTTATTATATGTGATGGGTGTGGTATAATACAAAAACTTTTTTGAAAATTTAAAAAATCTGCCAACGACCTATGGAATAACCTTATTATACTAAAAATTAAAAAAAAATCTCAAAATTTATTACATACGAATGCTAGATAAAAGAACAATCTTTTGAAATCCATTTATATTTTTTTGTGGAAAAGAGTCAATACGTCTAAAGTCTGATTTGAAAATGACATATTTCTGGTTTTCTCTGGTAATGCCCTCTTAACTAATTAACTCTTTGTAATGTTGTTGTCTGTAGACATTTATTTATCTGTAATGGATTGTCCATTGTTATTTTTGTTAATTTTCATTTTCATTTTATCTACCAATGGTTTCGAAACATTTTGAATAACTTAGTGGTGTGTAGTGTGTACAAAGTAATTTGTTTTTTTTTAGTTTACATTACACTACGGTTGTAAATATTCAATTGATTTTGCTTTATTGCGGCGGTTTATAGAGTGCAAATTGTAGTCGTAATACATGGCTGTTGATATAGCACCTACTTAGTGACTCTGATCAAATGGTCGCTTTCCTGCCGTGAAAGCCAATCCCGTAAATTTAGTTCAATAGCGCAGTAACTTCGATGAATGAGTGCCAAAGTTCTAGTTTATTGAAACAATCTGTTTCAAAGCATGTTGACTATCAGTTAAATTGAAAATTAATTAACGTGAATTAATTGAAAAGTTTATCTTGAATTATTCCAAATTAAATTATTCTCTATGAAAAATAGCATTCTAACGAAATTCTAGCACAACTCAAAACCTTTTCTGTGGGTGTTTTTGCGGGTGACCGGCCAACTCAGAATGAAACCAACTCAGAAAGGTCATTAAGAGTGATGTTAAAAAAATTTAAAAAATTGGTTTAATAGGTTGAGTTAGGTTAGGGTTACCGGATATTTTAAAATTACTTTTAATGACCTTTCTGAGGTGGTTCTGGGTGGAACCGTTTTTGCGACAGTTAAACAATTGCTCTTGGGTTCCAGATGAGGTTTCGCGCTTGTCCTAACGTAACTTTCATTCGCTAGATCAATCGTTACCGTGTTCGCTTGGAACAACACGGTAGGTAGGTACTATCTGTCATCGGTATGAAATTGAGATAATATTGGGGATCAAAATACTAAAACACACAAAGTAAATATGCAGAACACTTGTAATTGAATGATCTTTGTGTTTACATTCTAAACAAATAACACGTGGCATTTAGCAGCTCATGTGTTTCAGATAAAGTTTCGCGCTTGTCCTAACGTTGCTTTCATTTACCAAATCAATCGTTAGATAGGTACTATTCGATCACTCACGCACGCTTGGAACAACAAAGTTCTGTGTATGTCATCGGTATGAAACTAAGTTAATATTGAAGATCATAGTTAGAATTCCGAATAAAATACTAACACTTGTAAGTTATGGAAAGTGAATATGCAGAACGCTTCTAATTTAATGATCTTTGTGTCACATTCTAAACAAATAATATTCTAAACGAAGTTCTAACTGCCATTGTTATGAGATAATTTTGGGGTTTAAAGTTAGAACCCCTAAAATGTGTAAAAAGTGAATATGCAGAACTCACCGTAATTGAATGTTTTGTTCACATTCTAAACAAATAACACGTGGCATTTAACCAAACATGTTACCAAAAAATAAAAATAGATAGAACCTTTTTGCTTTCAAAATCAGAAAAATCGTAGCAATGTATTAAGTTTTTTTTGGTAACACATCATGTTTTTTGCGTGGAATGTTCTTAAACTTAAAGATAATTATTACATTTTAGCTATGCGTAAAGTCGATGTATAATATGTAATTACTATTAATACGTAAAAGGACGTTAATTAATAAAATGGTGTTAATCAATAAATTAATAAAATAAAGTTTCTTACTAAAGAAAGATGGCTAAACTAACGAAAATGCAATTCTTATTGATATTAGTATGATAGTCCAGAATTGCTTGCATTGATAAGATTTTGGATTCCACTACGTAATACTAGAAGTCAGAACTTATTTCGTGCATAAATTCTGGGACTAGCTACCATATGTATTTCTCTCTGCCCAAAATACGAATGGAGGTAAATAATTATACCGAGTCAGTGGACATTCACAATTTATGACTAAATAAACACAAAATATTGCTACTGAGGCAATTCGGTTACTTTGCATACATTTTACCTATGCGTAAAGTCGATGTATAATATGTAATTACTATTAATACATAAAAGGATGTTAATTAATAAAATGGTGTTAATCAATAAATTAATAAAATAAAGTTTCTTACCAAAGAAAGATGGCAAAACTAATGAAAATGCGATTCTTATTGATATTAGTGTAAGTAAGTATTTGTTAATTAGAATAATGACTTACCAAGAATATGAAGAAGGCTAGACACGTCCCCGTTAAATATTTTCTAAAGAATATGCAGGGACCCCGATCTGCCATCTTTATCCTCACCCTTCTCATGTCACAGCCAGGGTTGTCTTGGTTCTGAAAGGGATGGAAAATACAATCATTAGTAAATCATATTATAAACTTATGCGAAACATTCGTTAGTTAGTTAGTTAAATAATATTGTTTCATATCCATACCGTAACTAAATTTATTCGTAATTAAATTTATTTTTGTCGATTTTAGCTTTGAAATTGGTAAATAATACACAAAAAATTATAATTTTATAATTATCATAATTTTGGAGGGCCACAGTCGAGGAATCAGGGTGGGGTCACCGTTTAGAGTAAATAAATCACTCTTGATTCTAAATTCATATTTGATGTCCACAATTACGACCTTAAGTAGATGTAAATAGTTTAAAATTATGAATTTTTTTCACAGAACGTGCAATCCATTAATGTACCATTAATTATTTATATTCCAATTCAACGCCTTAATAGGGAACTCCAGTCCAATTTTTATTTATTTTTTATGAATAATGACCTTCTAAGTTAAATAACTGCATTTATATTTTTATTTTTAGAGTTAGTTTTAATAGTTGAAATAATTGTTAAAGTTTTAATTTTTCAACATCCCGAAAACCACCATATGTATGGTGAATCGTGTGACGTCATCACTCCTGAAAAATTACTATAGAATCGGGCAATCAGCTGATCAACTACCGCAATTTTGAATTCCTTTGTTCGAAGTATTCTCCCTAGAAGAAGCATTACTATTTTTTTTGTGCAGTAGTTTTTGAATATTTTCAATAATAGAGAAGAACTAATAAAGGATACCTTTATTTTTGAAACATTATTTAGATCTAAATAATGTTTCAATAAACACAACAACCAAATCTCTATAAACAGTATGTAAATAAACGAATAAATTAATACGATGGCTTGGTCATATCATACATTCCCATACAATGACTTTACGGTGACTTCACGACACGTCGAACAGTGACGTCACCACTAAAATTTCAATAATGCCAACTTGACGGCGTATTTTTACGACCCGATTAAAAATGGACTTTTTAATATATTTTTTTTAAACTCTGCGTTTAATATTATTAAATAAAACTATATATTCAGAATCAGCGTTTATTGGTCTATATGAACATATTTTTTTAAAACCATAATATTTTTCACTGGAATTCCTTATTACAAGTAAATTGGAAATGGAAGCTCTTTTTGGAATCCACATCATTGTAAATAAGACAACAACGTTGAATATGTTTAAAAATATTGCAAATCTTTAAAAGGTAGTCTGTAGGACCATCCTAGATCATACAACTATATCTTGAATACTTCAACATAATTGATTGATCGTAGTATCTCACATCTGCCCTGATGATGGACACTGTAAGGCTGTCCGAAACGTTGGCTAAAGGAGGTGGTAGCGCAACACGGCATAATACCCCAAAAGGAAATAACCATAAAATTTTTGGCCGTGAAAATCTAAAATCATATCCGATCGTAGTGGAGTTCTGTTTTAACTCGACGATTTGGCATTTCATATTTCCCTGAAAGTCCCTCCATACGGCATCCTCAAAAATGACGTAGGCCCCGAAAGAACGTTTTTCCTAAGGGTTTCAAGTGTGGAGCTAATGAAAAAAAAATTAAATGATGTTAAACAATCGAAAATTGTTAAAAATAATTAAACAATTGAAACAACATTCACTCGATAATCAGCTCCTTTCATTCTAATTCAAGCACCGAGTGCATCATATATTATGTAGGTATTTAATTCACCGAAAGCGCAGGTTGGTTTGTTGGATGGTTGGTCGGGTCAGGGGTCAGCCTCTCCCACGCGCCCGAGGCTCACACGACAAAGGTATGCGGAAGAGACCAATGGACATGTGTCCGAGAATACCGTTGGTATTCGGAACTCACCTTCCATTTCACTGGCGGCATGGGAGTTTTTTTTACGTCGTTGACTGTTGAAATTACTTTATTTAACTGTTAACTAAGAATGCCGGAATCAATATAGGTAGCCATTTTATTTTTTTTATATTTAAGTTATTAGACAGTGTATTGCTGTATTATGGGCTAATAACTACCTCTTTTGCGGAGTTTTGATCTCACTGATGCAAAAGGACCAAATATATTATGAATTTCAAAGATGTGGAAAATTAAATAAGTATTTTACTAGTAAGTATCTGTTATCCGCGAGCCCCAATATATTAATAGAGGAATTATATTAATATTTCTCAATTTATTTACAAAATTATTATTCCTCTGTTAATATATCGGAGAGCACCGATGAATAGATACTTTATGTTTGGTAGGTACACTTATATCACGTTCCTTAGTAGAAAATTTAAAGGAATCGCCCTTTTTACAAGAGTCTTTACTGTTTCCTTTTTTCCGGACATAGCTTGACTATGGCATCCCAATTTGGGGTATGTTCTATTTTAGACTGAATGAAAAGGGAAGGGAAGGTGATGATGAAGAAGAATATTAGAAAGTACCTGACTATTCAGGTCTGGTTACCGATCATGACTTACCTACCCTGGCAGGAGACCGTTAAGAGTTACTTTAAAAGGTTATTAGGCCGGGTAAACTTACCTAGCCCTTTCTATCTTATTTTAACACAAATTTTCTCATTTGAACACCGGGCTCTACCATCTCACTCAGTTCTAGATGTCTGGCAAATTCGTGTCAGTTAAATCACATATTAACCCCGAATCTTTTTATATTCCTTTCCACAAACCAATTTAACCTTCTCCCAACCTCATGTGTGAATGTGACCACTATTTAACATCTAAGACTAGATTAGATATTTAACATCTAAGTAGTGGCAAGACACCTAATATATTTAGCGATAGCCCTCAGAACTTTACTAAAATTTTAAATCCCTTGACTCAAATATTATCCAAACTTTTTAATTCTTTATTTATTGTCACTTAGTTGTTTGTTGTTGTTTTACATACCAACTTATTATTTTTTTGTTAATTTTTTAACCGAGATGTAAATACATAATTTTTTTTAATAAACCACCCCAATAAACACATTTTTTTGTATAAACCACCTCAATAGGCTAAGCCTGATCCGAGGTGGCAAGAATTTAATCTAATTTTAATGTCTTAAAGAAGTGAGAAAGAAAAATAAAATCATCAATTGTAAAAATATAAAAGAAATAAAAATAAGAGAGAAAAATCATTAAAAATAAGGGCGTGGAACGTGTTTTTAGATATTGTAGAAGTTATAGATCCGCACGTCTTTGTTGACTATCCATGTGTGAATTTTATGTTTTAGATATACATTTTTATCAGGTAAAGGTCTATAATGTTTTTTTCAATTAAATTTTTAAAATCTTGGAGCCTCATTATAGTAATTGTCATAGGTGTAAGTTGTCCGTAGATGGTACTTGGTTTCTGAGTCAAGTGTTGACATATTTGTCTTGTTTCATAATTATGTCGTGTATGAAGGTTAAGTTCGTCTTTTGGTAATATAGAGATATAATTTTGATGTAAAAGTTGCCGTATGTTCAGTACAGCGAAGTCCTTAAATAACTCTATCGTTGAGAACCTCAAAGAATTTTTGTAAAAACTTTAATTAAGGCCTTTTGCGCTTTGTTGAAAGGGTCCATATTAGCTTTTGCAGCACCACACCTACCAATTATAACGTCAGTGATAATTAATTGGGCTAATGCCTAGTAAATCGTTTTTAGAGTCTTCATTGATTTTAGAGTTTTATTCTTACGTAGTGTTGCGCACTGTTACAGAACGGTTTATGTAATTTTTTTTTTTACATTTTAATGCAATGCTTGTTATATTAACAATGTTTGCGTACAATATTTATAATAAAATGAAATGGCCGAACATTGACGAAGCTCCCTACTACAGAAATGTTAACTTCTTGACGCTTTTGTTCCAGACCTCAGTTTAGAAGTATTCTTAGTTTATAGACTACACGTTAGAAGAATAGAATCGTGAGATATGTAGAACGTAGAGCCTGCGAACGAAAGCAATACTAGCACCATCAATATCCGTGAAACAGGTTACGGGTACATAAGGTTGAATGAATCAGCCTCAATGGTAGGTAGATTCACTCACCTGAGAATATTCTCGTGAACTCTGACACCGATGCTGTACGACGTTATAATATAAAGCACAGAAGCGGCTATAGGGAGTCGGCTAGCCAAATCGTGGGATCATTTAGTCGATTCTTGGCGTAAAAACCGATGAATGGTTGGATCTGAATTTTAATAGCTGTGCTGTAGTGCACTTCAATAAAAATTCTGTAATTTTTAAAGCGTTATAAAAATGTGTAATAAAGAGCGTTATAAAAATGCATAATTATATGAATTTAGAAAACAACCAGCGCAGACCTGCAAAAAATATGGAATATTATAATTGTTGTAGGAATTGTTGTGAACCTGGGGGAAATATTTTTTTACTGGAATAACTCTTGTTATAATAAATTTTTAAGGTTATACCCATCAAATTAATATTTCATTGAAGAATAAATAAGATAATACTTATAATAAATCTAAACAAAACTGACTTTAAATTAATGTGCCCCCAACGGGCGAGTTGGTTAAAATGTTTGCCCCGGTAAGACCTGTATTCGAGTGGTGACCAATACCTTTTATATTTTTCGGTGTCTAGTTCTTTTTCATATAAAAAGTAGCTCAATACCTAAAAAAAGGTTGGGAATCTTTCCTATGAAATATTAATATAAAACTATTTTATCGTCATTGATTTTAGAGTTAATATTTGACGGCCTCCATCATGGAAAGTAAGGCTAAGGCTTTCGACTAGCAAATCCGAAGGTCGCAAAATCAAACCCTGGCACGCGCAAGTAATTTTTTTTGATTGACCTGCGTTATTTCACCATTTAAGCATTTAAAATAATAATATAAGGTATATTTGCGATAAGTTCCAGAGTGGAATATACTCTAATTCGTGTAATTACTAATTAGTAATTGTAGGATTAATTTGTGGTATTTAACAATCAATTAATTAAAAATAATATTGAGTATATTTGCGGCACATTCCAGAGTGGAAGATACTCTCAGTATCGCCCTGGTGTAAGCCCATCATTCAGAATTGAAACGTTGCTTGAAATGGCTTTAGCCTTATTCTGTGATCAGATCTGAATAGCCAGGTACATCCCACCTTCCTCTTTTCCATCTTCATCCCCTGTCCACTACCTTTAGCATCACAACATACCCCGATTGGGAATGCCGTAGTCTCAATTGCTCCGGATAGATGCGGTATTCACATTAAAAAAATAACAAAATGTGAACAGTGCACACATATTCAAAATATTGCCACAAAACAAGAATTTCATACTTAATGCTAACGCGATTATTTTGATTGAAAAGCTCGCTGACTAAAATAATCAGTTGAATCATTGGTGTATACATTTTGTAAACACATTTTGTGTAACTTGATATTACGATTCCTTTTAACAATACCACCCATCAAGTATCAAAGCAAACAAGATAATAGAATGTAGTACATTTCATTATGTAACAACTACTGTACTTAGTAACACTACCTGACGCGTGTACTGAATATCTAAATAGTAAATGGGTAATAATGTGAGAAAATTCCTACAAAGGTTCCCATGTGATTATAATACGTGTCAGTGAGATAGGCTCAAACATAAAATCAAATGTTGGGTTAGGTTTATTGTTACAAAGTGATGTTACTAATTTGTGTATGATATGTGTTTCGTGAATTGTTAAACTTTTGGTTAAGAGGGTATTACCAGAGAAAACCAGAAATATGTCATTTTTAAATCAGATTTTAGACATATTGACTCATTTCCACAAAAAAATTATAAAAGGATTTCGAAAGATTGTTCTTTTATCTAGCATTCGCATGTTTTAAATTTTGAAAAAAAATGTTTATATTTAGTATAATAAGGATATAGGAATACCATAGGTCGTTGGCAGATTTGTTAAATTTTCAAAAAAGGTTTCTTTATTATACCACACCCATTTCAAATCATATAATCATGCAGTAAAATAAATCAATACATTATATGGGTATCGCATGTTTTACAATTTTAATTTTAGTTTAAATAAAATCATTAAAAAATATATACGTACATGTGTTTCTTGACAAAAATTGGTCCGTTTGTCTATTTATTTGCGCACTTACAAACTAATATATTTCAGATTTTTTTTAACATTCTTATTTAACTTAGACATTATTAAAAAAATGATAAATACTTAATCAAAAAATAATTACAAAAAGTACATTATTTTAGTTATCTTAATATTTTATCATTTTTGGATGTAGGTATAAATTAAAGCAAATTTGGAATGAAATAAAATCGATATTGAGTTATAATTTTAAGAAGCTGGTACGGAGAATAATTAATCTTTCTCATTGTAACTGCCCTGCACGATCGTAAGAACAACTTTCGACGAAATGTGGATTTTCGGCCGCTGGCTGGTTAAACGCTCTTAAATTATAATTTATGTATTATTAAATTATATCCGACAGAACTACAATATAATATTAATATATACAGGCAAAACATTTTAAATAACGCAAGTTTCAATGCATTTGTGCATGCTGACATGGGTTCAAACTGCTTCGAAATATTTTAAGACATCCGCCTGCAGTTCCCTTTACCTCACAGTATTCCTACGATAGAGTGCGCCAGATAAACGACAACTCATAATTTGGGGGGCGTATTGAGTAGCGTGTGTCGCTCTCCATAGGGAGAAAACGAATGGCCTTATATTTAAACGCCCGGGGTCTCAAAAGTTTCGTATGATCTGTAGCTATTCGAAATGGTAAAAAAAAATGAAATTATTGTTCACTATTAGCCCGCTAAAATGGTCGGAAGTTTCGAAAAAAAAATAGATTTCGTGATTTGGAAAAAAAATAAAACAAAGGGTTCATATTTTATATTTTGTACCAAACTTATTTTTCATTACATAACTGCAGTACAAAGAAACAAAAAAAAAATTTTAAACATGTGTGGTGTGTTGGTTAAAAAAATAAAAGGGGAAAATAACACTTTTTCTGGATAAAATCAGAATTCTTGTTGACTTACTTGTATTCATAAAGTTGAACTGTTTTTTCATTTTTGTCAGCTCTATGCATTTTTTAATAATAAACAAACGTTAAAAGGTTAGATTACTGAAAAAAAAAAAATATTAAAAATTAAAAAAAAAAAAGATTTTAGGTTTGTTTTCTGATTTTCGGAGCATTTTAGCGGGCTAATAACCATTTTAAAAAATATATATTTAAATGCAGTTCTCATTTTCTTTGCAAGACGCATTTTTTGAGACCCCGGGCGTTTCTGAATTCAAAAGTTGAAATAATTGACACACGCTTGTATTGAGTACCGCCGCGCCGCCCCGGGAACCAATTATTGGATAACCAACACCTCTGCCATAGGTCACCCCAAGTGGTTCGGTATGTTTGGTGGTTTGGTGGCAGGGGTGCCCGGGTTCATGGGGTGAGGTTTGTCTAGGTCTCGGAGGCGGATGACCAGGACACACTGAACCCCAGATTCCTACCCACCCCTTAAACCCTCTTCCTTCCCAGAACTCTCCCCTCCCCTGCCCACCAGCTGCGTGGAAGGCCATATCGGGAGAGATTGGTTGAAGAAGACCTCGTGACCTCTCAAGAAGAACTCTTTTGGAATATCGGTTTGCACCACAGTGGGTGGGATGGATTCATACTTCCGTCACTCCTGGACCTACTGAACCCCAGATTCCTTCATAACCCTTCGTACCTTATCCTTCCCAGTACTTCCTATCCCTCCTTACCTTTAAAAGACCGTCCACCCGATGGCGGGTGACGCCCGGGCGTACCGCCCCCCCCCCCCCCCCCCCCCCCTCGCTGCGCTACTGTCTAGGGTACCGTTGGTAAAACTGTGCATATAATTGGGTTTTTTTGGGTTAAAAGTAATAATTAATAATCATACTACTCTTACACAAATGACGTCAATGGAGAGTTATTTATGTTTTGCAGTGAATGCCACCGGGATCCAGATACCATCACAAAGCGTAGAGAAAAGAGGTGTTGGAGCCAATTGCAATTACGAATGTTAGAAGGACCTCGCTAATATTTAAAAAAAAAACGATTGTAATAGTGTGAAAGCGAAATTTTTAACTAAATCTTCATTTCGCATTTGAAGAAACAATGTAAATTTTCAAACGTATATAAATATGTTAAATAACAAAACAAAATTTGTTTTTAATAATTTTCGGAATGCTTGATTTTTAATCGTAAGCTTGAGATTTTTTTTGTTTCAAATTATTACGGTTCCCTTTTGCTTCCCAAAAATTTAAAGCACGAAAATGAGTGTAGATACATCAACAAAAAACCATCGCACCGATCCCAATACGTATATTCTATTATCGCAATAATTCGGACAGATCTCTGTGTGTTCTCCCGACGAGAATGAATTTATTATGCGGTCTTTATTTATATTCAGCTTGATCCAATTAACCAGAGTGAAATGCTCATATCACAAAAACCTGCCATAAAATCTATCGATAATAATCAGAACAATAATTATTATGGATGTTGTTTCATATAGAAAAAACGGCTTTCATTAAGATAGCGATTCTAAGGTGATTTATTTCGTGCTTCCTCTAAGTGTGCGGTGATACCGTGTTCTAATTATAAGCGAGGTAATCGGCTTATTAAATCAAGCATTTACAATAAGCCAGGAAAGCGATTGTTTCTGGTAAATTCTTACTTAGAAAACTCTAACTAACTAACTAACTATCCATCACCCCGTTTCCCCGCAGGGGTAGGCAGAGAGGACGGACCGCCAAACAACTCGGTCTTGGCACACACTCTTTGCCTCACTCACATTCATACATCGTCTCATACATTCTCTTCTATTGTTCTGACTTTTGACATGGCCCGACTCAAGTATTTGATTCACTTGATCGTGCCACGTCATCCTCGGGCGTCCCCGACTTCTTCTACCATTCACATTCGCGTCGTATATTCTTCTTACACTACTTTCTTCGTTCATTCGCTCTACATGCCCAAACCATCTAAGGGTCCCTTTCTTAATCTTACTCATTATGCTTACATCAGCTTTACATTCTTTGCGGATATCCACATTTCTCACACGATCATACATTGTTTTACCACACATACGTCTCAGGGATTTCATTTCAACAGCATTCAGCTTACTTTCATCCTTCCTCTGCCAGTTCCATGCCTCACTGCCATACATCAGGGTAGGTACCAGGACTCCATTGTGGACTGCTAGCTTCGCTTCTTTTGACAGTTTTTTATTAGCGCCAACGGCATTCAGTCCACCATTAATGGAGTTACCGGCATTCACCCTTCTTTCTATATCTCTATCAGCCTTCCCATCTCTCGTAAACACACTACCCAGATACACAAACTCATCCACCTGCTCCAAGTATTCATCATTCACAACTATGTGGCATACTGTTTTCGTACTCTCTTTTTCAAACACCATGACTTTAGACTTACTTACATTCATCATTAACTCATTCTTCATACATACTTCATTCATCCTAGATACGAGAGACTGTAGATCTTCCATAGTATTAGAAATCAGCACCGCATCATCAGCATACAACAGGCAACATACTTTCAGATTACCCAATTTCACGCCCAATCCCACCTCTTTCAATTCTTGCATACAATTATCCATGTATAAATTGAATAACCATGGTGACATTACGCAGCCTTGCTTGACACCTTTTGTGATGTCAAACCACCCAGTAAAACCACCGTTCACCCTAACACACGCAACGCTTCCCTCGTACAGAGACGCAATTGCCTGTATGAGATTTGTATTCACTCCATACTTGGACAACACCTTCCATAACTTTTTCCTGTCGACTCGGTCGTATGCTTTTTGTAGATCTACAAAAGCGCAGAAAAGTTTCTGGTTTTTCGCCAGAAACTTCTCAGTGAGCATACGCAAGGAGAAAATCTGGTCCATGCATCCCCTTCCACTCATAAAGGCACCTTGCACATCCCATATTTTATCCTTTCTTTCTATTCTTACCCTTTCAATTAATATTCTTCCGTACAGCTTGCCGACTGAACTTAGCAGGCTAATAGCCCTATGATTCCCACATTCCATACGTGACCCTTTACCTTTGTATAACGGCATGATTACAGCCCTTCTCCAATCTAATGGCGTGTAACCCTCCTCTAAACTCTGGTTAAAAAGTTTGCACAACCATGTGAGAATAATATGACTATCTCCTTTAAAGTATTCGGCAGCAATATTGTCGAAACCAACAGCCTTACCATTCTTCATGCATTTTATCGATTTTTTTATTTCATCCACGCTGATTTTGGTAACATTCACTCCGTCATCGTTCATACCCGATTCACCATTGGCCTCACTATCACCCGGGTTGCTTTCGAAGACCTCCTCAAAATATTTCATCCATCTCTCTTTTATTTCTTCATCATTCGTCAACATTCTTCCATCTTTCGATTTTATGACTTTCAGGCTTCCGTTCTCTGAACCACTCCGGGACCTTTTGACCTCCTTCCAAAACAGTTTAATGTTTTCTTGGAAGTGTTTTGTCATTTTTATTCCCTCTTCCTCTTCCAGGCGTTTCTTTCGTTCTTTCACTCCAACACTTACTCTTTTCTTACATCCCTTATAAACTTCGTTCGCTCTATCTCTCTCTTCGCTAGAAGCAGTGCCAGCCGCTATCAGATATAACCATGCTTTCTTCTTCTCTGAGACCAGTGCTTTGATCTCGTCATCCCACCATGCGTCACCTTTCTTCCTACCTTGCGTACTTATTCCACATACATCTCTAGCAGATTCACAAAGACTCACCATTGTGGTTCCATGTTTCAGAAAACTCCGACGTTCTAATATTCGTTTGATTGGTAATATTCGTTTGATTGGTAATATTCGTTTGATCGGTAATATTCGTTTGATCGGTAATATTCGTTTGATTGGTAATATTCGTTTGATCGGTAATATTCGTTTGATTGGTAATATTCGTTTGATTGGTAATATTCGTTTGATCGGTAATATTCGTTTGATTGGTAATATTCAATTAAAACCTTTTACGAGTTTTTTGTTACTTTTCTTTCAATTGAGTTTTTTTTTACTTCGCGTCGTCGGTATTATTTCGCATAAGGAATCAGAATATAATTTTAAGATTATTAATTGTTATTTCGATTGTTCCAGAAATGCAATACATAAAGTTTAACATTTTGTTCTGAATAAAAATAATTCATTAAAGAATTTGTGCTCCATTTTTGAAGTAAATGGCGTTTCATCGGGATTGTAATAAACTTTAGATCATACTTGTGGAAAATTAATAGTTTTGGTGTTTAATTGAAAAACCGGTAATTTTTTATCATTTAAATTTAAAATAACAGTTCGGGTGATATTTTTACTATTCAGGAGGTTTTAACCCCTCAGTCTTTTAATTATATTTTTACCTACAAAACCCAACGACACAGTGAAATTTTATAGATTTTCGGAATGCTTCCGAGGTATTTTAAACGTGCTATATGGTTCTTGGGTTATAAGTTATCGAAAGAACAAATATTTGTTTAGAAACAAGATAAAAAAAATCTCTCAAATGCTTGCATTTAAAATAAACATTGAAATTTCAAAATAATAATATTTTAATATTATCTTAATCACATTAATATATTGAATATCTTCTCGAAACATTTTGACTCAAAACATCCATAATTTTGAAAGAATTCGATATTTAAAAACATATTCCTTCCTTTTGTGTATGGAATTGTTAAGAAAACTGTTACTCCACTTAATCAAGTATAAATATTTAAAATAAACTGGAAAGAATAATAATTTTTCTTTCCATTGACGAACACATCACATCTCTGCATTGTAGAAAAAAATGTTAAAATTCTTTTATAATTTATTAACGCCTTGGTCAGACGTGTCCTTCAGAGGCTCTAATGGTCTATGATGTTTGTGGCTAGTAATGTCCTTCCGAGGCATTATGGGTTAATATTACATAGAACATTTGCCTTCCGGATATTATGAGGACTTACGAATTTTAAATTTACTTGGCTTCTTTGAATATTGTTCTAGGACAGTCGTCTTTATACCTACACCAAAGGTTTTTTCTTCTAATTTAATTAACATTATGTAACACGATAACATGTTAAATGCCGACATCAAAAGCAAGGCCATTCAAGAGCACGACCATTCTTCTACATAATCGATAGATTAGTTCCGCATCACAGAATCATCAACTGTGTGCATTTTTATCTCATCCTTCAATTCATCCGGTAACCCTACTTTGCAGACAGGGCCGGCGCATTTCCGAGAATCCAGAGGAATCTGCGCAACGGTAGTGCCTCCTCCCCCCTCTCCACCTTGCCGGCGGTCAATCAGAGCACCCCCCCCCCCCCCCACAACAACATCCATCCCCCCCAATACCCAAACCCCTCCCTCCCCAGCCTCCCATTCGCAGCAATCCGCTACTGGCACATTTTTCTCGACCGCTGCTCAGATATCCGGATGATAAGAAGTATTTCGCAGATAGAAGACACGCGCGTAAAAAATTAGTGAAATGAATATTATCTTATATTTTTATATGCCTCTCTTTTGTGGTGACTCTGTGATGGTTTGTTTTGTGTTTGATTATTGTGAGACCAAAGCATTTTTGGGTAAGTGGTATCGGAAAGCGTTTCAGGATAAAGCGCGCTGTTCATTATTTTATCCTACGAGAAGTTATTTGCCGAGATTTTAGGCTTTCCAAAACTAATCTTACGTGCACACAAGCCAGGGAGTTTTATAAAGGACAAAAAACTTATAATAACCCACCGAAAGCCTTAAAGGAAGCCTCAAGTCTTGGCACTTTTCATAGGATATGTGACACATACATGAAAAAATATTAATGGTTTGTATACGATGGTACTTACCAAGATTATTGAGTTTGTTTATACAAATGTATATCTATTTATCGATATTTCTTAAACTATATTTTATATATTTATTTTGTATTTTGCGTACATATTAGTAGATGCATGAAAAATCTTGCATACATCTACTCGTATATAAACATTCAAAAACAAATAAACCATACTTCTTCAAACACAGCAAATTTATTTTTTGGCACCATTTCATTTCAAAATTAATAGATTTCTCTGTTTTTACCTACTTACTTAGTTTTGAAAACCCTTAGAAAGTGAGCATCGCTCTCGAAACATTATAAACAATAAAAGTGGTAAAAACAAAGAAATCTAATAACTTTGAAACAAAAAATTGCTCAATTTTTATTAGAACAACTCTCTTTTTATAACTTTTGAAGATTTTTCCCATCAATGTAATATATCATTAAAGAGGAAGATAACGCTAATAATCTAAAGGAAAATATGAAAGAGAACAGAACACAGAAAAATAAAAAGATAACGATCGCAACTGGGTCACGAACCCAGAACCCCTCGTCTTACTGGGACTCCTCTACCAATTCAGCTACTGCTATCTCTTATCAAACCGTCATATTTGTCAATCTCATATTTCAAATTTTAGAATTAACAATATTTTCTTAGAATATTTTTTTTTTCCTTTTGGAAGATTAAGTGATTTGCATGTTCAGAGAAACCCTTACGTTGATTTTTTTACCCTGATGTTGACATTTCGTGCTGTTTTTCCTATACAGAAAGCAGGACAATCATTTCAGTTAAGTTTATAAAATATGGGTTTTACCAATGGGTTCTCCAACGTCCCTATTGGTCGCAAATATATTTATGGATAATCTGGAAAAACATTTTTCTTGCATAATCTCCTCTCCTAAAAAAACGATCTGATATGGAAGAGATATACAGGGTATCCGGGGGTAAAGTGCATTATCTTCGGGAGGTGATTCTACATGATATTATAAGTAAAAAAAGATGAATAACTATATGGGTCAATCACAACCATGCAATGTTACCACAATCGTGCCCGGCAAGCTCTCAGCAAGTAAGATCGTACCTCACACTAAGGATTTTTAGTAGGTACGTCTTTTTGTATGGGAAAAAAATGTTGGAATTTCGGATAAAGTTCTTTTTACTCCTACCATCACGTAAAATCATCTCCCGAAGTTAATGCACTTTACCCCCGGACACCAAAAACTAAGTCGGGGACTTCAGCTAGTTTATAATAAAATAGAATAAAGCTAAATTATATGCAACAAGAACTTTTCTTTACACATTTATTATCAGATTTTCTTCATACTGTTTAATGTCTAACTAATCGGACAGTGCAAAATGAATTCCGGAAAGTAAATTAAATGCCGCCTATCTGAATACGAATACCCATTAATAAATAAACACTAATGGTATATACATTTGCCATTTACGAGCGAAGTGCCGCTTCACACGGTAAATCTATCCTGCCGAACTTAATACGGCGAGCCTTAATAAAATCAGCTCAACCCAGGCCTGAACACTGAATCAAGTCGGCCTCTTATTTATGGTTCCATGCCAACTCAGAATGAAACCAACTCAGAAACACCTCGGAAAGGTCCGTCACCTTTATTTATGAAAGATACTCTTACTTAAATAGAATACTATAAGACATTCAACCTTTCTCCCAAGCTAATTCGGGAACAGCTCATACTGTCTTATAGAAATCTTTTTTAATGTGAATTCCGCACAAGAGTCCCAACCGTCTGGAACCAGTGAAACAATGGCATCCCAAATTGGAGTATATTCAAGGCTGAAGGTAAGTGCATAAGAAAGGAAATGGGGAAGAGGAAGGTGGGGAAACACCTAGCTATTCAGATCTAATCACCAAACACGGCTGAAGCCATTTCAAGCCAAGTTTAAATTCTGAATGATGGTTTGAAACCAGGGCAATACTGAAAGTATCCTCCATTATGCAACGTGCCGCAAATGCATCTTATATTATTTTAAATGATTAAATTGTGAAAACCCAAATCCGAAAAATTTTAACCCGCAACCTCCGGGTCGCTAGTAGAGAGCCTTGTCCCGGGGGCCGTCGTGTCTTTGAGTCTCCCTTACTGCCATGCTGAGAAATATGGTCTAAATAGTGTTAGAAAGAGAAAACACCACACTATTAATAAAACCTGTAAAAATTGAAAATTAGTAAAGAAGAATTAAAATGTATGAGACCAAAGCTTTCGACCGCAATTAGCGAAAAGTTTATATGTGGAACGGAAAAAGTGTGAGGTGATGATAATGTATACAATATATATTTCTAAAAAGATGTAATATGTCGTGTTTTTTTTGTTTTTTTGTTATCAGTAATTTTAGTACCGCGTTTTGACAAAAAACTTTTTTTATGTTTGCATGCAAAACTTTATGTTTCAAAAACTATTGATATATTTTTAATAATTAATATTTTTTAATCGTATTTCATCACCTTTCAAAAACAGTTTTTAGTTTTCGAATAAGTTCAGAAATATTACATGTATTAATAGCGAAAAAACACACAAATTCTGACAGAAAATGTCTGAGGGTTTAAATAAATACGCCATTAATACAATTTAAAATGTTTTCGTGAAATTGTTGTGTAAGGTAGAGTCGCTTATGACATGATTTCATCGGTGATCTTAAAAAGAAAGAGGCTCACTAGAATCAGTATCATGGCCTTGGTTGAGGTGGTTTCGGCCGCATTACTATAGGGTCGCCATACTCTGAGAGATAATTTATAATTCTCTACTTTGTGCAAACGCAGCTGATAAATTTGTTTGTATTAATTAAACTAAATCACTTTATCACGATTCGTAAATAATTAACGGAATTGCGGGGACGTGCCGCTTAATAAATTACTGATTTGACTAATTACCTAATAAATAATTTCTTAGTTTTTATTGTTAAAGTTCAAAATCTTTAATTTTTCGAAGAAAACTTTCAAAAATAAGAAATATATAGAACATTCAAAATACTTCGGATTTCGTTCCGACATCATTAATAAAACAGAGATAAACTACCCCCTCAGGCCGTGTAAACCACGTGTATTTTTACCATGAACAATTTTTTAATTAGTAATGTTTTCACATACCAATTGAATTAAATTTTCACTGGGTTTTTTAGTAAGGCTGTAAATGTGTATAATATTTTGAGTTATTTGCATAGATTCAGGATTACATAAATGAATTCACTACTGCAATTTGATTTTTTTTTTTTTCTAAACAAATATTACTATCGTTTAGACAGGTTTTTATTTATTTATTTATTTATCTATAAAAGGTATGTTTACATAACATTATTCGATGCCTGTCTCACTAGGGAATACCTGTGTTGAGACAGGCGTAGAGGTACATAAATGAGTATCATACATAAGAATATTTAATTACAACATGAGAACATTTAAGGTAAGATACATACTGATTTATACAATTCAAACAGAAAGATGATTAAGATTGAGGGTTAATATCATAAAGAGAGCATTATATAGGTGAAGGAAGAGATGAATAAAGTAGTAAATCCTTTCGAGTCTATATAGGAAGTTATATTATACATATAGGATTTTACTATTTTAAGTTCTTTAATAAGGGTAAGGACATACGTGAGATGGTAATTCTGTCTATTTGTACTCTATTTTACAGATGTTAGCAGTAGTGTGGCGTCCAATACTTATAATCCATTTCTTTAAATCTTGTTTGTATTTGGTCTTTGATTTGGTTTGTCTAATCGTGGCTGGAAGTGTATTGTATAGTTTGCAAGCTATGTATTTACGGTGAAGGTGAAGGTACTTCTTCACCTTCCTCTACCCCGTCTCCTTCCCCAACCCTACTACATTCGGCCTCTCAACGTACCCGAATTGGGAATGCCATAGTCTCACTGGCTCCAGACGGTAGGTAGCAGTTGTGACTTTTGTGGGATAAAAAAAAATAAAAATCATGAATTATTTAAGAGTACTTTTTTACATGGGGAACGTCGTTCAATTGTTTTATTGTTGAATTTATTCTCTGCCTATCTTTGTTGTACGGAATGACGAAGAGTAGCTACCTATGAATGTAAATCTTCTCTTGCAAATTTAATAAACGGTTATATTTTGCATAATTTGTTTCTTCAGCCCACAGCGCCATGAATAATGAATATATGTATTTGATTCTTGTTATGTGGGAAATAGTTCCGCGAGTGGGATGTGAAATTGATACCCTCCGTTGCCCGGGCTAGTTTGGAGCTTCCTGACTTCACTTGAATGTTGAACACTTCATAAGCATTTCCCACGCAAACATTCATCGATACATCACTAAACTTGATGGTGGGATAAATCAAACTCTGTATTAATCTACATGGTCGATAAAAGTGACTCGATCCTTTTGAGATTCTGGAGAGTTTCCTCCAAGTGGTCATTTTACCAATATCAGTTAAGAGCGGCGCGGCGCGGCGTTGAGAGATTGGAAGATTAGATGAAAAGTTCTCATAGAGATCGCTTTGAGCGATTTAATGTTCTCATATGGATCTCTTTCAGCGATTAAAGTTTCTCATCCCATATACATATTTATAGTGGTATATTCTAACTTTTATCGATCTCCCAGTAGAGTTCTTTTTGAGTTATTGCAAGATTTTTGAAGTAAAACTTATTTACGCACGCTCGACATAAGGGGTAAGCTGGTGAATGCGTTACGAAAAGTGTGATGTTACGAAAAGTGTGTTGCGAACGGTAATCGATGTGAACGGTGATCAGACGAGGCGAACGGTTTTTGAAGTAAAACTTCTTTACGCACGCTCGACTTGGGGGGTAAGCTGGTGAATGCGTTACGAAAAGTGGTGATTGTTACGAAAAAATGTCATGCGAACGGTAATCGATGCGAACAGTGATCGATTGTTAAGGGAAACGGTCGAGCCTTTACGCACGCTTGACTTGGGGATTGATAAGTATAAGGATAAGAATAAGGATAAGGATAAGGATAAGGATAAGGATAAGGATAAGGATAAGGATAAGGATAAGGATAAGGATAAGGATAAGGATAAGGATAAGGATAAGGATAAGGATAAGGATAAGGATAAGGATAAGGATAAGGATAAGGATAAGGATAAGGATAAGGATAAGGATAAGGATAAGGATAAGGATAAGGATAAGGATAAGGATAAGGATAAGGATAAGGATAAGGATAAGGATAAGGATAAGGATAAGGATAAGGATAAGGATAAGGATAAGGATAAGGATAAGGATAAGGATAAGGATAAGGATAAGGATAAGGATAAGGATAAGGATAAGGATAAGGATAAGGATAAGGATAAGGATAAGGATAAGGATAAGGATAAGGATAAGGATAAGGATAAGGATAAGGATAAGGATAAGGATAAGGATAAGGATAAGGATAAGGATAAGGATAAGGATAAGGATAAGGATAAGGATAAGGATAAGGATAAGGATAAGGATAAGGATAAGGATAAGGATAAGGATAAGGATAAGGATAAGGATAAGGATAAGGATAAGGATAAGGATAAGGATAAGGATAAGGATAAGGATAAGGATAAGGATAAGGATAAGGATAAGGATAAGGATAAGGATAAGGATAAGGATAAGGATAAGGATAAGGATAAGGATAAGGATAAGGATAAGGATAAGGATAAGGATAAGGATAAGGATAAGGATAAGGATAAGGATAAGGATAAGGATAAGGATAAGGATAAGGATAAGGATAAGGATAAGGATAAGGATAAGGATAAGGATAAGGATAAGGATAAGGATAAGGATAAGGATAAGGATAAGGATAAGGATAAGGATAAGGAAGATAAGAAAGTCGTAGGTCACCCCAAGGTCATTGGTAACCACGAGGTCGTAGGTCACCCCAAGGTCGTAGGTCACCCCATGGTCGTAGGTCACCCCATGTTCATATTTCACCCCAAGGTCATATGTCACCCCTAGGTCATAGGTCACCCCGCTCGCTACGTGTGGTAACTTAGCAGGGATACCTGGGTTCATTGGGCGAGGTTTGTCTTGCAGTTTTACTTCAGTTGTGTGGTCTAAAGCACACTCGTTTTTTTACTATGCAGTTTAGCTTTTCCACTATTTGAAAAAAAAATTGTCTTTCAGAGTTAAAAATTAAATTGCAAAAAAATAGGTACAACATTTTTCCGAAAGCACTGTAGATTTTAACTTGATATTCTGAATCATCGATCTTTTCATAAGCTTTAATCAAAATATTTTAAGAATTTATCATTTCTTCAAAACTATAAATGACTAAATTATTCCATTCTTTGAGAGCACCTCACTTTAGAAGTTTAAACATACCAATTTTACTATATTTTTTACTACGAAATTTTTATGATTCAGATCATCATTCTCGCATGAAGATCAAGGTAACACAATCGGTTAAAATACTCCTTTGCCAAAAAGGGTAAAATCAACCAAATACTCTGTCATCATAATCCAGGAGTTATAAACGGACATTTTTACTAGCTTCCTTCCAACTTGCTCTGTCTTTCGCCCCAACACGGACGTGTATTTATCAGATACATGCATACGTATTTTAGAATTGCCTGCGTCTACTGATATCACATCATGATCAGGTGTCCTACATTTTGTCCATTCCAACGTCCCGCTTTTCAGGTGAAGTCAGAGACAGTGAATAAAAAGATTCATTTCAAACGAGGACCATCTTATTCACTCAGTGTCAAGGTTATGCACATTTCGAGGTGGTGTCCCCAATTTAATAATCAGCGGATAAAGTATAATGGCCGATTGGGGGTCAGACGTTGAACCAAATACATTCAGTTCGAATCGGAACGACAGTAACGAAGGTTTTAATAAAAAAGCTTAAGACAAATGCGACGTTTGCCAGATTTATATTTATTTTTGTTGTGAGGTGTCTTCATTTTCATAGTATTGTTTTGATATGTCTATGTATCAGCCGTTACTCTGTATAGAGCTCTCCTTACAGTGCCAAGGTTCTACTTCCGTCAGTGAACTTGACTATAACGCACTAGGCAGTCGGAGGTTGCGTTATGTTGTTATTACTTATTACTATCAGCTGTATTCCATTGAGTAATTGAATGATGGACATTTATTGCCTTATTCCCCGTGAAATATCTGTGACTGGGAATGGAAGCGCGCCTTTTAAAGTTATGCATGAAATTTTTATTGAAATCAGATAAACTGTGTTGACCTGAATAACTCTACGCAATAGAGTTATTACATTCTTGAAATTTCTAAGATATTCTTTGGAAAATGCAATTTTGTACACAAAATTCTCAAATTTTGTTATTTTATGTGAACACCGCACAAGAGTCCCAACTGCTCATAATAATCTGGAGCCTGTGAGACCGTAGCATCCCTAATGGGGGTATGAAGTTGATGGTATAGGGGAGGGGAAGGATATGGGGAAGTGCGACGTGTTGAAGTTCTTGGCTATTGTCACCAAACACGGCTAAAGCCAATTTAACAAGATCCTGAGAGCTTCTTCCACTCTGGAATGTGAATATACTATATATTATTAAAAATGAATAAATTACGAAATAACAAACATAATCAATAAATTTAACTCAGGGATTTGAACCCGCGACCACTGCCTAGCGATTCCGTATTTTTTGTGAGATCGATATTGGATAACGGACGTTATCTTGTGTCAGATTTGTGTGATTTTTACGTCACATATTTTAGTTTAGATCGATTTAAACATGAGTTCCTGCAAGTACGCATGATTATTTACTCATTTAATGTACGATGTACATAGAAAACACAAATAACAGCCATAACAATAACACAAATCTGACAGGAGATTACGTCCGTTATCCAATAACGATCTCACAAAAAATACGGAATCGCTAGGCTGGAGTGCTTTTGAGATTCGAGAGACTTGCCCCTATAGAGATATTCAAAAACTTTAAAAAAAAATCAAAGCGTAGAAAGTTCAAATAATAAGGAATAATTTTGTGTGTTTAGAAAAGCGAATGAAATAAAACCCGCCTAACACAATAATCGTACCTACGTACATTAGAGCAGGGTTTCCCAACCTTTATTTCGCCGAGCCTCCCCGAACCAAAAAAAATACTTTCAAGCCCCCCTTGAGTGGCGTAGCTAGCATGGGCATGAGGGGGGGGGGGGGCGGCTAGAGAATTTCGTTTCCGAAATAGGCTTTTTCGTCAATAAAAGACCGTCACATTTTTTTTATATTAACTAAATTATTTATATGAATTTCAAATAGGTACAATACAGATACAATATATTTATTTATTATGGATCTTTAATAGAACAGTAGGTACACTTTCAAACATTAATTACTTTTACATTTACATTTCTTAGTGGTCTTTTAATTATACATATTATTCTATTATTATTTTTTATTTAACTTATATTTTTATAATTAGATAAAGTCTAACAACTTTCAAAGTAATTTTAGAACAAATAAAAAAACTTTTACAGTACTATTGAGATACTTGAGTTTGTATGCTCTGTACCAGATGATCGATTATGGTCTTTGCTAGAGCTTTGCTTTAAATAGATTTTTCGGAAATGCAAACGTACCTATTACTCCCCCCCTGACATTTCTCTACGCCTTAGAAAATCGGTCAGATGGGGCAGTTAAACGGAAGAACGCTGTTTGTGTAAGTTAGGTGAGGTTAGGTTAAATAATATATTTTTTTTTATTTCCTGGGCCTATGTAATAATTTCTGGACATCTGGTTTTTTTAAGTTTAATTTCACAGGTACATTTGTTACTTTTTTTTTATCTGCTAACGGTTTCGACACATTCGTGTGATTTACTAGTACTCTTTAAACTAACTAAAAATAATAATTTTAAGTTAGTTTTAAGATTACTATTACTGATGTGATAAATTGAAAATTAAGTAGTGAAATAAAATTCTTCAAAAGAAAATAAATACTCGTATATTTTCTTGTGCTTACGAGAGTGATATTTTCAATGTTGGAACGACTCATTCGATTATAGTGATGTATGTATTTTTTTAATATATTATGTATGCCGTGTTTCGCTACCTCCTCCTTTTGCCAACGTTCCGGGGAGCATTACAGTGTTCATCATCACTAGAGACACTGATTCATAGCATTAACGATATTTTCGCGAATTAAAGCGATAAATGGTGTTTTTTAGCGATAAACACGTTAAAACGCGAAATAGTAGCGATTTTTTTTTACTTAAAAAAAAAATGAACTGATGGTGTTTTCCCTGCCAAAACCTTAAAGGCTATGCAGGCGGTAAAGAACCAGGTTGTCTTAACCCAAATAAAAACCCAAATAAGAGATAGTTGTCAGAAGAGTTCTGTGAAACTGGCATCTCATATGCTGAACCGTCAAAACAACAGCACTAATCTATTTCTTGAGCATGCAAGTAAAACGTTCAATCCTGCGATTGTAGGTCAGAATGTCCAGCGATCAGACGTCATTCTTTTAGCAAGTAAAATTAGGCTTGCACCAACATTCAGTTGATGACAGTAAATTCCTAGAAGGTAACAGCTATTTTCAAAGATAGCTTGTAGAGCAAGTGAGGGATGGAGTCACTGAAGACATAATTCATCTACTCTTAGCTGTAAAAATTGTTCACAGAGAATTTGTTGAGGCAGCTCTCATGTCTGTGTGGGCCCCTGTGAATAGTGTTGACGCAGAAAATTTTTAGTCGCTACAATCTTATATTGACAGATCGTAGCGTAGAACGAACATGATACACTCTACTGTAGAAACATGTGCCATGTTTAGTTCAATCAATAGTACAATAAGCGTGTTTCAAGTGATTTTGCTAATTTAATTGTTTTTCCCCTCTTGCCGACTCCCATTCCTTGACGTTATCTTATTTAGCTATAAACGCTATGAAAACGCAAAATTAAGCCATAAAAGCTATTTTTTCAATAAATAATGCTACTTTTCATAAAAATTAAAGCTATGAATTAGTGTCTCTAATCATCACACATCTGACACTGGCTAGAGAAGACCTAAAACCCCAAAAATAATACTTTTGACCGTGAAAATCTAAAATCATATCTGACTCATTTGAGTAAATCATTTTAAAGAGTGTCCTTTGAATTTATGTGTGCACATCGAAAGTGTTGAAAGTTTCAAAAAAGTTTTTCGCACCAGTTTGGAATATCCTCCAGCAGTCCCTCTAACCCCCCTTAAACCTGAAGAAATTGGGTGCAATGTGAGATATTTAATTCCGTGATAAATTATATAAAATCTTAAACCGTTTGTTTAAACTCGCGATTCAGGTATTTGAGCACTTTGTAATGTCGTACCTATAAGTATTTTTTGGTTCCATGCCAACTCGGAATGAAACCAACTCAGAAGCACCTCAGAAAGGTCATTAAAAGCTATGATAAAACAATTTTTAAATAGGCGGTAACCCTAACCTAACTTAACTGTTTATTGGGTTAAACGTAAGAAATAGGATTAACCTATAAGCCATACTGCAGTGCATGTGAGTGTGTATGTAGTTTTTAATGTCTGTTAGGTAGTTATATAAAGTTTTAATGTGTCTCAACAGAGGTCAGTAAAGTTGTAACTACTATATGAGAGGGACAACTGATGCCCGTTCGGGTCGGTGATATTCAATGGACAGATGGGCACTTTCAGTTACCATTCCTTCAGCGGCGGACCTCCCAGAGCATCCTTTAGAACGGGCGTTAAGTCAAGTTAAATATTCATTGTAAATAAGACGATAATAAACACGACTCGTAACCTGACGAACCAAAAAGACTTCATTGAAACTCCCGATCATTCAAGTTGTATTGTTCAGCAGAGAAAACAACAGTAAAACCACCAACACCCATTGCAAAATCAAATAAAATTCACAATTAAATTTTATTTTGCAACCAAAAGTCAAAGCAAAGGTAAATAATAAATAAAAATTGATTCAATAATCTCTTAAAAATGATTTACCCTTTTTTCGGTAAGAATTTACCTTTATTTTATTATCACACTACTCAAAGATTTTTTCAAATCACGGCGAGCGATAAATTACTTACCTAACAATTTTTCCCAGATTCTATGTCCATTTGAAATGTGCGTCATATGGCTTACTTTTGCAGCCCATGTTGGCAAGCCGTTTTATGTATCTATCTGCAACTAGTAACGAGTAATAACATAAAATAAACATACCTATAACATTAAACTACGAACATTGTAATTAGTAAGAACAGTTGTTAGTATGGACGTCGAGTTAGTACTTACTAGAATTAAACTCGATTCTACTGTGTGATTTCACGAGAAGGTATACATTATAAAACGGTTATTTTGCGAGAAAAATGATAATTGCACACGTTTACAATCCGCACTTATATTGTGTATAAAGTAGGTACTGCAGATAGGTGGGTTTACCTTTAATAAAACATGAAAATCCAGGCCAGTAAATTAAGTGCCATTATTTCCAACGTTGTTTAAACTCTCTTTAAACTGGTACAGTTAGGGGCTTTCTGTTTTCAGAGCTATTTGAGCGAAAAAAAAAAACAAACAAAATTATTTAATGAGTAAATCTAATTTTATAATTCCATGTTCGCAAGAAACGCCATGAAATTGTACTAACATGATTTTAGTTTTTTCATGCCTATGTGGTTCAATTGGGCCTTAATTTAAATACGGCAAAACTTTTCTGAAAAGCGATCTCAAATCAATGTCATTCTTGTTCACTTCATTTGTAAAATAATAATTGTGCAATCTTTCTATGTATTTATGTATTTATGCACGAGATGGAAAAATTAAAAACGGAACAGATATTTAAAATTCGTTTGGCCATAATTTACATAGGTGCTTACTTACTTTTTAATTTTTATAAGAAGAACTCTCTTTTTATAACTTTTGAAGGTTGTTCCCATCAATGTAATCTGAGAGGTTCTGGGTTCGAGCCCCAGTTGCGATCATTATCTTTTCCGTTTTTCTGTGTCTTGTTCTCTTTCATATTTTCGTTTTGATTATTATTATTATCTTGAAGAAGAAGATATATTATTATCTTGAAGAAGAAGATATATTTTCGTTTTGATTATTATTATTATCTTGAAGAAGAAGATAATAATAATAATCAAAACGAAAATATGAAAGAGAACAAGATACAGAAAAATGGAAAAAGATAATGATCGCAACTGGGGCTCGAACCCAGAACCTCTCAGAATGCTATCCAGGTTACAAACAAATTCATATAATGATTGTTTCCAATAAAAAAGGCTATGATAGGCCTATGATATGGAAAATAAATTAGTTGAAACTAATATTGTTAATTCTAAAATTTGAAACATGAGATTAGCTGTTATGACCGTTTGACAGTAAAGCGCAATGTCGGAATTGGTAAACGCACGTCCTGGATAGACGAGAGGTTCTCGGTTCGAGTCCCAGTTGCGCCCATTATCTTTTTCTGTATTTCTGTATCTTGTTCTCTTTCATATTTTCTTTTAGATTATTATTATTATCTTCTTCCTCAATGATATCCTTATATTTTAATTTCAAAATTTCCACTAAATATCAAAAATATCAAAAACTTTACGTTTTCCTGTATTTTTGCAATGTTTTTCAAAGAAAGGCTATATTGTGAAATGAATTTGGAACTACCTAAATCTTTATATGCAAAAACTAATATTGTAGGTACTCATAAAATAACTACTACTGATTTTTAAACTTTGTTTAATAATGATCAAATAGAAATCACACAGAAAATCATCCCAATGGTCATACTTAAAAAAAAACATAGACTTACTGATCAGACCAAATATTTGACAGGTATTACATACTACATACGTTAAAACACTACCTACTAAATTACATTTTTGAAAACAAATTTCAACAAACACAAACTTTCACTAAGAGACCAGTTAAAGAAGCTTACAAAGAAAACATAAAAACTCTGACGATAAACACAAGCTTTGGGCAAACACACCATAAATACAATACAATAAAAACATTCAACGACTTTCATTTGGCACAAAAAATTGTGAAAACAAAAATAAATTCGAATACACAATTAAAAGATGGATTAAAAACAAAAGAGTAAAACAAACACACTTTTTTTCTTTTTACATTAGTTCCACACAGGAGGGCCTAAGAAAAGTAATTCTCCTCAAGGCCTATGTCATCTTTGAGGAAGCTGTGTGGAGGGTCTTTTTAGGAAAGGAAGTTCTCGGAAGGAAAAGGGTATTAGGAGTGGGTAGGGATCTGGGGGTCAGTGTGTCCAAGAGTGAGAGACGTATGAATCCATCCCTCTCACTGCGGTGCAAGACGATGTTCCTAAAGAGTACGGCTGGAGAAGTCAAAGGGGTTCCTTCAACCATTCTCTCCTGATCATGCCTGCCATGCGGCTGGGCAGACGCATCCGCCGCCAAGACCCGGACAAAGCTCACCTTATGAACCCGGATAAATGATTGTACCGAAATAAATAAATAAATGTGTGATGGTTGACTCAAATTCTTACAGATATAAAAATTGTCGATTATTACCTGGATATTATGATTGATCTGGCAGCGAGCAATGATTTTTTTCTAGCATGTCTGATACAAAGGTAGACGAGCGAAGGCCGTTAGCTACATTAAGAAAGATGGCGCGATTGAGACTTTTATAATAACAATTTAACCGATTATTAGAGTTTTTGTACCAGAAATTCTTCATTCCATATTCCTTAGATTTGTTATATGCAATTCATGGAGTAACCAACGTCTTTATATTTCTCTTTCCGTCTATCTAACAAGTTTCTGCTCAATGAACCATCAATATTTCATGCAAACTTGATCTACCGTAACAAATTTCTCTGTTTAAACGTATATTGCCTTGAATATAAATCAGTTTAGAAGTACCTATATCTACCTGCCAACTGACTAGCACGGGTGTTAAGCCTAGGTGCCAGAACAAAAAAAATCTAGGGTAATGCTTGTACAGCAATATTCGAAAAGGGTGATGACCCCTATTTCGTAATCAGAGGGAGATGGTAAGGTCAGGACCCCGGCGGCGTATTTACAATCCCTACCGCGTTTCAGTCGCTTTAAATATATTTTATTCTTTGCGAATTTTGTCATTTAGGATCAGCAAGTCTTTAACATTACCAACAAGCATGTAACCCTACACAAAATAAAATTTTCAGAATATCTCTTTTTTGGGAAAAATTCGCATAAGGGCGATTCCGCTATAGATGATTCTCGACAGTAATAAATTTTTTTTTTTGGATTTTATATTGAAATTTTTGGCGCGCTTGGAAACATTATCATTCGAAGAATCGGTATATAAACTGCAAAATCACACCGTGCTACACTGGCGCGAAACAGCTGTTACCGATAGTTTGAAGTTATATTTTACTGCTAAACGTGTAGTGACAATATTAATTTATTCTTATGTGCCGAAAGATGTAAGTACTTTTTGTTATTTTTTAAGCATCATTGACTACAAGAAGTCACTGTTAGCTTGTTGCACCCGCGATACAAAAGATGTAAAAGTTTGTGTTTTTCACAGAAATAAAGTGCTAACGTTTTGAAACTTTGTAAAAGTAAGAAGAAATTACAGGCAATCATGAATAAAACGTTATTAAAAGTATAATGTTAGCTGAATTCAAATAAACGTTGACTCAAATTGGTTGCACCCGCGATTGTGTTGTTAGAATCGCGGGTGCAACTCTTTGACAACTACCCTTAATGTGTGATTTATCATATATTTTATTGTTTTTTTATGCCTTCAATAATAATACATGCTGTGTATTACTAGTGATTTATATTTAATGGGTGTATTTATATTATATTCCGCTTTTTTTATAGAAATTCTATGATTTGGCACGCAGCCCCTCTGAAACATCTTCTTTATGTTAAAAAAAAAGAAGTAAAAAAAATGGTTACGTTGGATAATAAATGGTAAGGGCTGAAAAATAAATCAGGAATTCAATCAAAACATTTCTTTCAATCTGAAGACGGCGATAGCATTTCTGTGGCGCGAACCTCACTGTCTCGTCTCAAATACACATTGGTTTTTAAATCTCCGAAAACCACCAATGAAACAGAAAGTGATTTAGACGTTAACAATTTGGAACCTCTTACAAATTACAAAATACAAAAAGAAATTCTACAAAATAAGAAAAAAACATTTTTTAATTTTTGAATTGGATTGATGGATGTAATATGTTCATAGAATTTTCGGCGAATTTTGTCGTAACCGAAAAGACATAATTAACATAAATGATCAAGAAGTGTACTGAATAGTAATAAGCATTGTTGGATTTTTTTATTTCGTTCCTCTATCAGGGTTTATTGATGTTTATGCACGCTTAAATTAGATGCGTTGCACCCGAGATAATTTGATGTTGCACCCGCGATTGCTTGAAAAGCTAATAATTCATTACTTGTTTTTGTTTTCTATATATTTGTTTATTTTTTTAGTTGATTAGTTTAACGCCTTACGAAATATCAAGGCATAACATAATAAATGTATCACAATTATCAGACTTTTGTGTTTTTGTCATATGATCTGGAAAGGGTGGGCCAAATTGGTTGTACCCGCGATCGCACTTTGAACCTCCCTCCTGACTATTAAAACATTTCAATAATATTCTTATATACCAATAAAAAGTAAACAGGTTAAAATGTAGCTCTTCCAATAATAATTTCATTGAAAATGTTTTTTGTTTTATTATTAAGAGGCTTTATATGCGTCTAAATGTTGCACCCGCTATAATGGAATCACCCATAACTGATACATTCACTATTTATAACTCTAATATTGCTCCACCTTTAGATACTCGGCGATTATTTTCTTGTGTAATGGCAAAGATCAAAACATGTCCTTCAAAATAAAGCAATGAGAATAATACAAGTGAAATGAAATGAGATAGAAACACGACTGGAGTATAACTTCACTAACTTATATCTCCCTCTCAACTTTCGTTCGCCTCGCCCGACCGTTCGCCTCGCCCGATCACACTTTTCATAACGCTCTCGTCACGCATTCACCAGCTTACTCCCCAAGTCAAGCGTGCGTAAAGAAGTTTTACTTCAATAAAATGTTCAATTTGGGAGGCGGGAATGGGTACCGCCACCCCGGGAACCTTTATTGGATAACCAACACCTCTGCCATAGGTCACCCCAAGTGGTTCGCTACGTTTGGTGATTTAGCAGGGGTGCCCGGGTTCATGGGGTGAGGTTTGTCTAGGTCTCGGAGGCGGATGACCAGGACACACTGAACCCCAGATTCCTACCCACCCCTCAAACCCTCTTCCTTCCCAGAATTCTCCCCTCCTTCCTTTCCTTAAAAAAACCCTCCACACAGCATCCCCAAAGATGACATAGGCCCTGAGGGAAATTATTTTCCTCAGGGCCTCCTGCGTGGAGCTCACGTAAAAAAAAAAAATGTTACAGGAACTAAATTGGTCAACAGCGAAACAGATGCTGACATTAGAGCGATAATATTTACACATAAAATAATAAACATCCTTCAACTAAAATACTTTTCAAGCAAATTACTTACAACAGGGACATTCACAGACAGAACGCAAGGACGCGCAATGAAATCAGACTCCCAAAAAAGTACAAAACCAATGCGCGAAACAGTTTATTCTACAAAGGGATGAGAAATTTTTTTTTTTTTTTAGCATATAAAATATAATGTACATTTTGATTATGTAATAATTTGCGTACATGTTCATGTTCAAATATCTTAATTAATACCACTCTTCCATGGAAGCATTAGCTTGGGTCTGGAAGAGTAGTGTATGCATTTTTAAATGCTATATTATATCATAAGTTCACTTATATAAAAAATAAGTTAAGAAAAAAAAAGTTAAAAGTTATTAAGTTCGCTTAAGTTTTTATTATATACGGTAAAAGCTGCCGGAAAGCATAAAAACGACACCGATTAATAATTTCAAAATAAATTGTAAGTACCACATTAAGCAAGATGAAATGTAATAATATTTATATGTATATATATATATTTTATTTTTAGCATATAAAATATAATGTACATTTAGATAATGTATTAATTTGCTTACATGTTCATATTCAAATATGTTAATACCACTCTTCCATGGAAGCGTTAGCTTGTGTCTGGAAGAGTAGTGTACATTTTTTAATGCTATATTTAAGTTCTTAAATTACAATGTGAATGTAAAAAACAATAAGTTGTAAGTTCGGTGATATGTAATTATAAGTATTTATCTACTATCAAAACAATTTTACTATTTGGATAATGTATCTAGAATTATTGTAATCAGTTCATCACATTTTTTTTTTTTTTTTTTTTTTCGGAGATTTATTTTTTTATTATTTTTTAGCATATAAAATATAATGTACATTTAGATGATGTATTAATTTTCTTACATGTTCATATTCAAATATGTTAATACCACTCTTCCATGGAAGCGTTAGCTTGTGTCTGGAAGAGTAGTGTACATTTTTTAATGCTATATTTAAGTTCTTAAATTACAATGTGAATGTAAAAAACAATAAGTTGTAAGTTCGGTGATATGTGATTATAAGTATTTATCTACTATCAAAACAATTTTACTGTTTGGATAATGTGTCCAGAATTATTGTAATTAGTTGCTAAAAACAATACAAAATTTAACTTATTTGAAGAATGGAGTATCACTTGGAAACTGAATTATAAGTAGATTAGATTAGTCGGAAACTGTTTTTTTTTTTTTGAGATTATCTTTAAAATATTTTTTTACAGTGTTTATTAATTGGATTTTATCATTTATTTTTCTAATTTCATCCGGTAATCGGTTGAAAATAAGTCTTCCTTGATAAGTATAATAATTTTGTGCAAAGGAAGTGTTTAATTTTGGGCATGAAAAAATATATTTATGTCTAGTACGGTTTTCAGTTATAAATTGATATTTTTCTTTTTCTTTTATAATTTGAATCAATGCATTCATATAGATCTTTGAAAGATGGTACTTGGAATTCCTTAAATAATTGATCCGTTGGGTAGTCAGAAGGTTTTTTTAATATGATTTTAATTATTAGCCTCTGCACAACTTTAATTGGGGAAAGATTAGTTTTGTATGCGGATCCCCAGCTAATGATAGCATATTGTAAAGTTGATTGAACCAAAGCGTAATATATTAGATATAAGTTTTTTACAGATAAAAAATTTCTGATTCTTATAAATATATAAATCAATTTTCTAATTTTTTTTACAACTTGACAAATTTGTTCCTTCCATTTCAAATTTTTATCGATAATGACTCCTAAATATTTGATTGTTTGTTGTTTTTAATATTGTGCAGTTTTGGATACAATAATTTTTACTATGTGTTTTGGAATTATCATGGATGATGATATCAATGTTTTTAGGGGTATCATTTTTGTGTATTGCTAATGGAATTACAAATGTTTTATCACCATTTAGTGATAGTAAATTTACGTCGAAGAAATTCTTTAAAATATTTATGTATATATAAGTTATAATTAGTCATCTGTAAACTGTGTACAAATAACTTAACTAAATACATACATGAGTTGTTTTGTCAGCCCAAAAAGGTTAAAAAAAAACAAAAAGGTTAATATTTACGCTTACTGATTATTTATAGGTAGCACAAAACAAGTTATTTTTATATCAAGTAATTAATTCAAATTAAACCGCTTTGGTGGTCAAAAGAAAAACTAAGTAGATTCAGCATTCCACAGATCCTAAACATAGATATAAATAATTAAAAAAAAAAAACCGAAGGCTTTCTCTAAAGCAAAGCTTGTACCGACAGATAAATAAATGAAATGGATTAACTAAAGTAAAATTTCTTAACTAGGTTCACTAAGAATACTCTTCTTGTAAAGGTTAGTTAAAAATTAACAAGCAAATCATGCGGGTATGTAGGTGTGGGTAGCCACTTCTCTAGTTCAGCAAGAGTACGTTGAGCTGTCCGGAGCTATCCTAATACTTGGTCTTGTTATGTAAATTTATTGTTTTCTCTTTGCCACCATTATTTTTGCATTCTTCGCAGATAACTGAACTATATACTTGTACACGTTGAAGAAATTTGAGCAACATTCCTTTGAAAAAACTATTTTAAGATCAGGACCGGACAGACATAAAAAGTTGCAGAAAAATACTATTTTCCCAGTCTATTACTTTTGTCCTTCGTAAGAAAACTTTTATTACTCATGTTTCGATGAATTTAGTAGTTTCTCAGCGAAACTATCATAACTAGCAGTTAAAAACCCGCTCCGCAGGTTTTTTCTGCTAGGCCCTGCGGGGGGCTTTTAGTTCGGCTTCGCCCAATTTGAGTAGGAACTGGTTCCAAAAGTAACCAGTTCCTCGGTCCACTGTGATCCAATGATAGTTAGTCACAGAGACAAAGTAACCGTGACAAAGTAACCGTGACAAAGTAACCGAAACACGCAACGCAATGACGCCATAATATGTAATATACTCGTATATTGCATATAGCCTATAAATCCTAGTACTTATACCTAGGAAATATAGGTCCATATGCGAGCTGCTTATGGAAGTAGCGACATCTTTTGGCAGATTCTTTAACTAAAACCCGAATTACAACGGTAGCTTTGCTTGAAATTTCACGAACACAGATGTTATTTCTGGTGCGGCGTATAAGGCGTGACGTCGGACATGCAATGGAAGTCGGGTTCTGGAATTCAACCACACGCAGATCCTATTACAGAGGCTATTAATACTGTTTGATTTTATCGTTCAGCACGCTGTATCCCGAATGTGAAATAAAACAGTTTTTTAGGAAAGAGAAAACTACAATACGGAGTAAATATGCAATGTTGTCAATTAGAAAAAGTGTTAAACTGTTAAAAAAAATTAATATTTTAGCATTTCAAATGTATTTAGCATGTAATTTTTTGTCATCATTGGGAATGATGTGTGGAGGGTCTTTTTAAGAAAAGGAAGATCTGGGAATGAAAAAGGTATGAGGGGTGGGTGGGGATCGGGGCTCTTTGTGCCCGGGTTATTCGCCGACAAGACCTAGTAAAATCTAACCCTTGAACCCGGGCACACCTGCTAAATTAGCAAACGTTTTCCAATTCAGGGGCAGTGGTACCCATTCCCGCCTTCCAAATTAAAAAAATAAGTGAATATATTATGTAAAAATGCTTCAAGAAAATGATTGATGGCATTCAAATATGATATACGAGCGAAAGGGACAACTGTATCTCAGGCTGATAATACCTAAATAAAATCATCAAAATTCACGGTTTTGTATTCTTAATTTTTTTCCTCGAACACTGGATCGATTTTTAAGTTTTTTCTTACTGTATTAGAAGAAAATACTCTATAAAATATTTCTATATGTTTTGACTTTTAAAAAAATACATTAACTGGTTTGTATACTGAATGTCTTTTGATGTCATTCAAACCAGGCAATTTTAACTATTTTTGGAGAGTCTTAACTCCTAAAAGCAGTAACTTATCAAAAAAAGCAAAACGTATCAATACGCTAGTGAACGATATCTCTCTCTCTCTGGTTTCAATCCTGGGATTGGTTTGCAGCAATTTCCTTTAGTTTCCTCTTCCATTCTTCCCTGTCTTGTGCGGCTCTTTTGAGGTCTGCATATGATAAGTAGCGCACGTCCACCAGCAGGTCCTCCAGGTACTCTCGGCGTGGGCGTCCCCTAGAGTTTGTCCCCTCGGTCATACCCTCCATTATGGAATGCAAGAGGCCTTCTTGTCGTATTACATGGCCGATCCATCTTGCACGCCTTTCGGACAAGGTCCTGAGCAGGTGCCTTCCTCCTTCGATTCTTTGGAGAACCTCCTCATTTGTAATGTGGTCTCTCCAGGAAATTCCTAATAGTTTTCTATAGGACCACATCTCAAAAGCCTCTAGTCTCCGTTTATCTCTTTTGGATAGGCACCATGTTTCGCAGCCGTACATCAAGATACTCCATACATAGGTCTTGATGAGGAGTATTCTCAGCTTTAGGTCTATATTATTTGATTCAATTATTTTCGACCTTTTATTGAAAGCAAGCCTAGCCTGGTGTATACGGCTGTCGACATCGCTCTTAGACCGACCGTCCCATGTTATTTTGCTCCCGAGATAGACAAACTCCTTGGCGTTCTTTAGTGGAACTCCTGACATCTCTATTCGCATCTGATGTTGCGTTCGGCCTACAGTCAGCAGCTTTGTTTTGTCTTTATTTATCTTCATGTTATAGTTATTTTGGAGAATGCTTTGCATGGTTGTTAAGGCCTCTTGCAGTTCTTCTTCGCTTTCAGCAACCAATGCAATATTGTCAGCAAACCTTATCATATCCACCTTTTGCCCGTGTATCTTTACACCTTTTCTGTGACTCATTCTCTCTCTCAAGTCGTCAATCGCACTTTGTATATAAGCGTTAAAAAGAACAGGTGACAGAGAGCATCCCTGTCTCACCCCTTGTCTTATACTGGCTTCTTTTGTATCATTGTCACATCTAATTATAGCGGCCTCATTCTTGTATAGCGCCTGGATTATTCGTCTATCTCTATATTTGATATCAATTCTCTTCAGAATCTCGAAGAGTCTTTTCCATTCTACTTTATCGAAAGCCTTTTCCAGGTCTATGAATGCGATGAATGTGTTTTGGTTTCTTTTTATTCTTTTTTCAAGTAGTATTCGTAGCGACAATATTGCTTCTCTGGTTCCTACACCTCTTCTAAAGCCATACTGATCTCCGGAAAGGATGTTCTCTACTTTTGGTTCGATTCTTTTTAGAATGATATTAGTCAATATTTTTGAGGCATGAGATATTAGGCTAAGAGTTCTGTGTTGTTCACATTTCGTCGTGCCTGCTTTCTTTGGTAATGTAACAATTAGGCATTTCTCGAAATCCTCTGGTATCTTTCCAGTCTTATACATTGTCTGTATCATTTTAAACAGGGCATCTATAGTTCCTTTTCCTGCTGGTTTAATTAGTTCAGCCGGAACGTCATCGATTCCGGGTGCTTTCCCGTTTTTGAGGTTTTTCAGTGCGAGATCAAACTCTTCTCTAGTGATGGGATCTCCCAAATCATCTGCGTCTACCTCATTTTCTTCTCTTGTCTACCTCGATATCTATATGTATAAATATTTTCAGTAGTGTCAAAATACAGGGAGAAAATTGGGGAATACGTTTGTATGGACAAAAGCCACCAGGTTTCCTCCTAAGAATCAGAATAGAATTTTAGCTCATGGCAAATAATAAAATTACAAACACCCTAAGAAATCACAATAAATTGTACAGCATCCATGAGGTGAGTTTTCCCAAAACAGTGCTCTAAAAATTATCCAATTATTATTATCGGTGTGAGTGGTAGTTATTCAAATGTCGCCATGGTGAAAGTTCACAACTGAAAACTGAAAGTTTGCTTGAAACGACCTTAGCTGTATTGATGACCAAATTGGTATAGTCAGATACCTCCGCACTTCCCCACTAGTTTCATCCACACAACACAACCTAATTGGGGGTGCCATAGTCTCTTTGGCTCCTGACAGTTGGGAATAGTTGGAACTCTTCTACAGAAATTAAATATATAAGTGTAATTTAAAATGCAATAAAGGTAGTTTATAAGTACAATGTGGTACACTGTTTATGGAGATTAAACCTATGACCTCATATTCAGGAAGCATGCACGTAACCTTTTCACCACGAGACCATTAAACCTAACCTCAAACTGAACAATGTAATTTTAACTGTTCTTAACTCTTTGACTGCACCGACAAAATTTTTGTGAAAAACGATAAATTCACAATATCTACGTATATTCGTTTGGCCTGTGAAACATCGATATGTCAAAAAAATAACAGTAATCACTGAAAGCATTTTAATTAATTTTAGGTACCAATATAATAAACTTAATCGCTTGCTTATTATCATTTATACATGTTGTATCTGGTTACCCACCGTTGATCTAATGGTCAGATTCTCAGTTTTAAATAAATATATTCGTATATCTCCTGTCGCGTATTAGGTGTCGTGAGTTTGTTAATTTTTCTTAAAGAAATTCTACCTTCAGAAAAGCTTATTGAAATAAGTAGCTTCCGCTAATATGATATTTACATCTTCGAGAAGTTTATTGGAATTTTGGTACTTGATTTTCTGCCACGTGTTTTTTGTATAATTATTTATTCTTCTGGACTGCCTTAGAAACGCAAACCAAGGTTACTAGGTCTGTTAAAAACCTCAGCCCAACCCTCTGGAAGCCAGTGAGACTATGGCATCCTATGAGGCTGAAGATAGTGGGAAGGAGAAGGACATATTAGAAAAAGGATCTGTTCATCTAAACGGATAAATTCATCTCAAATACCTTTTCGAATCTAAATGGTGGTCTTTATCCAGACCGATTCTGATGGAATCTACCACTCTGGAAATAAACTATAATTTGCACATAATAAATACATAAAGAGAAATAACAGAAATTAATCAAAAACGAGTAAAATTTACTTGCGCCCATCGAGATTTGAACTCGCGAACTCCGAATTTGTGGCAAAGGATTGAAACAACTCAACCACAGATACAATCTACATATAAGGTACTGTAAAGGGCTGTAATGTACGATCATATAATGTAACTAATTAAAGATAATCTGTAACACCGGTATTATATAAAAATGTAATGATTTTGAAATGTTGGAGCATTTTAAAAAACTTTAATATCTTGAAATTCCATGTGTTTACAGAGAATTCGACCGCATTGTATTGATCTAACTGGGTTCATTCAAATTTTATGTTATACCTTTTTTATGGACTAGGTACTATAATGGACTAGGTAACTATAAGTTGGGATAGCATGATACCAGACTTAGTGCGTTGCTTTGGTGCCCCATAATTCGTAGGTACGTGCACCAGCTACCTGCGTACCTTGGTATTATGGTTACACATTTAAATAAATAACCAATTGATGAGTCGACGCACATTACTATAAACTACATAGTGCATATAGGATAGGAACCCGTTCCTGACCAGTTTACCGTCTACCCGTTTACCAGTACGTCAAAAAAGGGATTCTGATATGATAATGCGTTTGGATAATGGAATGAAATATTTATACTTCACGATATTTCTTTATAGATTTACCTTTATTCTGTTTTTCTAAGGAGTAAAATACTATTAAACAAAGAAGGAATAAATGAAATAGACAACTGGAAAATATAATATAATTTTAGTTTAGAGATATTTTTCATTACTTATCAAACTACATTTTTTTTAGTTTATCAATTAATTTCAATTTGGGAAGCCGGTATGGGTACCGCCGGAACCATTTATTGGATTACTAATATCTCCGCTATAGGTCACTCCAAGGGTTCGCTACGTTTGGTGACTTAGCAGTGGTGCCCGGGTTCATGGGGTAAGGCGGTGGATGCATCTGCCCACCTGCTGCATGGCAGGCCGGATGGGGATAGAATGGTTGAGGGAGTCCCATTGACTTCACCAGCCGTACCTACTCTCACGGATTATCGCCTTGCACGGCAGTGAGAATGATAGATTCATACGTCCGTCACTGCTGGACACGCTGACCCCCAGATTCCTACCCAACCCTCAAACCCAGATTTTTTTTTCTTTTCCTTCCCACAATTTCCTTTCCTAAAAAAACACTCCACACAGCATCCCCAAAGATGACATTTTCCTCAGGGTTCAAATCCCGGCGTGCGCAAATAAATTTTATTTGCTTATTTTGCATTTTTTCTCAATTTGTTCACTTAAAGTAATATATAGTACATTTGCGGCAAATTCCAGAGTGGAAGATACTCTTAATATCGCCTTGGCGCAAAACCACCATTCAGAGTTGAAACGTTGCTTGAAAAGTCTTTAGTTAGGAGCAGTTGGGACTCTTGTGCGGTATTCACGTAAAATAAAATTAATAATACTAATACATATATATCTAATAATAATTGTCATTTTCCCCACAAATAATTCACAATGTTGAATATTTTTTTTTAAATAAAGAATATTCTACCAAAACGTATTCGATTAGGAGTCCAGCTAGAATTTGATTTTAATATACAACGTTATGTATATTTATGAATTAGATTTAATCTAAAGAGATAGTTGTAAATCCAATAATAATAGTTTATCGACAAATACCCAACACAAAGTAACTTGGCACCTCAAACCATGGGAGTCTGTCATTCCTTATAAATGACCCGAATAGTATCTACATCTTACACAGGTATGAATATCAATTAGGATTACTCGTTTACAGGTACAAACTCGTACCAACAACCTAACAGTACGTAGGTATACATAAATGGTTTAGATTAGTATTAGTAAAAAGCTTCAATAAAAGTAGCGGAAACTATTATTTCTCAAATGATTTGTTTGAGATTTTAAATTGGTCTACTTTCTGGAGAGAATTTTAAAATCTCGTCCACTACAGATCAACGTGCCGTATATTTCTATCGCCTATATTTTACCCGTCTGGCCGCCAAGATTCTGGACAAGAACAGTTGTGGAGTAATGCTAATTTTTATGCCTGGGTAAAATTGTATAATCACGCCCACTGCAAATTGCCGTGCTCCGTATTTTTTTCGCCAGGATTTTCATGGCCTGTCGGCTGAGTTTTGGCGGGTACAGGTTGAGTAATGCTAATTTTTACGTGGTACGGTTGGCCGAAATATCGCTCGGGGCGCACACACGCCGCCACCGGAGGAATGTTCTCACGCATTTAAGCAAGTCCCGAAGAGCCAGTCCGCTTCCCAGACTACCGTTATCGTGTAAAAAAGTACGTTCATTTCTAAATCGCTCATTAAAATACCGCATAATGGGTTGAGGCCTTTTTGCGCGATGGCGACCGGTATTCTTTACCCAACCAATCCCAGTAAGCGAAACGCAGGCAACTCACCAAAAAATCATGATTTTTTTATGGTGCTTTGACTGCTGTGTGGATTTTTTCGGTTTTTTGGTAAAGTGTCGACAAGCTCGCAAAAGTTAAAATCGTTTTGTTCGAAGCGGAGAAACAGGTGTCTCGGCCGAAAGGAAAATTGAGTGTGCTACATAACATAATGGAATGCAAAAGAAAAACAACTCGTACTGCGCGCCTTTAATGTTATAATATGCAAATGCATTTCCACGGCGTGTTATGCAGACGCCCGGAATTCCGTCTGCCGACTCCTGGGTATTTGGTGGAACGGTTCCTGCGCAGAATTTGGTTCAGCCAATTATTTGCTTACCATCATTATACTACACGGATTCATCCGAGTGTGCGTATGCTTTGAATGTAGACCTTATTTAATTAGTCAACTATTTTAATATTACATATGGATACTGTGTGTATGTTTGATTCAAATACATTGTACAATAATCCGACTAAAGTAGACAACCTGCGAGGAAAAGCGCTTAGCTACTTGCTTCTTAACCCCAGGGATCGCGGGTCCAAAGCACGATGATAAATTTAACAATATGTAATTTAAGAAGAAGGTAATATATGTATACTGGTAAAACTAAACGAAATATGAAACCGAACAAGACACAAAAAATATAAAGGTAACTGTTGCAACTGGGAATCGAACCCTGGATAATTGCCTTACCCGGACAACGCTTTTAACCACCCGGCGTTGTGTGCTGATTAATTATTTTCCGCTTCCTTCATCTCACAATTTTCCCCAACTTTGGGAGGCGGTTCTCCGATAGCTCATTTTTTTCCGTAACAAGATTTTTTTATTATAAAAAGGAACTCCGGTCATTAATTTATAATGGTAAAATGCACATATTACATTTTAACATATTCTTTTTGAAAAATAAACTAATAATAAATATGTAATACATTATTTTTCTTAAAAATAGTTAATACCTCCCTAATTGGATATTACTCGTATTTAGGAAAGGAGTATTATCATGAGTTGCATAAATTAAATAATTTCTGGAAGGCACCATGAACATAAGTAATCAGAAAACAGATATACACGAATTACTGCAAAAACAATATACATGTACCTACATTTATATACCTACTGATTTTTTTTTCCAAATACACCCAATATTATATATACCACACATCCAAAATAGTTCATTTTTTTAGAACGCTATCTCGTTACAGAATGTTTGAAAGACCTATTTTTAATTTATGAAAAATAAATTTATATTATTTCTGGACGATTGAAAATAAATTCGTTTTTCTCAACGATTTTTTTTTGTATTTTTCCAAATAATTTCACTAAATAAATCGATCTGATATTTTTTTAATTCCACTACGATAAGTCGTTCTGTTGTGATTAGTGTGTTGCATTCCTGATTAAAACGGGTTGACAGTGGTGGTAGATGGTGATGGTGAGATGACTACTGACTACTTCTTATGGTATATGATTACCCAGAGAGTATGGGGCAGCAGCAGGAGCAGTGGTCAGCACCAGTCAGTAGTCAAGTAGTCAGGTAGTATCATTGTAGTACCAGCTCCCCAGTACCGCATCACGTCTTCATTCCACTTTCCCGTTATTGTTACTGGGATTATTATTATTTCAAACACCGACCGTTTTCTTCACTCGAACAATGCCGTTTTCCTCATTTCGATATTGGCCGACCTTCTTATTCCTATACTTGCCAATTAAGAATTTTAAACAAACGAATAAGGGGTAAATATTCTTTTGGAAATACGAGTACGTACACGTTTTCCGTAAAATTATTGGTCTTCTTCAACTCAATATTTTGACGTTTTCATTACATTCACAATAATTTTGCTATAATTACCACTCTCTATATTACCTACTCTTATTCATCATATCAATAATGTTCTCAAATTCACACTTTCTACATTACTCTTGTTTATCATATCAATAATGTTCTCATGTTCACCACTTTCTACATTACTCTTGTTTATCATATCAATAATGTTCTCATATTAACCGACTTTCTACATTACTCTTGTTTATCATATCAATAGTGTTCTCATGTTCACCACTTTCTACATTACTCTTGTTTATCATTTCAATAATGTTCTCATGTTCACCACTTTCTACATTACTCTTGTTTATCATATCAATAGTGTTCTCATGTTCACCACTTTCTACATTACTCTTGTTTATCATATCAATAATGTTGTCATATTCACCACTTTCTACATTACTCTTCTTTATTCTATCAATAATTTTTTCAGTTTCATCACATTCTTATATTAATCTCATTTATCATATCAATAATTTCACACCCTTAACACTTTCCATATTACTCTTGTTTACCTTATCAAAAAAAATCTCCAACACTTTCTACATTACTGTTGTTTATCATATCAATAATTTTCCATTTTAGCACGTAGATAGGCACCTCATTCAGTGATTTTCCGTTTCTCGCGTTTGTAATATTGTATAGCAATAATTGCTCTTTTAACAGAAATAATTAAATACATTTTCTTTGTGTCTCAATGATCATACGAGAGTTTTTAATTTTCAACAAATTCCGAGACATTTATTAGACAGCGATGGACCATTAATTGTATTTTACCTTTCATACTTTTTACATCGATGATTTGTGGTTCAATTATATTTTATATCAAAAATTGTCCATTTAACAAGCTTTTTTTATTTGAAATCGAATCTGCATCAATTTAGCAAACTGTTTTCTTTCGTTTAGAATTCCCTGAAAACTTTTAGCAATGATGGGTCGCGTTCTGTGATTCAGCTTAACCCTACCTACTTCCTTTGCATTATTTTTATTTTCTCATATTCCCCGATTGGGCATAGTCTTACCATCTCCAAATGGAAGAATTCCATGAAAACTGGGCAATACGGACTGGACAGGTCAATAATCCGGAAAGCTCTTTCGGTCGTTTGATGTTTGCCTATGCAAACAGTGGGCGTTGCGTCACTCGCACTTTATACAGCTAGGTAAATAAACTGTGTAAGAACTACATACGGTTCCACAAACAATGCCCAAATCAAAAATTCTATTCTACGTGATCTTACAGAGTGGTTAAAAACAATTTTTTTCCATTAAAAAACAAGTGACAAAATGTGAAAACTCAACGTCGGGACCAAAATGAAAAAAACAGGGAGTACCTCAGGGGTCGGTGATGAATCCTTATTTTCATTTTATTTTACCCAAATGATATAATAACAACAATCAAACATTTCAAACTTGACATTTCGCGGATAATGCGCATCTACATTTCTTGTGATTCTTTTCATAACGTAAGTACCTATCATTACGAGATACACTGGTGTAAAAAAACCGTCTTAAATAAAACGAAAATCTTGTTGTTTATTCCATCAATTGTTCAATAGGAAATTGGTTTCCGAAAACAAGAGTGTTTAAATCTCTGAAAAACTAGACAGTAAAGCTTGCAGTATATATTTAAAGAAAATCAAATTTAATGTGGTTTTATTAAGTTCTATATGTATTTTAACTTTCATCATTGTTATTATTTTATCCTTTATTCATCGCAATGTAAGTTACATAATTTGAGGAATTTTCGACCACCATGCCAGGCACATGTCCGTGTTGTGGTGGTCGAGATTAAAACTATATGGAAACAGCCGATACAATAATTAATTAGTACTTACAGAACTTAATAATAGTATTATTAAATTAAAGTTAATTTTTTTAAAATTAAATAAAGTTCTTAAACGCAATAACAATAAACAGTTTTTACATATCAATAAAAAAACGCCAAATTATAAAAAAGGTTTTACCAAGAACAAAATAATAGTCACAAAAAAACGGTAGATATTATTATATTCCCCTGAAGAAAGCACAGCTGTATCTTAAACTACGTCTACTCAAATAAGCCTGTGGTGTATACAAAAAGTTATTCCACCATGAAGTCAATAGTTTTCAAAATAATACAGATAATTAAACTTGTTCCGTTGTCCAATTACTCTAAAGGAGAGCACGCGTGCCGTCGTATCCGAGGAAATAATTATATCAATTGATTCACTTACCTATTTCTAGGCCTATCACGTTAAGCAGAATTAACCAACAGACCGCACTGCACTGTGCAGTAAACAGTATGCAGTATGCACTGTGCACGCAACGCTTTACCCACATATTAATTCGCAGACAGTTAAATCAGATTTTAAATGAGTGAATTGGGTTGAAAAACTGGGATGAGAAAGTTGGGATATTTATTTCACAGACGAGTACATATTTATTAGAGAGAGGAAAAGTTTAGAACGAGAACGAATATAATACGCTGACTTTATCACCCGGTATCGCGACGATCTTGTTAAGTTTAATAATTCCTAACAACAAAATATTGCATAATATCATCTTATTATTCAACTTTTCGATAAGTTTTTTCGATAGTTCTTTCATTAATTTTTATTTTTATTTAATTCATGTCTCATGATGAATTTTTCTATTTAAAAATAGTTAACCTTGAAACTTCACGTAGTAAGTTCACCTTTCGGGAGTTTTTGCGACTACGGAAAAATTTTAAAAAGATTTTCTGCTTTGCAGTATTCGGACAATACATGGTTAGTAGGTATAGAAAAATTCGTTTACGATTAGTCTATGACTGGGAGGACAACAGGGTTTTTCAACGTGGTTCTTTGACTTTCCCATTTTATGGAATGGTTTCAATAAAAATATAATTAATTTCTTCAATAATCGCAAATATACAAAACAAATCACTTTTTATACGATGTATTCAATCAAAGTTATTAACACAAATTTTATTCTAACGAAGAAAAATTGCGTCTGTAGCACCACTAAGGTAATGGTTCACAAAAATAACGCTATATAAAATATATAAGTGTCACTTTTATTATTATAATATACGCTTTAGAATCCAGAACTTTTAACAAGTATTTAACATTTTATGGTTAGCCGTTTCATCGAGCGGTTGAATCGCCCTATTTGAATTACACTATTAGTTAAAATGCGACCCGTACTCATTTGTACGCATGACTAAATAAAGAAAAAGCCTTCTCTCAAACAAATTAAAGCGAACAGCCTCATAATAAACTCATAGTAAGTGGGAGAACGGTGAAAGAACTGTGCGTACACACTTTGCCTGTGCGTGGTCAATAAACTAACCAATCCAAAAAGAGATTTATGACGACACGGTATTTTCGCTGTCGCTAGATATTTTTAACGAATTGTTGGAAAGACGTGGAGCTTTTTGTTGAACAATATTATGCTTAGCCCACCCACTGTAATAATTTGGTTTAATATTTATTTTCCGTTATTTTTGTCCAGACGCATACGCATTTTGCGCAGACCATTTTTAAATTTCCAATTTCGAAAAAGGTGGTTATTATTTTTTGTAAAAATATTACACTATAGGTAGCTACCGCTCGTCTGAATTATTCTCCACGAAATCTATAAAAAAGATTAATGAAAGAAATACATATTTTAAATATAGAAATCTCAATTAATAAAAATATGATAAACTTCTGATTATATGAATGACGGATGACGACCGGCGTGGCCTAGGGGTAAGGCTCTACATATATAACTCCAGTTCGATGACCTCTAGAACTGAGCTTTTTTTACATAAGCTCCACACAGGAGGCCCTGAGGAAAATAATTTTCCTCAGGGCCTGTCATCTTTGGGGATGCTGTGTGGTGAGTTTTTTAAGGAAAGGAATGAGAGGAGAGGAATGAGAGGAAGAAATAGGGTTTAAGCAGTGTGTAGGAATCTGGGGTTCAGTGTGTCCTGGTCATCTGCATCCAAGACGTAGACAAACCTCACCCCATGAACCCGGGTACCCCTGCTAAATCACTAAACGTAGCGAACCACTTGGGGTGACCTATGGCAGAGGTGTTAGTTATCCAATAAAGGTTCCCGGGGCGACGCTACCCATTCCCGCCTACCATTTGCTTTGATTTTCAAAATTGGAACAGATTGTAGGAGCAAGTGATAAAGCTACGGCGTGGTCTAGGGGTAAGGCTCTTGACTCGCAATCCGAAGGTCGCGGGATCGAATCCCGGCGTGAGCAATTAAATTGTATTATTTAACAATTAATTCATTTAAAATAATATATGGTATATTTGCGGCACGTTTCAGAAAATACTCTCAGTATCGCCCTGGTGTAAGACCACCAGACGGGAGCAGCTGAGACTCTTGTGAGGTATTCACTTACAAAAAAATTAGAAGTGTCATCTTTACTGGTCAATTAAATTAATTATATATTCAAAAAAGATTTTTTTAAGTAAGCAAGGAAAATTTTAACTTACTTTGGACACACCCACAATATACTTCTATTGATTTATCATGTAGGTTTGGGTGCTGCGAGATTAGCTCTCAAGTTCCTTCCAAAAATGATTGAATATTATATAGCGCAGCAAAACTTCTATTTTTACGAAATTAATTTAATTGGATTCGTAACATCTAGATCCTGAATCAAGGATCTACTTTACCACTCGGATACAAAGATCTCCGTTTATTATAGTCAATTTTATTAAGCGATGAACTTACAGATTCTCTACAGAAAGGCAGTAAATAAAACAGACAAAAACATTTAGAAGATCTTTCAAACCAATTTCAGTTTTGAGGCCGTGATTATATAGTGGGGCATCTGATCAGCACGAATAAGACGACGGTGTATGTAAGATGAGCTTGGTGGTTTATTTGTTTATTCTAACGTTTAAGATTGCCGCCAGCATCCACAATAATGTATGTCGAATTTGTCCAAAGCAACCACAGTGCCTCAATTTTTAAACCACCTTAAAATATCTAATGTCTCGAGGCTGTATACACAATACCACTTACAAATATGAAGAACCCTTATTATTTATGTTTCTTTGCGGATACGTCCCATTTATTTTGAATCTTAAGTATTGTAATTACCTTATTCCTAAAATTTTTCACGGACTTGGTACCTATTTGTGATTTTATATAAGCACATCAAACGTATACTATTATAGCAGAACCACAAAGCATCATTTTAATGCATTCGTAACAACATCAAATTAAATTTCCAAGTAAAATAAGGTACATTAGTTACCTTTTCAAATTTATCCATCGTGACATTGTCATAACGGGAATACGTTTTTTATTAACGTAAGAAATTATTAACGTTAAATATTTGCACGTTATTTTCAATTAATCTTTAATTATTACGTAACTTTTGTTTGTTTTAATTTTTTCCTGTTATCAAATCTTCAGTTACATCGTTTGAAGGCGAAACAACTATCATTGCATATCGCTAGTCACGCTAGTATCTTTTTTCAACCAGTTGAAAAGAAGTTCAGCATTTATATTTATATTTTAGAAGACAGTATAAAACACTTGGCACCTGTCACAGATAAATTAAAGTCGCAAAAAAACATTTTAAAGGAAAAAAAACTATGCAGCAAAATAATTGCCTCATTATACCCTTACCCTCCCGAAGAAAAATATGCTGCTGTCAAAATAATTTTTAAATCTGCCTGATTAAATATATTGCTTTTCATATACCATCGCAATTATGAAACATCAAAATGCTAATTTCTACCAAACGAGAAGGATAATGCTTAACTGCTGGCGTAATGTGGAATTTAAACCCAAAATTATCAAAAAATGTACATTTTTACATGCGTGTGCGCACTTTGTCGATATCTTAATGTCCAGATTTCACGCTACGAAAACGCATAAAACTGAACATGAACGCCGAGAAGCAGATTGTAATGATGTTCAATATCCCCAATATACTTACTCTTCGATCGGAGAATTATCGAGTGTATGTGCGAGCGTATAACGCGTTCAGTAATGTAACGGTGAATTATTAATGAAAAAGTAACGCATCGAGTACTGAATGCCCGGTGGAAAAAATGTGTTCTGTTGTTTTTAGGAGGAATTAATACGTTTGAAGACGCGTACAAATGCTTTACTTAAAAATAACACCATGTTTCAATCTGTTGATTTCAGTATTATTAACCCTTTTTTATCAATTTATGATACGTGTATGAATGCTGATTTGACACGATGTGAGTTAGATTTTTTTTTTGAAATTGATTTATTTCTTGATGTTTCTTTTTTATGTATAAATATTTGTAAAAAAAATTCTTTTTTTTGTATACTATTTATATGAATAACGTAATTTCTTATATGTATTAAAACTAAATTTGTAATGTGTAAGAAATTAATAAAAACATATTATTATTATTATTAGATATCTTCAAAAGAGACTTTTTTTTGTACATTAACTCCACACAAGAGGCCTTGAGTAAAATAACTCCCCTCAGGGCCGATGTCATTTTTGGAGGGTATTTATTTATTTATTTATTGATTTATTGTGAAAAACAGTATAATCCATTTACATTTCACAAATAACAGTTTATAAATTACAGTTTATAATAAGTAAGTATAAACATTTATTTGCATGGGTAAGTACATCAATACTATCTGATTAGCCAGATTTGGTAAATAGTATGCTTATTGCTGTCTTAAATTCTCTTTGGTTCAAATTAAAAATGTCAATCACAGAAGAAATGTGATTTAACAAAGTAGTTATTCTCCCCAAAGGCAGATCATTGGTAGGTTGGTCCTGCCCCTTGGAAAAATAAATAATCTGTGCTGTCTAGCTCTGATGAAATTATCAGGGACATAAAAAGAAATTCGTTCCGTATTTTGAGGAAAGAAATGAGGAGAAGTTCTGGGGAATGAAAAGGTATTCAAGGTGGGTAAGTATCTGGGGGTCAGTATCTACCGGAGTGATGAATGTATGTTTCCATCCCTTCCAATGCAGTGCAAGGCAATGTTCTGAGGAGAGGTCAAAATGTCTCCCTCAACCAGTCTCTCCCGATCAGTCCTGCCTCGTAGCTGGTGGGCAGATGCATCCACCGCCAAGAACCGGATAAACCTCACCCCATAAACCCGGGCAGCCTTGGATACATTTAGGATCATTTATTAAATAGTTGCATCTCGCTATTTACTCGAGTTTTAAACTAGAGTGGTCGGCTTTACAATGCACTAAACATAACGTATTGCATCGCATTAATGTTTTTACCTTCAAGAAGTATCGGTTATTTATCTCTAACTGAATCTGTTATAAGGTACCTATGGAATAACAGCTTGGGGATTTTCCTGTAAAAAAAATATGGGCCATGTTCATTGAACATCGCCCATATATTTTTTACATGTTTTTTGAACATTGTTCAATAAGTGCAAAATTCATTGGTTAAATTATTAACTGAAAAAAATTTATACAAAGAAAGGCATAATATTCCATACTTTTATCAGAATCTCACAATTCTTTCAGTGAGAGCAAATCTGTAGTATAAAATTACATTTCAGCGCATAAATAACCCTTTATATACAAACAGGTTGGAACACAACCATAATACTCGTTTCAACTTTAATAAAGGACTAATTGTACCTAAGCATACTAATAAATATGGACAAAGAACGTTAAATTACATGATTCCCAGTAGTTTATATATGTCACCTGCTGAAATTAAAAACTGTACCCAAAACAAACAATTGGTGAATTTACTGAAGACCGGCTTACGGAAAGAATTAATTTGTATTATATCATTGAAGAATTAGATAATAATAATAATCTAAAATACGAAAATATGAAAGAGAACAAGACACAGAAAAACAGAAAAAGATAACGGTCGCAACTGGGACTCGAACCCAGAACCTCTCGTTTATCCGGGTCGTGCGTTTACCAATTCCGCCATTGCGCCCTACTGTCAAACCGTCATAATAGCCAATCTCATATTAAAAATTTTGGAAATAACAATATTATCTTCAACTAATTTAATTTGTATTAGCATACAACGACATATTGTTCTAAAGACTTTGAAATTATTATTTATGTTTTCATAATATTTCTTTTATCTATATTTCTGTAAAAAAAATATTTTATTTTATATAATTGTAAAAAAGCAACTATTAAATCGCTATAATAAGATCTTTAGAAGCGTTCGACAAACTGCTGAAAATTATTCAAACTGCTGAAAAGTAAGATGTCAAATCACAAAGTGATTGCTTTCTATAATAATGCTAAAAAGTAGTTTATCGGGACTTTTAGTCTTATATTTGTATAGTGTATAAAATAAATATATGAAAAAAGGTTTTAATATGCTTTAGTAATCGATAGTAAGGAGGGAAAGTAATATTATACTTACGCATTATATAAATGTTATTTCTTTTGGTTAAAAAAGGGAAAAAAACGTCAAAAAGAGAGATGCGTTATATCCACGATGGAGATTATAACACAAAATATAAAAATATAACAGCAAACGCATACTACGCAATACACAAAAAATCATATCGCACAGAGGCAAAGGATTTCGCTTAAAGGATGGAGTCGCGCCAAATAGAAACCAAATGGTTCCATGACAGTTGATCCCCCGACAGTTAGCCCCCCGAAATTTGGCCCACCGGCATACTTATATGTAATGTGTAGTTGGTTTAGGAAAAATACGGTACACCTACTTACAAAAATCATAACTAAATGTCCCCGAAGGGATGTGCAGAAAGGATACCGCCAAATAATAAAAGTACAAAAAATATTTTCATTCAAATGCATCAACGACAAAACTACTTGTATAGTATACTGTACATACTAGCGGAGAAGTACAAAAATTCGACACTGTAAATAAATTAGTTTGATATCCGAACGAACTTATTTTTAAAGGCAGTAGATTTTAGGTTTGAAATTGGTAAATAATGCAAAAAAAAATTATTGTATGATGATTATAACTTCAGGGGGCCAATTGTTGGGGGATCAACTGTCAGGTTACCAGAATAATCAGTGTTACCATGACTTTTTCAAGATACCACGAAGCAGACCATTTTTTTAACACAGTGCATGAAAAGTGGAATGGTGCTATTGATTAAAATTCCTTCCAAATGTTTAGAATGTTATCGTAAAATAAATAAAATAAAATTTTACAAAATAAAAAATGTTGATTTGGAAAGCAAACGAGATATATATAATATATAGTACATAAGAAAGTCTTCGTGTAGGTACCTACCAGGAATATTACTAGTGAATAAAGACAACGTCGGTTATTTACTTGGAAAACATCATGTGTAATTTAATTTGTAATAGTATTAGTTACAATGCTAATTTCCTTCTTGATTTTCTTCTAAATGCATTCCATAGAAAACTATTAGCAAATTCATATAAACTTCCCGACCGCATTCCGGGTAATATCTTACAAGTTGTAATTTGAATACGCCAGCATCAGTAATATCACCAGTAATTCTGTGGTCCACTAAGCCCGGACCAACCGGTAACGAGAAACAAGAAGCGTATCGTTTTCAAATCGGCAAAACGAAGCCAACGCTATTTGCACACTAAATGTGGCATGAGCCAAGCTAAAGCTCTAAACGGCCATGTACGTCACTATAATGATTGATCTACATTCGCTAAATCAGGTTCAATACATTTTGCATCAAGGAAACCAGGCGAGCTATCTCTGTCTCCCAAGATAATACTAGTCTCCAATACTAGTCTCCCAGCCTCTTGACAGGGGTATATCAGATAAAGTGTGTTTAATAAACTTATTGACGGGGTTTAGTTAGATTAACCAGTTATTTTATTAGTATTAACTAGCGAGTTCCCGGCATGCTTTGCAATGCCACTTAATAAAGAAATTGTTTCTCCCTGCGTGTCCTTTCCCATTCGTTCCGGTCCCCTTCCGCCGCCCTTTCCCCTCCCATGTTTCCTTATCCTCACGCGTCCCCCATCCACCTTCCCCGCCTTCCCTCTTCCCTCTTCCGCTCTACCCCCGTCCCGCTTTCCCCTCCCATCTCCCACGTTCCATGTATTCAGTCCCGGTACATTCGGTTTTCAAACAGCTCGCGTGCCACCTATTGCAATTTTTTTATACTAATTTTCATTTTTCATATATTACCAACATTCATTTTTGTATATTATCTATATTATAAGACCTATACCTATTGAATTACCTATTTAAAATACCTATAATTCTTACTTACTTACCTGTTACTTCAAATACATTCATTAATTTAAAGGGTTTATTCGAAAATTGAATTTTGATTGAACAATCGATAGTTTGCAAAGCAGTTATGTAAAAATTAATGTTACGTTATGATAAAATAAACTGCGAGTTATATTAACAAATATTTTATCATAACAAAACGTCATTCTCATATTGTGACATTTTTGACAGTTTCGTAAGAGTTTTTGTAATGATTGAAAAACTTTTCAGATGTATTGTCATATGGTTATAATTAGGGCCCGGATTAATATGTAAATACATATTTTTAATTTACACGATTTTCGGTCTCGTATGTGTTCTCTACCTAGATTATCATATATAGATTGTGAAAAACTAATTTTTATTTTCTATATTTTTCCATATATTATGCTGAAGTCCATATTTAAAAAAAAATATATCACAATCCTCCATATTTTCGATTTTTATACCATAAAACATGAGTTAGTTCACATAAAATGATATAATTTTACATGTTTGCATTCTCGCCACCACACGGCTGCGCGTGTTTCATTTCTCTCGCATAATATTCGTCGTAATTTGATTTTTGATTCTCTTCCTCTACTTGCTTGCTGTTGCTTACGCGTCTTTTTATTTTTACGTACTCAAGTCACCTACTACTACTGTCTAAGTACCCATCAGTTAAATGTAAAAATGACCAAGGATAAACAACCTTTGCGTATCATGTGAAGTATATTTTAGACAAAAATGAAGGATTTGACACCCTAAAAACAATTAATAAAGTTCTGAGCAGAAGCTTTGAGGGTACTGCACACATGCCTTACACAATTTCGGAACTAGGCGTCTTTAAGTATGCTCCCATTACGTCATGTGACGTGGAAAGATCTTTCAGCCAATATAAGGCTATATTTGAACCAAATCCACAAAGTTTTAATTTCGATAATCTAAAAAAACATGTGATTGTATACTGCGATCAATTTAATAAGACAGATTTAGAGGAAGATGAAGAAAACTTTTTTTATTTGAATTACCTGAACATTTCGCTATCTTTTTATAATTTTTTGAATGTAACTGTTACTGAATAGTAATTTTTCACAATAAACATTGTTTAATATGAAAGATATTCTTATTTTATATTCCATATTTTTTCTATGTACATATTTTGATTTTTTTAATACATATCTATCCGAGCCCTAGTTATAATAATCCAGAAAAATTAGCAAGGGTGGAAAGAAAGTTTCAAACATTTCCTATGCTTAATATAGCAATACATAAACTACACTAATACATACACATACACACATACATGCAAGCATGCAAGCAAACATACATTAATTTTTAGGTATGTAGAAGATTTTGATAGGGTATCCCAACCTCTGAAAAATATTTTTTTGTTGTTAAGATAATAATTATATGAGCCTCATCTCAGAAAAGTAAAATCTATAATCATACTAGCTGATCCGGCGAACTTCGTACCGCCTCAGAATCAAAAAATGTTGTCAACTTATTAGCTGAATTGATCTAAATTGTTTCTCCCTGCGTATACCATACCTTTATCTAAATTGTTTCTCCCTGCGTATCCTTTCCCCTCTCACGTTCCCTCTCCCTCTCCACTCCACTTCTCCCCTTCCCCCGTCCCGCTAAACCCCTTCCTGAGTTCCTTTTCCCCCTCTCCCCTCCCCCCTCCTCCCTCCCCCCTCCCCCCCCCCCCTCCCCCGGTTCACAGTTCAATATTATACCCCTTACAATATTGCTGCAGTTCTTTCAAAATAGGAGAATTCGTTCCATACAAAATGTATGGGGAAAATAATTTTCTTCGGAGTGGAACACCCTTTACTTTTAGGGGTATGAAAAATAGATGTTGGTCGATTCTCAGACCTACCAGATAAGCACACAAAATTTCATCAATTTGGTCCAGCCGTTTCGGAGGAGTATGGTAACAAACACCGTGACACGAGAATTTTATATATTAGATATCCTCACAATACCTTATTTCATTTTGTTATAACCATTTTTTTGGTAATTGAAAATTTATTTGTACAAAATATGCACTTAATTGAAACCAAAGTAATTTCATTTTCACAATTTGGTATCCATTAGTTTATTATTTTTTTATGTAAAAATAAAAGTTTTTTTTTGTTTATTTGAAGATATCAGTACCTATATATTCTAATGTGTTTTAAATTCTATGAACGCATTATCAAGTGATCTTATATTTTCAAGGCAATTTCTTAAAGAAATTTGTTACCGGTTTGCATGAAGCTGTTCACACTTGCCGCCTTGTCTTTCCGGCGTGAGCCTCACTACGCCCCGACCGTAGATTATGATGAAGACCTCGAGAGCGAAATAAACGTATTTGAGCCAGAATCGTATTTTTAGACATGCAATGTGTTAAGAGACATACTTACTTTAACCAGTTATTTCTGGTATCATGTGAAGTAAAAAGTTTAAAATGATCAAATTGGATAGGGACACTTTAGATTAGTTGGTAGAGCCGCGGCCCGGAAAGCATAAGGTCCTGGGTTCGAGTCCCAGAGGTGCCAATATATTTTTTCTGATTTTTCGGTTTCCAGATTTTTGATAGAGTTTCGCTAATATTGTCTTCACTTAATTAAATAAAAAATGTAAGTTTAATTTTGGTCTCCGGTGACCTTTACAAAAATTTTTTTTAAATTACAATTATATATTTATAATTATATTTTTAAAAAATCAGTAGGCGTTAAACAGTTAGGAATAAAATAGTCAAGTACGCCCCTTTAAAAAAATATTTAAGGAGGCAACACGTGCACGTGTCCGTCGGAGTGGTAATTATTATTGATCATGCCCAAAATGTAAATAGATAGGTAATGTCTGTAAAGACGCAAAAACCAAATCCATGAAATTTCTTGTAGTTTCTCAAATTAAACATTTTGACTTACGAGGTTTAAATATATATTATTAACGATTTGTTTATTTTATTTTTAAATTAAGATAAAAGGAAAAAAATGTGTAAAAAGTAAAATAAACTCATAGTTGTAATACACGAAATAAGAGTATGTAAAAAAGAGATTTTCTGTGGTGGGCTATATCTCCGTTTTATTAATACAGTGATTCAAAAGCTTGGCAGGTTTGCTACATGGATTTATTCTGGGCAGACCTTAAAGAAAATTCGACCCTCCGCGTATTTCTTGTGCGCGTGTGCCGTGAAGTTAAATGTTGTATAAAATATTAATATTTCAATAACGAGGCGCATTAGCTCCCCGTTCCGTGACAAATTTGTTTAATTGATAAACAGAGTGCGCCGGCAAGCCAACTGAGACCCCGTTTTTCGCGATCTGTAGCCTGGCAGTTCCGTGTGAGACGCGTGGCTATGGGAGAAGAGAACCGGTGGAAATTTGTGTAAGTCAACTGACATGCCAGACATGTGGAGATTCTCGGGACACATTGAGATTCTCAGGACACGTGGAGATACACTTAAAAAAGTTATAATAATATCATTGAATGTGACCATATGGATATCTACGCAAACGGTCTCACATATTTCAAAAAACAAATTGACAATCTTCTACCATGACACTTCTTGGAGAACAGTTATGTAATTGCTTTAATATCATGTCTTTTCTTTCTTTCTTCTCTTTCTCTGCAGGTTATGTTTTATATTTGACACTGCTATGCTTTATATTTCATTTGATTATCATTATTTCTGTTAGTACCTAACGTCTGTCATTATTTCTGTTAGTTTCTTCAAGTAATAACTAAACATTGATTACGCATGCGGTGAACATTTCTAATTAGAGTGTTAATATCTATGTACATTCCAACTGCAATTTTATCACTGTAATAATTTTTAACGCTATGTAAATGTTTCAAACAATAAATAAACACAAATATTACAAAAATTACCTTTCAAAACCATAAAAATGGCTTCTGCCTGAACGAGTCGCTAAATATCCAAAATTGCACCCAAAGCCAATAAAACCAGCACTTGGAATAAAAACATATTTTATTCATTCTATGTAGGAAGGAAAATTTAAAAAAAACATTTGTTTTAATTTTTTATGCGTTATATATCTGAAAAAATCCACAGTGATTCTTAAAATGCCACTTTGGACATTTGTCTAAGATATATTTTTGCTCTATTTTAAATATGTCATGCTTTGAATATCATTTGGAAATTTTCACGGCCAAATGTATTATGTGATTTATTTTGGGGAATAATGCCGTGTTGCGCTACCTCTTTTTTTAATCAAAGTTTCGGACACTAATGCTGTCCGAAACATTGGTTAAAAAAGGTAGTAGCGTAACACGTTATAAAACCTGCCGAATCGGATAGTAACTTCTATCACACTGAAGGTAAAATGCAGCCATTGCAGTATTTCTACTTAAATGTACTGTGTGGCTGCTAGTTAAGTTAGTTCAGTTTGTTCTGCAAATTGCAAATAATTGATTCGCTCACAATCAATTTCGGTTAGCGCGCAGCATCTGGGCAGTGGGTAGTGGGCATCTGTGCTGTGCGCTCTGGGTAAGTTAGTTAGTCAGTTAGTGTGTGGTGATGGCGATGGTGTATTTGGGTTACATATGAGAGACCGTCCGCCGCCTTCCTCGAATAGCGGAAATAAGTTGATAATGAATAATGCAAGCAATATTTCCCGTAATATGCGGCTGCTTTTTCTTGGACCGCTCTGCACAAATGAAAGTCTCAGGCTAGAAACGATGAAATATCAAGAGAATGAGAGACCATTTTTTGCAAAAATTTAATTTTGAATTTCATATCTGCGCTCAAACATATATATATGAAAATGTTTGACGGGTCAGTGACAGAGTGGGCATCGCGTGTGGGTCCCACGTCCCACGTGTTCCTCGGCTGGCTAAGTCCTCCATCACGACACAAGCAATATTTTCCGCTTAGTGTGGTGGTAGTAGGAGATTTTTTTAACATTGTTGGGTTATTCGTAACGTGGGAATGTTTGTCTTTCTTTTTGAAAAAAAAGGTAAAATTTGTTTATCTCAATCTGAAATTTGATGCATGGTAAAGTAACAATTGATAGAGTTTTTTTGCTATTTGACAATAATTTGGGAGGCGGGAATGGGTACCGCCACCCCGGGAACCTTTATTGGATAACCAACACCTCTGCCATAGGTCACCCCAAGTGGTTCGCTACGTTTGGTGATTTAGCAGGGGTGCCCGGGTGAGGTGTTTTCCTCCAAGACCTAGACAAACCTCACCATTGGGTGAGGTTTGTCTAGGTCTTGGAGGCGGAAGACCAGGACATACTGAATCCCAGATTCCTACCCACCCCTTAAACCCTTTTCCTTCCCAGAACTCTCCTCTCCTTCCTTTCCTTAAAAAAACCCTCCACACAGCATCCTCAAAGATGACATAGGCCCTGGGGGAAATTATTCTCCTTAAGCTATTGCTACTTTCGTTCGTTAAATCATTAGGTCTCATAGAGCGTGTTTCACATAAAAAAGCATACACTGTATATAAAAATATATAATATTTAAAAGATGATATTAAAAATAAACAATAAAACATACCTTCGAATCTTACATTAAAAAACGAGAGAACAAATTCGGTCGAGAATAAACACAAAAATTACCTATCAAAACCATAAAAATGGCAACCGCCTGAACGAGTAGCTAATATCCAATGAAACAAATAGCACCCAAAGCCAGTTAAACCAGCATTTGGAAAAAGAAAACTATGTAGGCAGGAAAAAAATTTTAAATCTACTTATTTCAAATTTCTGTTCGTTACTCAAGGGTTAAGAATAAAACCTCTAGAATAATTAAATACACATCACTGCAATATCAAAAATACCCACCGCCCAATTACAATAACTGGTAAATATAAAAAAGTGACCATATCTAAAAACCTACACTCTCTATCTTTCGACAATCAAAATAAAAAATTATGTTGTGTTCAAAGTTACATCATCTTTATCTCATAGATCTTCTAATTCTCGATATGGTTCAGATGGTTTACGAAATGTCAACAATGACAGAATTAACAAGATAATGACGACATTACTTTCTACATAGCAAGAATAGTAAATATTAAAAAAACAAGTTATAAAGAAATAACCAAATTAAGTCCATTTAGAGAATAATCGGAAAAAGAACTGAATAGTAATTTAAAAATATTGCCACAAAATTCAACACAAAACCACAAAGTTGTACCATAGAAGTCGCTGAAAACTTAGCTCTCCTCAGCTCAGGATACCCTATTGCGGAGGACTAAGAAAATATTCTGCACCTTTGTTTGTATTTGAAATATATCTTCATAAAATGTCAAAATTATAACATGGATTTTTTTTTATTAAAACAAGTTTCATTCCGTCATATGATAATGTAAATGAAGCACGAAGTATGTACAGAGTTGAATGGCGTGATGGTAAGTTAGTTAAACCTATAGTGACAATCCGCTAGTAATTTATTACTGATAACGGAGTACAATTCGAAGAAGATCAGACGCTAGCAACAGTTGTTGATCAGCAACTCTCGAGGTCACTGGCTTAGTTTTGTTACAAGTTACTAGTTATCTACCTACTCACTTTCATCGTCCGGTTCATCCTCCACAGCACACACGAGATCTCACTCAGGTCCGTTATGAGTAGATCTCCTCCGCTAGCCATTCATATGAGTTCTTGTGCTTAATTAGGCATTTGTTACAATTATGTGTGTTACTGTCCGCAATCCATGTTTGCCGAGCCAATAATACAGTATACAGTATGCCTCAAGTTCATAAATCAGCTACTACTCTATTTCGTCTTCTTCGGTTTCTTCTGCCACTTGTTCAATGTTCGTGTCTGTTAAATATAACGGACTGAACGTTCATGTTTCGTACAAATTAACAATACAGTTTGGTGTAAAAGATGATAATTATGATCACGGTTGCATTTTTTTGTTTTAGATGTGAGTGGGTTTTATTGTGAGGTATTTTGACCTTTCTAAAGCATCCTTCCAGTTCAAATAATTTGGTTAAAATATTATAATTATGTGTACAATAGTTAATTTCAGTTGGTTTAATACCCATGGCAGACTTTTGGCGCTTTGTTTATCAAACAACTTTGGTCAATCTATATATGGACAATGGACCAGCGATTCACATAACTATCACTTCCATCACGATATATCCTTTGAACAATCAGTCCAAAGTGGCTCGTTATTTATTCCGCGTTAAACATTAAAAAAAATCTCTAAATAGGATTTTTGATTTTTTGTATCACAGTAAATCAAAATATTGTCAATAATAATATGGCAAAAATACACAAGTACTATTTAAATTAATAAATAAAAATAAAACTCACTGGTTGTTCTTGTATGTGCACCTTCAAAATCCAGTCGCTAACAATTTCTTGAAGAAGTCCATAAAATATTTGTGTTATTTTGTAGACCGCTGGTTCAAACACTACTTTTAAACTTTAAAACATGATAAAAAATAATTTCCAACACATTTTTCCATTAAAACTGTTTCACTTTTGGTTCAAGAGTATAGTAACACTAATAATTATTGTTCCAAAAATACATTATTTTTTTGTTTTTCATCAATTTTTTCAATAATCTGTAACAATATTGCAGGATGTGGTATGAGATTAATGGTGCGTGAGTTGTAAAAAATGCTAACTGGTGGCGGTGGTTTTATCAAATGTTTTATTATTCGTTCATCGCACATGCCGCCTGCGCATTGCCAAGAAACACGTATTTACGGTCAGTTATGTTGTTCCCCGGTTGAATTATATTATATTTATTCTTCTGGCCACAAAAACGTATAAACTATCATTTACCTATTATTATTAACCGAAGTTTTGATTTTGTTAAATTGACTCGCAATTGACGAATTGACGGGTTGATGTAGAACAATTATTGGTAGATATATTATTTGTAGTGGTTTGCATTTTTGGTTCACTATTTGAATCTACGCAAAAGACCTGATACATCTTCGAACAAATAAAAGTTTTTTGTGTACTAATTGGCTAAGGAAGAACGAAATTGCGTAGATATATTATAATTGGCAGCGACAAATTACTTGTAAATATTTATTCAATATATTACGATAATTATCAAATCCACAAATATGACTAAAATTCTCATAAAAACTACAAATAAAAATGATGTTACCAAAAAAAAATTATTTAAAAAATTTATAATCCGCAATCAATACATTTTATGATATTGGGATCCTAGATAAAACCACAATTTCTTCTTGAATTCCGGGGTAAAGATTTACAACGTAGGTACATAAGATGAATATAGACAGACACTAACGAACCGATCCTCAAAATTTTCGTTTTTATCCAACTACAGTAACCACGTCCCATATAAGTTTAAATACCTTCATGAAAAAAGATTGTATAACTCACAAACATTTTATTCTAACAAATACGTTGTTATGATGGGGTAAGTTCACGAAAACAATTTTGGGTGATATTTTCGAAAGGTGTTTTTTATCACCCTTCTAAGGAACAAAGTAAAGTGTTTCGAATTAATAAAAAAATGTAATTGTTCAACTATTGGTAAATTGTACCTTATTAAAAAATTCCAATCAAATCCCACTTCTGGTTTGAGCTACAAATCCTTCGTCAAACGCTTTTTCATGCAAAAATATATACAGCCTGCAACAGCAACAGCGTTTGTATCACATAATAATTGGGTTGGCCGAAATGAAGGTTTTTTTTTCTGGTACGGAGATGAATTTACTTTTTTAAACTGGTTTATTCACTATTGTGAATATTTAATATACCTACCTACAATATATTTTATACACACGCCAGATGTTACATTACACATGCTCTGTTACGAACACTATTTTAGTTTAGTCCAACAATTTTTGACCATCGAATTATTGGAGATCTCGCTACAGAATTGTTGAATTACTGAAGAAAGATCAATATCAAAGCTTTATTAAAAATAATAAAACATTTGTGTGGCGCACTTTTGTGTTTTTGGAGTAAAACTTCTTTACACACGCTTGACTTGGGGAGTAAGCTGGTGAATGCGTGACGAGAGCGTTACGAAAAGTGTGATCGGGCGAGGCGAACGGTCGGGCCTTTACGCACGTTTGACTTGGGGAGTGAGCTGGTGAATGCGTGACGAGAGCGGTATGAAAAGTGTGATCGGGTGAGGCGAACGGTCGGGCGAGGCAAACGGAAGATGAGAGGAAGATATAAGTTAGTGAAGTTTTACTTCAGCCGTGTGTTCTTTTTTTACTTTTGAAAATCTATTTCATTTCACTCGTATTATTCTCATTGCTTTATTTTGAAGGACTTGTTTTGATCTTTGTCATTACACAAGAAAAGAATCGCTGATCTAAAGAGTGGAGCAATAATAGAGTTGTAATTAGTGATTGCATCAGTTATGGGAATTCTTCCCGAAAAAGAGATCGTGTGGTCTAAAGAACACTAGTTTTTTTTCACATCAAATGCGCAATTATTTCGTTATAGAATTTGAAATCTATGTTTCGGAAGTAAAAAATAAAATTGAACAGTAATAATAAAAAGAATTATTTGAAGATAATATTGTCAATTCTAAAATTTGAAATAAGAGATTGACAAATATGATGGTTTGACGGAAGGTGGCAATAGCGAAATTGGTTAACGCGCACGTCCCGGTAAGACGAGAGGTCTGGGTTCGAATCCCAGTTGCTACCATTGTCTCATTCTGTTTTTCTGTGTCTTGTTCTCTTTCATATTTTCTTTTCGATTATTATTATTATCTTCTTCTTCAATGATATATTACATTGATGGAAATAACCTTCAAAAGTTATAAAAAAGTTTTTCTTAAAAAAAAAAAAAATTTGGTAGTAAAATATCGTTTTCGCAGAAAGCATTTTCTTCGTGGCATTTCAAAATTATAATATAAACTCATAAATTAAATTTGTTTAAACCAATTTTATTTTAATGATTAGGTCTTTACCGGTTTCGGAAAGGACCAAGAGAATATTAATGAAGGTCCCTTCCGAAACTTGCTAGTAATAATTATCAAAAGAAAGAGGTTTCAATCAACATTATGTGTTTATATTGTTCTAAAAACATCATTTTTATCTTCTTCTTCTTTGTGTGCCGTAACAGCTCCCCCCGACGTTGGCGATCACTCTTGAAAATGTCTCTCTGTCTTGCGCTGCCCGGAATAGCTCCTCCACACTTCTAATGCCGGTCCACTCTCGTATAATTCGCAGCCAAGGCATTTGTCTCCTACCAGGCCCTCGGCGACCTTTTATTATCTTTTATAATTTTTTTTAATCTCAAAGGTTTTTTTTTAATTTTCTAAACTGATGATTGGCTTTGATAACATTTAAGGCTTAGTGAAAATAAAAAATAAAAATAAATTTAAAGAAAGGCAAACATTCTTGAGTTACGAATAATCTGACAATATTTGAAAATCTCTTACTACCACCACTAAAAGGGGAAAATGTTGCTTGGGTTGTTATGAAGGACTGAGCCAGCCGAGGAATAGAACACATACGTGATGCCAACTCAGCCAATTATCGGTCAAATTTACTTTTAAAGATTTTAAAAATTATTCAGCAAAGTTCCGCACTCATTTTATTACAGTGTACTAACTAAACGAGAACCAAGACAAAACCAATATTTGAAACCACAATATATCTTCTGATGTAGACATTTTTCAGTTAAACTTCAGTGACTTCAAGACGGCAATAAATATATTTTTAACGTATGACTGCGTCTCAACTTACGTTGTAATATTTGGATGATGTTTTTTGTGAAATGTGATTGGATTAATTGTATTTAACAATAAATAAATGATGCGGAGTATCTGTGCGCAATCATATCTGCCCACTGGCCTAATAAATTCTCTAGTGTCGTTTGCTTTTTTGTCGGGATTTTGCAGGTCAAAGCAATTATTTTCAGATCTCAATATAATTTCCATTATTAACTATACAACGATACTTGTTGCAGAAGAAGGAAGAGAAAAGATGATTGACACAAAGCTTCCTACTTGACTTTCAATATAGTCGAAAGTAGTGAGTGCTGCACACAAAATATATTAATTACTAACGAGTTCCCGGCATGCGTTGGTATGCCACTTAATAAAGAAATTGTATCTCCCTGCGTGTCCTTTCCCATTCACCTCACCTTCCTCTTCCGCATCCCCTTCCCCTCACGCATTTCCACTCAGCCTTCTCCGCCTTCCCTCTCCCCCGTCTCGCGAACCCCCCTCCCGAGTTCCCCTCCCCCCTCTTGCAATCCGTACATTCAGTTTTCAAACAGCTCTCGTGCCACCTATTGCTTTTTTTATACAAATTTCATAATGCCAGAGCTCACCAGCATATACAGAAACCCTCGCGGGCGTGCTCACAACAACTCACCAAAGTTTCCTCTCAATCGGATGAACGGTTTAGCAACGCATTTTCATAACGCAAAGAAATCTTCGCGGCCATGTGCACATCAAATCCCCAAAGTTTCATCGCAATCGGATGAATTGTTCAGCAACGCTCATATACTCATTCACATACCTACTGACCACATATACTCACTCACATACTGACCCGGCCACGTAACGTAACGCAACGCCACCTTCTGGTTGGTTACCCAACATTTATAACCAACGCCATCTGTTAATTTGCATACAAATCAAATCCACACCTTCCGCTTGCCAGCCCGCTCCCTTATTACATATATTTCAACCAATTTACACAAAACCTTGACAAATTATATACCTTAACCTTTCTCACGATTCACTCTATATATTGGTGAAAACCGCATGAAGATCCGTTCATTATAGTTTTTGAGTTTATTGTGAACAGACAGACAGACCCGTCGGAGGACTTTGATTTATAATATGTAGATATATTTCAGCCAATTTACACAAAACCTTGACAAAATTTTATACTTAAACTTTCCTCATGAATCACTCTAACTATTCGTGAAAACCGCATGAAAATCCGTTCTTCAGTTTTTGAGTTTATCGCGAACGGACAGACAGATAGACGCGTTGGAAGACATTAATTTATAAAAATCAAAAACTTCTTTGTTAGATTTATATCCACCACTTGATATAATTTAAAATGATTGCGTAATAGCAGGCTATTAACACCAGAATCAGGCTCGTTTCCAAATACCATTATAATAATGCAAATTCGCCAAGTCGACTGCCTCTTCTGCCATTCGAACCGTCACTAATGTAATACGAACGCAATGTGGAGCAGTGGCTGCTTACCATTAAATTAGAAGCTGTTTCCCCCAGTGATTGCTTACTGATGAACTAACTGCTCACTAAGAACACGCGTCTTACTTAATTCAACGCACTTAGCGAAAATCAAGACCAAGGCCTTAGAAAATAAATGGAATAATGAAATGTTGAACTTTATTGTGCAGTAGCTGGTTCCCGGCATGCGTTGCAATGCCATATCAAAGAAATAAATTGTTTCTCCCTGCATGTCCTTTCCCGTGCGTCCCCGTTCCCCTCCCGCATCCCCTTCCACCTTCCCCACCCACCCTCTCCCCTCTCCCGATCCCCCGTCCCACAAATCGCGATCCATATATTCAGTCCCAGTACATTCAGTTTTCAAACAGCTCGCGTGCCACCCATTACAATTTTTTTATTCAACTTTTCATTTTTCGTATATTACAAATATTCATTTTTGTATATTATAAGAATATTTTAAAATATCCATAATTTAAAAAATCCACAGACAATTCTTTTGTTACAAAAAAAACAGCTGCCTGCTAAATCAATATCATCAAACGCGCGAACTATCAAACTTGCGAAGTTAAAATAGTCATTAAGTTTTCGAAATTATCCAATTTACTTAATTTTTCTTCCGGTAAGAACCTTCTACAAAGTATTAGAAAACTTAAAAAAAAAAAAGATGAATGGAAAAGTTGTTCTGAAGTTATGGCGTGACAAAGGGAAACAGGGATTCATTTATATGTAAATAGAGACTATTAATGTTCGTTTCAGCGAAATAATCAAAAGTGTTGATGTTGTTTATTGTTGCGATTCTGCAACCAAACTATTAATTTAAAACCAATAAAATTACCCGTAAAAATTGGCGAATCGAAATGTAAGTAGAATCGTTAAGCGCCCTTGAGGTGATATATTTCACTTGATGGTGCTACAAGAATTGTTCAATATTAATGACTCTAAAGTTGGAATTCGTTTGGTTAAATTTTTTTTTAAATTTGCTCAGTTTTTACTGTGTACAATTTCTAGATCGCAACTATTTTAAGGTCGAAACGTTGTTTTTTTATATAAGTTATAAAGGTTTGTATAATATTAATAAAATAAGGATGGACGTCATATTGTTTGTTGTGTAGGTATTCTTTAATGTGTTGTAGAAAATACGTTAAGAAAGCCGATAATGAATAACAACCTCTTTTTCCAACTAGATTGGTAAAAAAAATCCTTAATGTGTTTACTGTTCCAATAATTCCAGTTAATTGAATAATCAAAATATATTCACAAATCGCAAGATTTTTTGTTGTTGTTATATTGGGCACGAGCCGTTAGAATGTTGAAAGTTATAAATATTTTATTGAAATATCGCTCTCACTAATTAGCTGTTTTATAGTAGTAAATAGGTTGATTGGTCACTATCATTAACACCTAAATTATATTAAAACTAGCTGATCCGGCGAACTTCGTACCGCCTCAGAATCAAAAACTGTTGTCAACTTATTAGCTGAATTGATCTAAATTGTTTCTCCCTGCGTATACCATACCTTGATCTAAATTGTTTCTCCCTGCGTATCCTTTCCCCTCTCGCGTTCCCTCTCCCTCTCCCCACTCCACTTCTTCCCTTCCCCCGTCCCGCTAACCCCCCTTCCTGAGTTCCTTTCCCCCCTCCGCCCTCCCCCCTCTCCCGGTTCACTGTTCAATATTATACCCCTTACAATATTGCTGCAGTTCTTTCAAAATAGGAGAATTCGTTCCATACAAAATGTATGGGGAAAATAATTTTCTTCGGAGTGGAACACCCTTTACTTTTAGGGGTATGAAAAATAGATGTTGGTCGATTCTCAGACCTACCAGATAAGCACACGAAATTTCATCAAAATTGGTCCAGCCGTTTCGGAGGAGTATGGTAACAAACACCGTGACACGAGAATTTTATATATTAGATAGGTCCTGTTGCATTCCATATCATTAGGTAAAAAGGTTACATTAGATAAAAAGTTACCTACCGGTGTTCTCAAATCAAAACTTTGCAACCGATTAGCCGAAATTGTTCCTAAACTCGCTCAAATGCACAAATACGAAACATTAACCAAAATATCACCAAAATTAAACTACTTGCATAGTAGTTTAAAAGTAAAAGGATGAAGGATACCTTTCCGGGAATCCCGCAATTACCCCCACCCCTTTGCTTACCTTCCACTCAAACACCCAAAATTTGTATGTCTGTGAACATTCAGTATCATAGTTTAGTTATAATATTCTCCTGACGAAGGAAGGGTGCTTCTGAAACCAGTAGAGTGTTTATCAAATAAAAGTGGTCTACAACAAATTTATATGTGTTTTTATTGTAAATTATGGCGAGCCACAAAGTTAATGCTTTTTACAAATATTTAATTTTATTGGCATAACTTTTGAAGGTTGTGCCCATTAATGTAATATGCCATTGCTGGAGAAGAAGATTATATCTACTAATAAATATAAACGAAACATGAAACCGAATAAGTCAAAAGTAATTAAAAAAAAAGATATTTTCTAATTTTCTTTTTTTATTAAGTAAATGGGAAAATAAGCTGAGGATAATATTATTAACTTTGAGATTGAAATATGATATCGACAAAAAAGACGTAAAAAATCAGGTCACAGTGGAGGCGTTGTTCCTGCAAGTTAGAGACCCTTGATTCGATTCCCAATTGCGACCGTTACCTTTTTATTTTCCGTGTCTTGCTCTGTTACATATTTCCTTTAGATTTATTAATATTGTATTAATTTCAATAATTAAATAATAATATTTATTAGATAATTGTTGCAACACAGTTTTTGTGTAAAATCACCTCAAGGGCTCTTGTGTAATTTTTTTTATGTAATATTACGAAAGGTGTTAATGTTGTGAGAATAATCTATTGATTCACATAATAAATATAAACCTGCATGGTCGTCATTCATAATATTTTCGATGAAAAGTAAAATAATTAGACAACGGGTTTAACGGTTAAGAGTGAGTACCTACCTACTTACTCGCTTGAGGAGTATGCCGCGCACCTGTGAGACCGAACGTGAGAATATGGGTGTTTAATTTAGTCAGGTAAGTTTAGTGAACTTCGTTATTAACTGCCGGCATTCAGCCTAAGGCTTTATGTTTAAACGACTGTTAACTTCTGCAAAAAGACAAGAAGTTTACGATCTTTATTCCCATGCAAACAAAACGATTGTTTCAGCAGAGGCGTTATTCAGTTTAACACAAGACAGCGATGACAGTTACGATCATTGCAAATGAGGGTGATAATTCAACGTGCATGTTTTAAATTTCATTCCACATATAATAGAGGATAAAAAAATCAAGAATAATAAAATAATAAAGTTCAATTAAAGTTAAAATACTGTTTCCGGCGTCAATAAATACCTATAAATTAACCCATTTTATACTGGTTGTCAAAATAATCGAAATTAAATCAAATCGTTAGTTTAATTTTAATTTTATCTGTTACCAGTTTCGACGCATCCTATTTACATGTGCATGTATAAATTGAAGGTTAGTTTTAAGTCAACTAGAGAATGACACGGATGTGTCGAAACCGGTAGCAGATAAATTAAAATTTAATTAATAAATGTACAAGGAAAGTAAAACTCTTCAAAAAAAGTCTAGAAATTTTTTCATAGTAAATGCCAAAGAAATACAAAAAAAATAAATGAAACCAATCGACGCATTAATCACGCAGCAACAACTGTCAATATTTGGAAAAAAGAAACGATTCTTAAGAGCGTTTAACCAGCCAGCGGACGAAAATCCATATTTCGTCGAAAGTTGTTCTTACGATCGTGCAGGGCGGTTACAATGAGAAAGATTAATTATTCTCCGTACCAGCTTTTTTAAATTATAACTCAATATCGAATTTATTTCAATCCAATTTATACCTTCATCCAAAAATGCTGAAAGGCGTGATGATAAAACTATTAAAATAATGTACTTTTTGTAATTATTTTTTAATTATAAGTATTTATCATTTTTCAATAATGTCTAAATTTAATAAGAATGTTAAAAAAATCTGAAATATGTTAGTTTGTAAGTGCGCAAATAAATACACAAATGGACCAATTTTCGTCAAGAAACACATGTACGTACATATTTTTTAATGATTTTATTGAAACTAAAATTAAAATTCTAAAACATACGTTTGCTAGATAATGTATTGATTTATTTTACTGCATGATTTTATTATTTGAAATGGGTGTGGTATAATACAAAAACTTTTTTGAAAATTGAACAAATCTGTCAACGACCTATGGAATAACCTTATTATACTAAAAATTAAAAAAAATTCTCAAAATTTATTACATACGAATGCTAGATAAAAGAACAATCTTTCGAAATCCATTTATATTTTTTTGTGGAAAAGAGTCAATACGTCTAAAAACTTTTTTGAAAATGACGTATTTCCGGTTTTCTCTGGTAATGCCCTCTTAAGTCAACTAGAGAATGACACGGATGTGTCGAAACCGGTAGCAGATAAATTAAAATTTAATTAATAAATGTACAAGGAAAGTAAAACTCTTCAAAAAAAGTCTAGAAATTGTTTCATAGTTAATGCCCAAGAAATACAAAAAAATAAATGAAACCAATCGACGCATTAATCACGCAACAACAACTGTCAATATTTGGAAAAAAAGAAACGATTCTTAAGAACCAACATTTGTAAATGAAATTAAAATAAATAGACAGTTTCTAGAATCGAAATGTTTCGAATGAATATTAAATTTGAGAGGCTAATTAATATACTCGTATCTATGGACAAATTATTTACTATTTATGAGCTCTCAATTTGGTTTATTGGGTATTATATTTTTAGGATTATTATATTTTCGAACGGGTTTCTGTAATTAATTCACGACTCTTCCTTCGTCACCCGTCATTAGGGTCATCGGGCTTTTAAAAATTAAGTCATAATTTTATTAATCATTACTAGAGATGTTAATAAAAGGAACAGCTGCGTGACCTTTTTCACATAAAATTTATTTTTGGATTTGTGGCCAAACTGCTTTTTTTAAACATGGTGAAAAGTTATAGTATTCTTTTGAGCTTTTTATTAATTTGTGTTTTAGGTTATAATACGGCTTTAAAATATTCGATTTTACATGGTTTCAGGTTTCAACCTTGCCATTAAGCCTCACAAATTTTCCCGGAATGGGCTGCCATAGTTCTAAAGGCTCTCTGATCAGAATAAACTTTTAAGCGTTTTCATTTATGAAAAAATATTACGATGACACACTAAAAATCATTTGTTGGTGGGAACAAGATTGATTTGAACTCGATTTTATTAAATTGTATTCTTCTGTAGGTATATGTATTTTTGCCATTATGAAGACCAAGGATGATTGTAGTTGTAGAAGTTTGTGGTTACTAAATTATTATTGAACTTCTCATCCGAAGTGCTTCTAACGCTAGAAACAGGTGGTATGCTATTATAATAGGCTTGTCAGGATGTACCAAGAGTTTTTTCCCCCTTTCCAATAACCATAAAATGAAATTGTATTTTGATTATCGAAATATCAATAATAACAAACACATAGCAAAGCAAATCGACAGAGAATAAATTTGTTCCCAAAACACATCGATCTATACATTTTGTAACATATTATATCATTTAAAAGTTGTCCTAATAAAAATTGTACAGTTCTTCAGAGTTCTTTCGATAGTAGTGAAACTTCGGTAGAAAAGGGTAATCAAAAAAACAATAATTGTTAATAGTGCCTAACATGTAGACATTATTGTGAAATTAAGTTTATCCAAAATTATCAGGTTATATTTGTTAAATCAAGAAAAGTTCTAGAACTTGCAGACAAGCTACTACATAGCAGCTTTACACAACAACTCTTTTAGATATTGCAAAAAAATCTTATAAAATCAATTTTTAATAATAAATAAATAAAATAAAAATAAATTTTTAAAACTCTTTGATATTTATATGAATGAAACTTTTTTCTTTTTTTGTTGTGTTAATTTTGTACCTTTCCAGTTTCCTTCTATATGGCAGAAGAAGTAGATGACGTCTCAAAATAACAACAAATATAATTTCTTTTTAATTTTTACCTTTATGAGTAAAATCTCAAATTATAATATTTAATTAAATGAAGACAATATTGACAAAACTCAATCGAAAACCTGGAGACAGAAAAAGATATTGGCTCCACTGCGACTCAAACCCAGGAACCCAGGATATATTTTTCTGATTTTTCTAACTCCAGATTTTCGATTGCGTTACGCTAATATTGTCTTCATTTACTCATAAAGGTAAAAATTAAAAATAAATATTCATCCTAGACTTGCAGAAAAGTCAATAGATGTCGCGTACTAAAAATAAAATAGATAAAAAATTATCCAGATACTATCTAGATAGCATTTAGTTCGAGTTGAATCTTGCAATCGTATTTAAAGATAGCAGCCAATAATATGTGCGTTAAGAAAATGAAGATTGTGTTGGTACTTCTTAGTTGAAGTATGATACAGTTAAAAGTGTATAGTATATAGAATTGTATTATAGAATAATTATTAGAAGTATTATAGAATTGTATATAGGTTACATATCTCAGTTGGTAGAGCACTTGCCATGTAAGCAAAGGGTCCTGGGTTCGAGTCCCAGTGGAGCCAATATCTTTTTCTGATTTTTCTATCCCCAGATTTTCGATTGAGTTTCGTTAATGTTGTCTTCATTTAAGAAAATTAAATCATTAGGAGTATTTACATAAAGTTCAAAGTTAGTTTCTGCAACAACAAAATAACACTATTTAATCTGAAGAAAGAATTATTCATTTCAAGCATCTACCTGAAATCTAATGGACCTTTGAAAAGTGTGCCTAAAACAGAATAAATTTTAGTAAGTCCATTCGAAATACATTACGCAAAAATGATTGAAACTTTCTGTCCCCTAATAAAAGTATTAATATTATAATGCATCTACTTAAAAGCCTGTTATACAAGATACGCTAATAAAATTATGATTTTTTTTTGTTGTTTTTAATCCGTATTTTATTATAATAAGAATATATGAAAAGAATATATGATGCAAATGTGAATGGTAGAAGAAGTCGGGGACGCCCGAGGAAGACATGGCACGATCAAGTGAATCAGATACTTGAGACGGGCCATGTCAAAAGTCAGAATAATAGAAGAGTATGTATGAGACGATGTATGAATGTGAGTGAGGCAAAGAGTGTGTGCCAAGACCGAGTTGTTTGGCGGTCCGTCCTCTCTGCCTACCCCTGCGGGGAAACGGCGTGATGGTTAGTTAGTTAGTTAGTTAAATTGTATTTTCAAAGAGAAACGAGGTGCGACGTAAGAAAAAAAATAAACTTTACTCCAGTTTTTTCTTTACCAAATAAGGAATAATAATAAACATGAAAAATAAGGAATCACTTATAAATACAATCTTCAAATTTAAAAACTTTCAAACAATTTTAAACAGCATTATAGTATTAGTTAAGTTGCGCATGTTAGTGACAGCGCATTGAGTTATCGAGATAAATATTATATTTAAAATGGATAAGGAATTTTTCTAAAAAATCACAATACCGTACCATAAACCTCAAGTAAGTTGCTACCCGATAAACGAAGCTTTTTTTAAATCAATGTTTGATCCAGACATAACCAAAACATTCCCAAGTTACGAGGCACGGACGCAAAAGAGTTTATAAATTGTCACGTAGTTCATAAAATTACAAAGTAGGTTTGGGTTCTTTTGACTCGGTGACTTGTTTTGATAGCAATCAACAGCCGCAATTTCTACTTGTGTTGACTTTTATGGCATTGCAGATCTTACGGTTACCATTGGAGATTTTATTCTAGTTTTTTGATAGCATCCATCGCCAATTTTATCAAGTTGTGACTACAAGTATTACTCAACCGCATTTGTTTAGCAGCGAGTGATATAGGAAACAAATAAATAAATAAAAATCTATACAGAATTTACCCTTTTTATCCAGACATCGACCAGAATTTCCCGAAAATGTATTTTGGCGATGATAACACAAATATTAGAATGACAAACAGTTGTAACAATTTTTCAGTGAACAACACAAAATTACCTGCTTAAATACCCTACAAAATGAAATCAATATATGTTTTAAATACTTGTAAAAAATCTTAACTTTGTTTGACCGAATTTTTTTTTTATATTTTTCCTTTCTTATATGAGATTAAAAAAAATATCACTCTTTTTGCTAGCTGAACGTTGCTAGCTGAACGAATCTTAACTGATTTCATGACGCCAGAGTTCTCTGTTTTAATGCATATTTTTATATATTTAATTAAGATCCACACATTCATAGTTCGTGATTTATGCTACTACAAATCAATAAGGGCCAGTCGTTTCAGAGAATTTGAACAATTCATCAAATTTCAAAGTTACTATTTTAGTTCTGTGAAAGTTCTATTCAATTTCTGTTATTATTCAAGTACTTACTTGACGGCCGGTGTGGTCTAGCGTTAAGGCTTTTGACTTGCAATCCGAAGGTCGTGGGATCGATTCCCGGCGTGGGCAAATAAATTTTATTTGCTTAATTTGTATTTGTCCCCATCTCCTTCCCTTCCCCAATACCTTCAGCCTCACAACTTACCCCAATGGGATGCAATAGACTCACTGGCTCCATTCGGGATCAGATGGGACTCTTGTGAGGTATTCATATAAAAAATAAAATAAATAAAAAATTGTGGAACAACCAAGCCATGATTAAATAATCAACAGAACTTTAATAGGACTTACCCATAACTTGATTTTAAACATTGAAATATTCAAGAATTTGAACAAGTCATCAAATTTCAAATTTAATATTCCAGTTCTGTGAAAATCCTATTTATTTTTTGTTATTATCCAAGTACCGTTGACCGACTAATCCATGATTAAATGATGACATAGAATAGAACTTTTACAGAACTCGAATTTTATCTTTAAAATTTGATGAATTGTTCCAAATCTGTCATCCGTCCTAAATGATTTACTGTAACTGTAATATAACAAATATAATGTTACATGTAATGTTACAAATGTAATATAACAAATGTTTCAATAAAAACGGGGTTAGATAATGTTATGCATTGTATGAGAGGTGATGAATTTTACGTATAATGCTAAAAATACAATTTAAATCATTTGCTTACTTCAAATATTTTTGAAGCACACATTTGATTTGAAATACTTCAATCAAATGTGTGCTTAATAATTTGAAGGTAGTATCGTAAAGCTCGTGTTGAAAAACGCAACCTAACTGTGATAGGTTAGCTGGAAATGCTACGTCCGTGTCAGTAGAAACCAGATCGCAACTATTGCCGGTAAGGTCCGCTCGCAAGCTTGCTGATATCTGATACTGGGAACACTTCGAAAATTCTGCTGACGCGGAGTCGAAAGAAACAAAAATTTGTCTCCTCGTAAATTATGTAACTTATTCAAACACAGAAAACTTATTTTGTGGGACCATTTTAATTAAGATTTAATGAAATACTTAGTTTTAACCACTTTTATTGTTAAAAAAAAACAACATGTTTCTTAAGCTTTACTTCATCATGGTTTATTAAAACAGTTAAGTAAACCTTGAAGAATTTCATTTGTATTTTATTAATTTTGATTTATGTAGCTGTCTGGGAGATATTATAATTTTACGAAGTATCAAGAATCAAGTGTATTTTTCTAAATATAATCATTTATTTACTTTATCTAGGTAATTATTTGCGAAATTCAATATGGGAAAATAGACATAATCACACACACACATAAATTTTGGTTGTCCATGATATGCATTATTCCACGTTTAATGAACTCAAATTTAGTTTGAATGTATGTGTCATTTTCAAAATTGGGACTGCTTGTGTGAAGAATAATTTAGAAAAGCGATAAAAGCATATTTTAACAGAATTTTTTATTAATTGTCTTTTTAAAAATTGCAATTACGAGTGTAATATCCTGTTATCCCTTACGGGTCTGCCTACGTACGTAATAATACGAATAATTGTAATTTTGGAAGTACATACAAATCAAGGTCAATGGAAATTGAAGTTTTTTAGCAGGTTTGATATTTAAATAAAAATGCAATGAAATCGGATGGACAAATAAAAAAACAAAGCTTAAATAAATATTCGCAGTAAGCCTTATATGATGTTTACGCGAAAGGCATTTGAGCGATTTCATGTGCGTATTTTCCTTGTAATGATACTATTAATTGTTGACTCAAAATTCATACCTACCTTAAATATTTATTTACGATATTACGGTCATGAATCATTGAAATTATAATAAACCACATTGCCAATCAACAGTGATGCTAAATTTCTCGGTGTAGGTTAAGCGACTAGAAATTCCGAATACTGTTAGTTTGAAATTAACGAGCTATTTAAACGCGTAAACTGCAAGCAATCATGACGACTAATAAATGTTTCTGTTAATTTGGGTGTTCCATATAGAAATAAAGTAGTCAGAGAAGAAAGTCCGACTTCATTCTCCGAAAATTTACTTTCTTTTTAATGTGTCTAGCTATTAAGTGATTAAATACAGTTTGGTATGTGTAAACATCAATCAGATATATCTTGATTGGTTGAAAGCAGATTAAACTCACCGTTGTTGCACTTTTTAATCAGGTTAAATTGATACAAACCTCGTATAATATTACTTTTCAATTTGGAAGGAGATTGAATGAATGTAGATTCGCTTTTAACGTTTTTAGGACGGTCTTGCGTGTAATGGTACGGAACTGTTGTCAAAGAAAGTAGAAAATACGCGTTTATCCAATTCAATCTAAGACCTAAGCAAACGTTTGCTTAACATGTTACACGTTACTAAACTTTATTCAGTAGAAGATGACATAATATATTGTACTAATATGCCTCCGTAGTTAGAAGCACAGTATCGTCCTTGAGGGTCTCGAGGATGATGCTGAATTTTCACTTATGAGAGCAAAAAAACATTTTATCAGTGAACACCTCAGCACAAGTTCTCCTCGTGAGGTTTTGAAAAAATACATCTACCAACCAGTTTACATACAGTTTCTGATTATTAATACGTTTTTTTTGTATATTGCTGGTACTTATTATTGTATGTGTAAACAGTAAACTTCTGTAAACTGCATGTACGAGAATAGAAATTAATAAATCAAATTAAAAAAAATTAAGTTTTAACTACTTAGATATGTTTCATTCATGTAGTATCCTTTTCTCTTCACTACATTGTACTCATTGTCTATGTAATTCCGCCATGGTTGAATCTACTGTCAATGAGGATTCTGTGTTTTTACTTATGACAGCAGAATATAACTTTATCTGAAACGTGCAAACAACTCAGTACATGTTTTCCTAGTGAGGTGTTCACAAAACACAATTACTAACTTTACTACAACTCTGAAACAAAAATTTGAAACAGAAAAATCCGAAAAAAATACGGTCGCATCTTGGAATTCCTAGATGTTCAACAGAACACAGAATCACTCTAAAGATGATAATCGATGTCATAAAGCAGCAAGTGGAATGAAAAATGGGCACTGCTTATAAAAAAGTTCTCTTCTCGTTTCTTCTGTTAATAATTTCTAACTATTTTCAGCTCACAAAATCATTTCCACTATATATTTGTATATATAAGCAATGAGGCTTTAAAATGTGGATGATATTGACAACACATGAAACTATATTTTCCTATTTCGTGTTCCTTCCTAGTAATTTCATCAGATTCCCGGTCATTAATAGACAATATTTGTATGATTGACCGAAAATTTCCTCTAGCGAAGATATCGTTAATATTTCTAAGTGTTACAGAAACATAATCAAGTTCATTCGAAGTCAAGTACTAGATCACAATCACCAAAAGCTAAATCGTTGATCTTGATGATCTTTCAACCATAATGGAGAAACAAAGTGTTATATTTACGACTATTACCTGTATTTTTAATCTTTATCGATGAACAAATGTTTTTTTCTTCGCGTGTAACGGAGTCGGGAATCTTTTTCACGATCCAACCATGAACCATCTCGTAATGTGTAGTATCACGAATCAGCCCAGCCGAACTGTACTTCAGTATAAAATCATATCGCCTTGTTGAACTTTACGGTGGAATAATCAATTTGTTTGTTCATGATTAAGTCCATTGGGGATTAACGATGATTAAGAGGTAATGAAGATATTGTTAATAAACAGAGCTAAACGTGGCAATCGTAAATTGTTTTAATTTCTTAATCTCGCGGCTTTTATCGTGCAGTGGTTCATAAAGCGCCGCGAGATAAAATTTTTAAAAATATCGATGTGATGTTTGGTTGTTTATTGTTGAGAATTTTTTTTCATCTCTCTAACGTTCTAAATAGTATTTTTTCAAGTTAGAGATATTTTATAGCTTTTGCGTTAAGGGGTATAACTAGTTTCGATAACAGAGTGATACATATTATGTTGAAAAGGCTTTAGACGTGTTAAGACGACAATAGGTACACCCTAAAATATATTCAGAATCTTAACGATGTAAGTAAAGAAGCCGTGTATACAAATTAAGACTCGCGACCCGTGTATTGGACGGACCTAAGGTAGAAATTGCCAAAGAAAAGAAGAAGAAGAAAAATAATGTGGGAATCTTAACGACGTAAGTGAAGAAAGCGTGTAGTGTAAACAAATATACACAAATTTTACCAACGTACGG